>OX422210.1:678099742-678699742 GCA_949130495.1 Sambucus nigra | reverse complement strand
TTATAGGTGGAGATGCAGGAGGGGTGATCATACCGACGAGAGAAAATCTTACCTCAATGAGGCACAAGCTTGTTCTTATATATAGTGGATAAATATAGCAGAAGAGGATTGCCCGAGGAAGGTTAACAAAGATAAGCTGGTCATTGGTTTTTCCAAAAATGGTCTAGAAGGTGTTTTGTATCCTCACGATGATCCTCTAATGATCAAGATGAGAATGTAGAATGTAATCATCTCGAGAGTACTGGTGGATAATGGTAGCTCGGCATACATCATGTTCTATCCTTGCTTCAATAGTTTGAACTTAAAACTTGGTCAGTTAGAGCCATATCACAGGCCCCTTATTGGGTTCTCTGGAGAAAAAGTTTTTTCGCTTGGAACGATCAGGTTAGACATATTGATTGGCACCTGGCCTGCTTGCAGATCAGAAAAGGTATGTTTTTTGTTATGGATAAAAATGTCCAATCAGCCTACAATATAATCATAGTGAGAGTAAGTTTAAAAAAGTTTGAAGTAGTTCCATCCACTGTACATCAGTATTTAAAGTTCCTGACCAACTTTGGTGTTGGAATTGTGAAGGGCGATGAAAAAGTTGCTCGGGAATGCTATTACTCATCTGCCGAGCAAGAATAATTGGTGGACGCTAGGAAGAAAACTACTACTTATCAAGTGTATGGATCTGATGAGTCTGAGATTGAAACCTTAGACCCTAGAGATGAAACGAAGCTCGTTAAAGGTCAGGTTATGGAGGCAATGGAGAGCATTATTCTGAATGATGAGCAACCAGAAATAACAACTTAGATTGGTGCTTCACTTGATCTGATATTGAAGCAAGAGCTGCTGGCTTTTCTGAAGCATAAAAAATAAGCATTCGCATGGAGTTATGAAGATATGTCGGGGATAGACCTAGATTTATTATGTCACGAACTCAACGTCAACAAAGAGATCAAACTAGTGAAGCAACCAAGAAGAGTCTTTAGCCCAGAGAAGAATCAGGTTATTCAAGAGGAGGTGGAAAAGATAGAAAAGGCTTCTTTTTATTGAAGACATCAAATATCCTGATTGGCTAGCTAATGTGGTGATGGTGAAGGAGAAGAAAAATAAGTGGAGAATGTGTGTGGACTTTACAGACCTGAATAAAGCTTGCCCAAAAGATCATTTCCCTCTACCTAGGATAGATCATCTAGTAAATGATACTTCATGGCATGAATTATTGAGCTTCATGGATGATTACTCCGGATACAATCAAATTAAAATGTAAGACAGGGAGAGTACCTCTTTCATTACCCCATGAGAAACATATTATTATAATGTTATGCCTTTTGGTCTTAAAAATGTAGGTGCTATGTATCAGCGGCTGATGAACAAGGTGTTTGCAGAGTAAATTAATAAAAATATGAAGGTGTACGTCAACGACATGTTGACCAAAAACAAGCAAGCAGCTAGCCATATAGTTGATTTGAGCCGAATATTTGACCAATTGGAGAAGTACCAGATGAAGCTGAACCCGACTAAGTGCATTTTTATCATACAGGAAGGCATATTCCTTGGGTATATAATAAATCAAAGAAGGATTGAAGAAAATCCTAATAAGATAAAAGCCTTGCTAGAGTTAAAATCTCCAATCACTAATAAGGAAGGGCAAAGCCTTACGTGGTGCATTGCTGCTCTCAACAAATTTATCTCTCGAGTAACTGATAAATGTCTTCCATTCTTTAAGGTGCTCAAAAAGACCTTTGAGTGGAACGACGAATATGAGAAGGCACTTCTATAGCTGAAGAGATACTTGGGAATACCTCCTTTATTGTCCATGCCAGTCTTGGGAGAAAAATTATATTTGTACCTAGCTATTTCCAAAAGTGCAGTTAGTTCGGTTTGATATAAATAGGAAACGAAGTACAAAAACCAGTTTATTATACGAGCAATGCATTCAGGGGAGTAGAGATCAGGTATCCAAAACTCGTGGCGTTGATTGAGGCAAGCAGGAGGATGAAATAATATTTCAAAGCCTATACGATAGTGGTATATACTAATATGCCACTCAAACAGGCTTTACATAAGTTAGAAAAGTCTGGAAGATTGATGTATTGGGCAGTGGAATTAGGGGAGTATAACATTATCTACGAGCTAAGATATTCTCTCAAAGGGCAGGCAGTAGCGGATTTCATTGCTGAATTTACCTACCTAGATACCTTCGATCAATAGGGGCTAATGCAGAGCAACTCAAGGATGTTAGAGGATGAACCGGGATTGTTCCTGATCAACTCGCAGCAAGAGACTTGCCAAAAGAAATTGTAGTCGTTGAACCAAGATCTTCCGGTAAAAGGATAGAGTTGAAAGATGGAGAAAAGAAGTACCAGATATTCTGTCAAGGAATTTTGTCAGACCAAGGGTTTGATAATAATATCCCTATATGGAATTTATATGTTGATGGTTCCTCGTGTTCGACAGGCTGCGGAGCTGGAATTATTCTCAATAGTCTAGATGGATTAGACATAGAATATGCTCTGCATTTCTAATTCAAAGCTTCCAACAATAAAGCTGAGTATAAAGCCGTAATTGTGGGCCTTAGCTTAGCTAAATCATTGAATGAGAGCAAGTTATGGTGTTCAGTGATTCGCAATTAGTGGTAAATCAGATGCTCAATCTTTACGCATCGAAAGGAGAGTTTATGTCGAGATATTTAGCTAAAGCCATGGAGATTGTATCTAAATTGGTAGTTGTCCAAGTGATTAGAATACCAAGACTGGAGAACGCGAGAGCAAATGCACTTGCTCGATTAGGTTCAGCTACACGCACCGAGTTATGAAGAACAATTCTAATTGAAATACTAGCAAGCAGAAGTATTGATGAAGATTTAATGGTGAATTTTATTGCTTTGGATATGGGACCTTCCTGGATGGATACCATCAAGGCTTATATCAAAGAAGGCATGTTACCAGCCGACTAACTTGCAGCCAAGAGGTTGAAGTTTAAAGTTGCCAGATACGTCTTAACAATGGAGTTCTATATAGAAGAGGTGTGATAGCTGGTCTGCAAATATGTGTTCACCCAACCGAAGTTAAAGATCCGATAGAAAAAATTCATGAAGGATCTTGCGGAGCTCACATAGAAGGTAGAACTCTTTTACAGAGAATAAATATGCAGGGGTACTATTAGCCAACAATGCGAATCGATTGTACAACTTAGGCTAAGAAATGTGACAAGTGTCAGCAATTTTCTACTATACGAAGAACTCCTCAGGCACTGTTAACACCAGTCATTTCACCTTGGCCATTTGCTATGTGGGGAATAGACTTAGTCGGGCCTCTATGCACTACAAGAGGACGATTAAAATATTTGGTGGTAGCTATTGATTACTTTACCAAAAGGGTGGAAGTTGAAACTTTCATTGATATGGCCTATGAAAGGGTCTATCAATTCATTTGGAAGAATATTATTTACAGATATGGTCTGCCACATGCTTTTGTCACTGATCACGGTACCCAATTTGATAATGAGGAGTTCGTTTCTCATTGTCTATAGTCGAACATTCAAAATATTCACTATGCTCTGGGTCATCCCCAAAGTAACGGGCCAACAGAGGTGACGAACAGAACTCTATTGAATGGGTTGAAGAAAAGGTTGGATGATGCTAAAGGAAACTGGATAAATGAGTTGCACTCAGTGCTATGGGCTTACCGAACAACTCCCTGAACAGCAATTGGGGAATCTCCTTACATGTTAGCTTTTGGGAGTGAAGCAGTGATACCTAGTGATTTAGGACTACTTACTCATAGGGTTCTTAATTTTAATTCTTCGATAAGCGATTTGATGAGACGTTTGGACTTGGACATGCTCGAAGAAGTCAAAGAAGACGCAACAATTCAAAATGCAGCTTATCATCAAAGGACCGCCATGTTTAACAATAAAAGAGTCAAGAAATGTGATCTCAAGGAGGGATATTATGTGCTCAAGAGGGTAATTCAAAATCACAATAGTTGGAAGCTAACTGGCATGGGACCTATCGTGTCACAGCTGTTGTTCGACCTGGCACTTATAGAATAGAAACTCTAGAAGGAGAAGAATTCAAAAATGCTTGGAATGCAGAGCACCTACGAAAGTACTACCAGTAATGTAACTACACATGTACCCCATTATTTCAGTATGAATGAAAACGATGATTTCCAAATATTCATTTGCGTTATTTTTTTTGGAGTACTAGTGCTACACGCTACACTTAAACTCACTTGTCACTTTTTCTCTCAATAACAAAGTTGGTCGGCATCAGCACAAACACCAACAAAGTTGGTCGGCATCAGCACAAACACCAACAAAGTTGGTCAGCATCAGCAAACACCAACAAAGTTGGTCGGCATCAATATAACCAACAATGTTGGTACAATAATCGAGTAAGGCAAGGCCTGTTTGATTATGGGTGACCCAAGTGGCATTTAAAACTAGGCAAGAAGATGGATAAAATATCCACTGCCTAGGAACCAAGGCAATCTAGATAAGATTATTACAACTAAGCAGGAACATGGGATAAAAATAATTCCAATTCTTAGGCACTTATGGGTGATAAGTCACTACAACTAGGCAAACATATGGTGCAAAGTTCCGTTGTCTAGGCAATCAAATCAACAAAGGATAGACTATCCATATATATATATTGGATATATATATATCCAATAAAATAAAATTATAAAAAGATGATTTTTCTTCGTTAAACAATCATTAACGAAATACAAATAGCCTATTCTATTGGTTTCTTTCCTTTAGATTTAGGTTCAAGATCCATTCCAGCTGGAGGATCATCTAAAGCAAAAGAAGAGTTGATAAAATTCAAATCTTGCAGCATTCTGGTTTTGGTCGAGCTTGGTCGGTCAAGCAGATGTTGAGGTCGGGATATCTCAAAATCTTCATGAAGATTGTAGTCACCAAGGTATTTAGAAATCAAACACTGAGGAATAGAGCGGACTGGAATCCAGCTAACATCTAGTTTGAAAGGAGGTACTGGCAGATCAAGTAATCCAGGATCATACCAATTCCACATCTCTGTTCCTTTTTTTACCTTCATCACAGTTAGAGCATTCAACCATCCCCGTTTGTATCCCTCATTGTTTGATTATTTCAACATGGCATCAAGATGACATAAAGCATCGTTATATCCCCCCATCCAAAACTCTCTGGGCTACTTGTGGAATTGATAAGTCAATAGTTCAACATGCTGATGAAGCCTCTTCACCAAGTGTTTTTTACTCTTCAACGCAGAACTTTGATTGGAAAGTTTCTCGGTAAGAGTTTGAATTTTTTGGGACATCTAAGCTAAAGCTTGATTTTTTTCCTTCAGTTGAGCAGCTTGATTTTCTAAATCTTGTTGAGTCCTAGTTTTTTCAAGGCTACTCCGACCAACTCTAGCTCTACCCCGAGAAGAGGATGCAGGTTTGGATTTTTTTAAAGTTTCTAATTATTCCCTCAAAGAGGCATTCTCATTCTCCAAAAAGGAAAAACCTTCATCATTAACTGGGATCAGAGCTCCAAAAGAAGCAGCAGATTTAAGTTGTCTTAGTTCTTCTCTTAAAGCAATATTTTCCTCCTACAGCAGCTTAGCAATGTTTCTATGCTCCTCAGCTTCAAGTTTTAGAACAGTCTCTCTCTCTCTTATTATGGGCTGAAATAAATTTGTCATAACCCTGATTAACACTCAACTGTTGGTACTTCTTCTTATAACCTTCATGCAGAAGAGCAGTCGCTTCTTTGTGTTTAAGTTGAAGTTCTTAGATCATTCCTTGAAGATCTTCAATCATTTCATAGTAAGCCGCATTATTTACCACGACCCGATCGAGCAGACATTTTAAATATTGGTAAGCGTCAATGGCTTGCTCAGAGGCATCGGATCTAAGAATATTAGTTATTTATGCTTCAGTAAAGTCTGCACGACCATCTTTGAAGTAATCAGTACAATTTTTCATCAATTTTGTATCATGAGCTGACAACAGTTCCATCGTGGCAATAAACTAGCAAGGAAAATTAAAGACAGATCAACAACAGTACAACTATATTGAATAAGTAAAGGAGAAACTCAGAATAAATAAAAAATTCCATTTTATTGATCATAAGAGAAGAGGATATAATCAAAGGCACAAACCAAAAAGGGAAAAATAGAGAAAAACAACAAATTTCCAAACAACTTTACACCTTCTCCTTATTTTTTACAACATCCTCAGTTGATTTTGAGGAAGGAATTGGTTGCTCGATGGATATCTGGTGTTGCTCAGCAGAAGTGATTGTCTGCTGAACTTACTCAGAGGACTAAGGGATAGTGACAGCAGGTGTTTGTTATACTACTAAAAAAGAAGACTCATCAGATCCAGCTTTAACTTTTTCTTCTTCTTCTTCAATAGTAGGAGGAGGGCCATGAATATGTCTTTGAAATAGTTTAGAATCCTCAGTAACATTCAAGTCTTTCAAAGCTACAGCCCATCCATCCCTGAAGAACTTCAAACTTACATACTCCATTTGAGTAGAGGCAGTAATTACAACTTTATTCCACCCTTTGTCCCAGCCAGAACTAAAGGCCTTCTTCACAGCAGATTTTTTCTTCACCCTCTTCGAGGAAGTCTTTTCCCTGAGAAGCTCGTCAGCAGACTTCACCTTTTTCTCAAGGTCCTTCTTACGCCATTCAGCCTCTTCAAACTTTCCCTCAACTTCCACCTTGCTAGAAATGATAACCTTCAATTTCTCCTCTGCCTCCTTGGAAAGCAATTATAGCTTGTTGCCGAGCTGTATTAGCCTCCTTCCGAGCTGTATCAGCCTCCTGTCGAGCGATATCAGCCTCCTTGGAAGCTTCCTCATCCTTTTGTTGAGATGTCTCAGCAGACTTGATTTTATTTTCCCAAGCAATTTTGTCCTCTTCGTACTTCTGCCAGGACTCCACCAAAGATTTTGACAACCCAGCAAGGGCTTCTTCTACTCTACTGGATGAAGTTGAAGCTTTAATAGCCTCATCCTTCTCCAGGATATTATTAAAGTACACCAAAAATTGCAAGAGGAAGAAAAACACAAATCAGAGTATGAACAAGGTATGAAGAATCAAAATGACAAGTGTAATGACACTTACTGATGCAAGGTGTTGGGATGCCAAGTCAGTAACTTTCTCTCGAGGAGAAGTCTCAGCATCTCGGCAATAAGGAAGAGTTCCAAACTAAATTAATTTATTGGCTAATCCAGGAGCAATGAGTGCTGGAGTATTAACTCTCAAAGAAGGTACCTCAACCCCAGAAGGTTGGGCAGCAGAATCCATGATCTTCTCAGCAAGGCCCCTTCTCAATATTCTCAGAGGAACAACTTCAATAAAAGGTTTTGTCTCTTCTCAAACAGCAATAACCCCTTCAATCAAAGGTGCTGCCTCTTTTGGAATACGTGGGGGCTTATTGCTGACAGCTGTGACTGTTCCCCCAGATGGAGTAACATCCTTTTTCTTAGTCTCTTCAGTTGGGATATCATTTTTGCTCTTTTTCACCCCATCAGCACCAGGAGCAACCTTGTCAAAGAGATGAGGCGTTCTCCTCTTCTTCATCACGAGGTCAGTAATAGAAGTACCCAAGTCAGAGGAAGATTCTTCAAAAAATGAAGAAGATGCTGGAGCATGATCAAGTTCAATCACCAAGGGAGGAGCAAGAGGTCAAGTAATAAAAGAGGAAGTGGTGTTCTTATATCTCAGCAAATAGGAAGCAGACCTCAAGTGTTACCCAGCTTTTGCTTGATGCAATCCATAGATAAATTTCAAATCTTTTATATTAATGTCACTCTCTTTTGGGGATTTTCTCTTAATGTCAACTGCAACATAAAAAAATAAATGTCAGTGATACATTTTATCAAACAAAAAACATAGCTAAATTGAAAAGCAAAACAACCTATCCGATTTCTATAAAGTAACATCTGGGACCTTGGTACACGTCTTTCCATTTAAGTGGAGGGTGTTGCTAATTTTTCATCACAACCCCATGTTCAAAATAATCCCTATTAGCATCAGGAAGATTAACCACCAAAGGTCTGTTAAAAAATCTAGTTTTTAAATAAAAGGTGGTGTTGTTGGTGATCCATTTATAACAGTACAATAATTTCAGGAATCCCTAAACAAGTTCCATGAATTTGATTCAACCTATGTACGCCATTAACTACCCTCCATGTATTTGGAACTACTCTTACAGGAATAATATCAAAATATTGGCAAAATTCCAAACACGGGGGATTAGGCGGGAAAGAAAAACCACATTCTGCTATAAAAATGGAAGAAAACCAGTGTCCCTCGGCTAGAGAAAATAAATCAGAAGGGCAAGGAGGTTATTCCAAAACAACCCAAGAAGGAATCCCAAAGTTAGCCCTAACCTTATCAAATGATTCGATAAGGTAAACCATGGTGACTAAAACAAAGAAAGAAGAAGGAAAGAAGAAATTATTACAGAAAATCAAGAAATTAGCTAAGGGAGATGACAAAAAGAACGATCGTAAGAAGAAAAGTGAAAAGACAAAAAGTTTGGGAGTCTAAATGGAAAAAGGTAGGTAATCTGATGTTATCGTCTTTAAATATACTACCTTGGAAAATGGGAAAAGTAATGATCACAAATGACGACGATTGCGTTTTCGACGATTAATTAAGGAAAAAGACGCAAGTACCCAAGCGTTCGCCAAAAATTCGAAATATTTACAAGTTTTCCATTTCGCGCTCAAAACTGTTATGATAAGTGCAAAATTTTACAAGTGCTGGAGGTCTGTAATCAAACAAGACAGAATAAACATGCGCGAGCAACTTTTGGGTATAATATTCCGCACTCTCACATCCAACTTCAACTGTGAAATATTGGGGGCTTCTGTTGATACAAAAATTAGTCAGCTGACGTGGACCAGTTATGTGAAGATACGTGTCATCCAACATTGCATAATTATATACACCGAGTAACTTAACATGCTAAGGTAATCAGAATATCGAGCTACTCAGTATACCGAGCAACTATCTGGGAAGACCAAATGACCAAGACAAATTCAATGAATATTCTTACTATGTACCGATACATATGCCTATCTAATGACGACGTATTATCTATTCATATGGGCAGCCCAAGGGCTATAAATACATTGTAATACCCTCATAACGGGGTAAGCTATCATAAGCAAAGATAATCAAGACTAAGGCAAAACACCCGACAATAAAAAACAGTGGACGTTGGCCATTTTAATAAGGATGAACCACTTTAAAAATCTCTTATCTTATTTCTTATTTCATATTTATCTGTGATTAATTTATTAGATCAAATCTAGTTTTTTACATTAACACCTTTTTTTATCTGCAAGCAGACCAGGTACCAATCAATATGTCTAACTTGATCGTCCCCAGCGAAAAAAAAAATTCTCTAGAGAACCCCAATGAGGGGCCTGTGATATGGCTCTAATTGACCAAGTTTTACGTTCAAACTATCAAAGAGAGGATATAACATGATGGTTGCCGAGATACCATTATCCACCAGTACTCTTGAGATGATTACATCCTTCATTCTCATTTTGATCACTAGAGGATCGTCATGAGGATACAAAATTCCTTCCAGATCATTTTTGGAAAAACCAATGATTAGTTTATCTTTTTTAACCTTCCTCGGGAGATCCTCTTCTGCTAGATTTATCCGATGTATATAGGAACAAGCTTGTGCCTCATTGAGGTAAGCTTTCCTCTAAGCGGTATAATCACCCCCTCATGAATCTCCACTTGTAATCATGTTACAATCAAATAAACCAAAAGGAATTGAAAATACCTCACACTCAGGTTGTCTTGGCCTTTTTGGGAGATCGGGGTCCTCTTCAAGGTCATCTTTATGGTCCCTTTTCTTATCGTCTCTTGGTCGACAGGGAGATTTGGACCTCTATCGAGCTCTGTTGTTGGTTCTCCCACTATTCTGGTGATCAACGTACTTTTTCAGCTTTCCTCATCTAATGAGTGCCTCTATCTCATTTTAGAGAGCTACACACTGCTTGGTCATGTGACCGTGATCCTTATGGAACTCACAATACTTGGATTTATCCCTTCTTTCGAGAGCTGTCCTCAGTTTTTCTGGCCAATTAGTTCCTTGATGTTCTTGATCTCTTCTAGAACGTGGTTTATATCTGTGACACCCCGCCTAATTAAATACCGGGCGATCACTCTTTTATTAAATTAAAATCAAGGTGAACAATTGGTTCATTCTTAGCATCACTGTCGTAAAAATACTTTTCCAATTTAAACACCCTAAATAATTAAACTAAGTGTCAAAACCATTTAAAACCTTATTCTCATTTTATTAAATCCGGTTATAAAACCTTAAACCATTAACATCTAAAGAGTCGCACATTAAGAATAAAAATAGAATTGAACATACACGAATTTAATCATCAATAATAAATCCCAACATTTACAACCCTAAAGGAAAACATCCTGACAGTAATAAATCCCGAAATAAAGGTACTGAAAGTAAAAATTTTAATCTCTGACAATACCAACTAAATAATAGAAAGAGGGCGACACATGCCCCTGCTGGATAAAACTGAACTAGGAGTAGAATCAAATGGATGAAGTCGTCTAAACAACAGGCCTGCAACTCCCACCTAAGCTGCAGCACGTTCCTTCCAAAGGATCCTAAGTAAGACGCACCTGTGGCTGGGCACCTGTAATACATACATATATATACAAGAGAGAAAAGGAAATAGAAACGGGTTAGAGCCCAATAGTGTATATGATTTAAAAATTCGTTTAGCAAGTATTTAAATTGATACAGTCCAATGCAACAACATATTAGTGCGACACTCTCTTGAGAAATTCTCGCCTCTCTTCTAATGTGCACTCCTATTGCACTAACCTTCCCAATGGTTTAACTCATCATATATCACACTATCTTTCCCCAATGATTTAACTTATCTTAGGTTATTCGCAGGATTTACAACTGAACAACACAAGTATTTAAAACGTAAGATTTTAATTTGTAACCAAGATTCTCCTTTTAACTTTATTAATCAATAAAGTTTTCCAGTGTCATATTATACTTTATCAAAACAATTATTTATAATTTGAGTCATAAACCATGTCCTACATATCAAATCACAATAGGCAGTTCCAGATTTCAGAATTTCATATATATTAACTACTCGTATAATATATATATATCATAACAGCACCCCACATAAAAACTATGGTGCGGGCATAGTCTGCTATCCAATCCCCATATCAATCATACTAAAGAGAATACAAGCTCGCAATCACTCTCGAACAGTATAAATACATACACAAATAATATCGAGGCGAAGCATAGTTTCCAAGCCCAAGAGGTCAGTACATAACCTCACGTTTCTTAGGACCGTGACTAACGATTCGATAGCCTGTACCTAGGATTTCTATCTTCTAGGGTACGAGTCAATATCCCCCATAAGGCACACAAGATAAGATCGTCCCAGCGCGGAAACCTCAGGGATAGCAAGTAGCGCGGGCATGATTTTCACAAGTATATAATATATCCATACAGAATCATATAAATATACCACTTTTATTATATCAATTTAGGTTTATCCAATAACCCACATTCACAACATTTATCCTTATTTTCCCATTATTATTTATCAAGTATAATGGTTCGTTTCTAACTTTAATTCGAAGTATAATGGTTCGTTTCAAACTTTAATTCGAAGGGTTTTTCCAACTTACTATGTAACCCTCATGGACTCTATTCTTCCAAATGTACAATTCAGTAGATATCCATTTATATTCCAACGTAACTCTCTCTTACGTGTCTCTCCCCTTTAATATATACTTACATTATCCCTTATGCAAAATATCCCAAAAATATAAATTTCGCCTTACATTAAAGGATTTTGAATTTTATTTTCAAAGATGAGAATTTCAAACGGTTTCGAAATCGGAATTAAAATGGAGTTTTAATTGAATTTTTTTATTACTTAGAAGAGTCCTCATCAAAACATACAACTTTCTAGTAAAAATAATAGTTTTAGAAATCCGACCGTCTGATCAAGCTGAATTTTTGTCAGCAGTCTTGTCTCGCCGTTCGCTACAACATATTAAAATTTCAAGCGATTCCAATGGTTCGATCATCCGAAATAATTTTTTTAGTGTTTATATTTGATTAGAACTCTTTTCTTAATCAAACTCTTAATCCTTTACATGACAAAGGGTTTCCATAATATCATACAAATCATCACTACATTCAATTTTCTATCTCAAATTGGGTTTTTCTTCCATACAATTCATCCTAATCACTCCTAAACCAATATGAAAGATGCATCAATGAAATAAACAAGATAAACACTTGCCTGGGATTTTCAGAAATCTGGTTTGGTGTTGAATTTGGTGTGGTTGCGTTCCCCGTCTCGCGATCTACGCGTTGGCGGTGGCGGCGGTGCAAACGGTTGAGTTTTGAGCCTTGGAATGCCTTGAGAGCTCTCTCCTCTCCTCTCCAATGTCCGTTCTAGTGTTTTGAGTTATCTAACCCTAGGATATAACCTAAACATATGATATAACCCCTTTAATTTTCGTGGGTTTAATTACCCAAAAATACAAAATGACTAAAATGCCCTCCCGGGGTACTAATTAGGCCTAAAAACGCCCCGAGATCCAAATCAAACCCCCAGCTATACTTTTTTGACTATCTCGACCCTTCCGAACGCGTTGGCGCACTCAAAACGACCATACGAACAACCTATAAAATATTCACTTTTATTAATTCATATTTAGTCCCGACACGACACAGGCGCGTCCCGACTTAAATTTCCACAATTGTCATTTTATTCACACGTGACAATATTATAAAAATAAATCTCATATATTACTATACTCATCCAGTAATATGCAATAAATAATATATTCCCAATAATTACTAACTCTTGTCACGCTAGTAAATATTTAAAACAACATTTCGGATTAAAATTAAATTAATTTATCTCAATTAAATTTAATAAATCCTTAAATTTAAAAGCCATGAAAATACGGGGTATTACATACTTTCCCCCTAATAACGGAATTTCGTCCCGAAATTCGGAAAATAAGGCCTACCAGGTAGCACAATTCTGGATATCCTTGTCAGTACGCAAACTATCTACATAGTACGGCACTCAATCACTATAGCTTTTTCCTCACAGCAACATTGTTTTACATTCTCATTGGAGACACTTCACATTGCACTCCCAACTGACAACATTTGAATAGGTTACGTCTATACGTTATAAATTCCATTATCTCACTACCATTAGGAGGCCACACCTCACTACATGAAAACTACTCAGATTTATTCATACACAAAATTCCCATTCTGAGAAGATCATACGAACATTTGACCACTCTTGACTGCCTAAAATAGTCGTGGAATTCCACCATAGTTATCGGATATTTTCTCGACCGATCCAAAAATTCTGATTATCTACTCTCCTCTAAACATACGGAAGGAGAATAGTCGAGGTTCTTCCATAATAAAACCTTAATAAGTACATCGTACGCGATAAACAGGTACGAGTGCTTCTACATTGTGATGATACGAGAAATCGTCCACAAGGCGTTCTCATACCAGCAAGTCAAGAGTAGAGTGGGTGATGAACAAGTAAAGTAAGTGAATAGAGAGAAGACAAGATATAGAGTGGTTCAGCCTTTAAAATAGGCCTACATCCACTGTGTTGCTCCGTTCTCATTATATGCGTTGTATTGTACAGTACAATCGTGCCTAAAGTGGCATACAAATATGATAATAAAGGAGAGTACATGGCAGTACTGAGGATTCCGGAGTGCCGGATAGATGGCTGCGATGTAGATGTGTGGCCTCCAAGTTGTGTGTTGAGGTTGTGTAGTGAGAATCTGTATTGTAGGGCCTGCCTTGGGCGTATGTAGAATCCATCCCCCTTTCCCAGGTATGGTCCTCTATTTATTAGGAAGTGAGTTGACTCACGTGCCCACAGCACGTGACATGTACCCAGTCTGCAGTCATTGTGGATAAGGGTGCGCAGCCCGTAGAGTAAGCAACGCTGAGTAGCAGTACCGCGTGCCCTAAGGTGGGGCTCCGCGGCCTCTGATGGAGGGGGCCGCACCCTACGAGAGATCTGGCCGCGCCCTGACTGTGGTAACTTCCGCGGCCTGTATGCGTGGCTTATGAAGAGCACTAACGCGGCAGGGGCTATAATTAGCATTATCAATAAGCCCCCAAGCCGTTGTGCCAAGGGAGATATATTGGGACTGCGGCTTAGTAGCCTAGGAACCGCGGTGCTTCCAAAGCGACGATTCGTCTTCCGTGCTCCCTTATATAAATTGTTTCTGGCCGTGGACTTCATTACGTTTCCAAAACATTTGAGAGCAAATCGAGAGCGAAATTCTGCACAATCCTTCTTGCATTTTCCGACAGCCTTCCGAGGTGGTTTGAAGCTGCGTGTGGTGTTTCCAAGGAGGTGTGAGGCCGAACATCGCAGATTCTTCTCATTTCCAGGTAATCTTTCGATCAATAAGCTTCGCAGTTTTCATTTCTTTCCAGTTTTTAATAATCGAATCATATGAATCGAATACCAAACCCATCTTTAACTTCCACGAACAAACTCTAGCTGTTTGATAGGAATCTAGGGTTATATTTGTTTGTTTTGTTTTTCCCACATATGCTGCACATGAAACACAACTGTTCTTGATGTTCATAATCGAACACTCCGTATTCTGTGGGTTTGATCCGAGAAATTATGGGATTTAGGAAATCATGTTTAGGATTGAGGCCGCGGCATGGTTTGATATCAATTGACTTACAATTCTGCGTCTCCGCGCTAATTGGCCGCGGTCCCCCAAACTAACATCCGCGGCATCAAATCACCACCCCATAGTCCAGGAATAGCCTTGTGTCTAGGAATGCCTTAAAGCAATTTTGTATTATTACCGCGGCATCCTAATTTCTTCTGATACGGATGCGGCTGCGGCTTGTTTGGACAGTGATCCCAAAAGTATCATTTTTAACTCAAAAATACCCTGCCGCGGCTTCTTGAAGTCTGACAAATCATACTGGCTGCGGCGCCTAACTGCGAACTCTGCTTTTCAGGTACTGCTGCAGCCATATGAGCTTTGACCCCGACGAGTTCCTGAGAGGCTTTTGGGTAAAGCACTTTGGGACCTCTCCCCCCGAGCTTACTTTTGTGCCCCCTCTAAGATCAGTAGGGCCTTGCAAACTCAAAGATTGCCCAAACTGCGTAATTCTTGACTCAGACTCCGCGGACTCCGCGTCTGGAAAGAATTGTCAATCGTCGATGGAAGAAGCCAACTCAAGTACTCACCACACGGCTGAAGGAGATAGTTCCGCGGCCGCTAGAAACAAGCCAGGAGGTACATCAGGGAGGGGGGTGAGACCTTTGGCCGCGCTTGATATCCGCAGCTCAATGACCCAAGATTGGGTTGAGCAGGTGGCTGAGGCCTTCGAGTTTCCAGAAAATTTGATGTGTTCAGCTCCTGCCGAGAACCAAAGACCGTGCACGGTTCTATCTGACGACGGAATTTGCTTCCCCCTGCACGCGTTCATTTACGGGCTGCGGCTACCTGTCCCAGTTCCTATCCGTAGACTTTTTCAGGTGATGAACTTGGCCCCCGCACAATTGGACCCTAATGGCTGGAGAGCCATTCTCGCCGCAGTTGTCCTTTGGCAGCAGCAGTTCAAAAAGGACATCACTCCCGCGGAGTTCTTTCACTTCTACCGCCCAAAGGAGAACTCGGTGAAGTTCGCAGGCTACTATTATTTTTCTAGCCGCGGCAGGGATGAGACCCTTTATTCTGGAAGGCCGACAAGTGTGAAAAATTGGAAGGGAAAATATTTCTACATCTCTGGTGGAGGCTGGGAGATGCACCCCGAGGAGAATGAAAGGGAGAGAACATATACAATGCCGCGGCAGTGGGGGATACCCTCAAAATTAGGTATAAGATCATAGCCGCGTCCTTTTTATTTCACGTAATTTCCACTAACTTGATTCGTCTTTTCATTCTGCAGCCCTTGACAATCTGCATTTAAACAAGCGGCAGGAGAAAAGGGTTGCCGAGGCTGCGGAAGTTCCTGCTGAACACAAGAAGTTCAGCATACTTGTAACGTCGGCAACTATATTTGCGGCGGGATTTTTCCCAAACAAATCCATTCCTCAACAAATGGGCGCGGAAGGTAAACCACTATTTTTATTCTATGGCCGTTTCTGTCCTTGAACTCATGTTATTCTTTTTCAGGTGAAGAGGTTGACAGGGATCTGCTAGCAGCGCAGCTGGCAGAGATGGATGAGGACGTGGTCGTCCTGAATAATACCGCGCGGAGCAGAAAAAGGAAGAGATCCAAGGCCAAGGGACCTGCCACGGCTCCCTCCGAAGAAAATAATGCTGCCCAAGCCGCGGTCACTGCCAATAAGGCGACTGATCCTGCCGCAGAGCAGGTGGTTAATGACGGCCTTCCACATGACCAATTCGATGACGACATAGGGGAAAACCTGGCTGCGGTGGGCTTGATGTCAACCGATGTGCCCCTTCATCCATCATCTCCTCCACCGCCAGCTGTTGTGGGGGTTAACGCTAACTTGCCGCCCCCACAATTCCGCGGAGAGTCCGGGCCTGATGGAAGACCAAGACCCCAATTGAGGCAGCCCGACCCCAATTCCTCTTGGGACACCACTGCAAAGGCTGCACGGAGAATGAAGCGTGCACTGGATGCCGCGGACCTAGATAGGTTAGTTGGCGAAGATCATGAAGACCTAGAGGACTGCGGCCTCCACAGCCTTCTGAGGGTACGTACCTGTCGTCATTCTTTCAACTTTTGCACCATATGTATTTTTCATATTTCCTCTTTATTTCAGGCCGCGGATGTGATTGTTGTTCAGAAGAGGAAGTACGAGGCCTTGTACAGGCTGAAGGAGATCGAGAAGAGTGCCCATGCCGCGGACTTGCAGGCTGCACGGGCCTCTTCATTTGAAGCTGGGAAGAGTTCTGCTGCCGCGGCTCTTCAGGCGGTAAAAATGAACTTGGAGAAGGCAGACAAGGAAAGGGAGGAAGCGGAGCAAAATTTCATACAAGCCGCGGAATCCCTAAAAGCCTCGCAGGCTCAAACCGCGGAAGCTGCCCAAGCTGCAGAGATTGCCAATAACAAGCTTATATTTCTTCAAAAGAAATATGAGGAGCTGGAGTCCAAGTCTGCCCAGGATGCAGCAAGCCACGCCGCGGAAATAAAAAGATTGGAGGCTGATCATGGTGAATCCCTCCAGCTTGCCATAGATCACGCCGTGGAGTCATTTAAAGGCTCCAAGGACTTCTTTATTGTCAACAACAGGGCCTACCTTCGCGGCTACCAGGAGCTGCGGCAGAGATTTGTAAAGAACTTCCCCGAAACCAAGGAGAGGGTCCTGGCCTGGAAGTTGAGCGATGCCGAGCATCATGAGTGCATCGCTGAGCTTAAGTCCGCGGCGGAAGAGAGGGCAAGGATGAAGGCGGAGGCCGAAGCAGCGGCTGCGGAAGGAGTGACAGAGTCTGCCGCGGATGGAGAAGATGATGATGAAGATGATGACGCAGCCTCTTAAATTCAGTCAATTTCTGGAGCTCATCATTAATTCAGGGCTGCGTCCCTTCTTTTTGTAATCTGCATTTGTGGCTGCGGCCTCCTTTCTGTAATCTTGAATATTAATATCAAGGCTGCGGCCATATTGACTACTTTGTACATGATTGTTATCTTTCCATTCCTTGCTCTCTTACATTGCCTGTTTATAATGAATGATTCATCGTAACTGCCGCATATTTGAAAACGCATCCGTGTCCAGATAAACATAATATTTTAAGTCCGCGGACAGAGATCGAATTCGTATATTGATTAAAATCCCATTTCCGCGGACATATAGATAGTGCGACGTCTTTGAAGTATAAGGATTTAGCGGTCACGAGGTAGCTGTGTGCAAGACGCGGCTCTTCATTATGCCATGCCATGTAAATGTCTTCGCCTGGTTGCCGCGGTCCTGATTTCAAGGCTGGGACTTGCTGATTGCATGTGTCTCCATCCGCCTTCATTGCACCCAGTTGTCTGAACTGTTTGCCTTTTGTTGTCCCACAACCAACATGAATCATGAAGCAAACTCTTCCCTTAGACTTGGTACAATTGATTATCTTCCACCGTGGCATTCGACATTGTAACCCTCTCATGCCTCTAGATGTTAGTGTCTCAGCGCTTTCATGGATGAGTGGCTCTTAGAGCTCTGCAACCGTACCGGTGGGGTGCGGCACATTTCCGGTTCATCTGAACGATGTGCCTTTGTAGACATATGCTGGTGTTTCCCAATCTTCTCGCGCTGGGTCATGTCACCAAGCACTAACATGTGAGACACTATCAAACCTCTCCCAGCTGGGTTACGTTATGAAGCCACCCACAGCTAATGTGTGAGACACTGTCAAGCCTCTCCAGGCTGGGCTATGTTATTAAGCCGCCCACAACTAATATATGAGACACTATCAAGCCTCTCCAGGCTGGGCTATGTTATTAAGCCGCCCACAGCTAATATATGAGACACTATCAAGCCTCTCCAGGCTGGGTTATGTTATGAAGCCACCCACAGCTAATGCGTGAGACACTATCAAGCCTCTCCAGGCTGGGCTATGTTATTAAGCCGCCCACAGCTAATATATGAGACACTATCGAGCCTCTCCAGGCTGGGTTATGTTATGAAGCCACCCACAGCTAATTTGTGAGACATTATCAAGCCTCTCCAGGCTGGGTTATGTTATGAAGCCACCCACAGCTAATGCGTGAGACACTATCAAGCCTCTCCAGGCTGGGCTATGTTATTAAGTCGCCCACAGCTAATATATGAGACGCTATCAAGCCTCTCCAGGCTGGGTTATGTTATGAAGCCACCTACAGCTAATGTGTGAGACATTATCAAGCCTCTCCAGGCTGGGCTATGTTATTAAGCCGCCCACAGCTACTGATATACACAAAGCCCTCCATAGCCAGAGATTATAAGCCTCCCGGCTTGATGACGCGTCCCAAGAGATGAGAACAGGCATTGTAAGCCCCCGTGGCTAATAAAAGCTCCTTGAATCCTCGGACGCTTTCATGATTGTAATCATCATATGATAAGATACAGTTGCACATCGTGAGGGGAACTTTTGAGCTAATTAAGACCGCAATCCCTCCATAGGTGCATCCCAAAATAGTAATAATCTTCCAAGATAATGTGTTATTCTTCCCTTGGAATCTGTTTAAGACAAAAGGTCTTTTTGTGAGATGACAAATTATGAAAACAAGAGAGGAATGAGATATGGCAAAATTTGCTAATCCATATATTTATATATGTATGTTTCAGCTGATGACTTTGCTAATAAAACATAAAATCTTGAGTATTCGGGCTCTAATGAGCTACATAAAGCATAGACAGAAATAGTTGAAATTGAAAAAGGCTAAGGATGAGGTGTGGCATGCAGCCTCTTGTCAGGTCCGACTGAGCCCTTTATGCATTCTTCAGGAATCGCTGCAGCATCCCCTGGCCAATTAGCCTTTCGACTTCATCTTTCAGAGCATAGCATTGCTCTGTGCCATGGCCATGGTCCTGATGGAATTTGCACCAGGCAGCTTTGTTCCTCTTGTGGGGTGGAGCTCTCAGCTTTTCTGGCCATCTCAAAAGCTTGTCCTCTTTGATACACTCAAAGATCTCTTCAATTGGGAAAATCAACGGCGTATAGACGCCCGACTTTTTCTCTGATTTCTCTGCGGCAGGTAAGGCTCTTCCCGGACCTGCGTTTGAATTTTGATTGGCCGCGGCCTCTAGCATCAGCACCCTCTGAGTGAGGTAATTGACCTGGGTCTGAAGTGAAGCATGGCTGTCATAGAGGTGATTAAGGTGATTATACAGTTGCACAATCTCATCTTTGACTTCTATGCTCTGGCTGGATTCTCCCTCCATTTCTGCTTTGTTAATCTTTATAAAGTATATATAATATGAGAAAAAACTAACTGAAGTGAGTAATCTCAGAAATATTGGAGTAACCAAGTAGGAAATGGGAATGCAGCGTTTTCACTATCACATGGTATTCCTGCCGCGGCCGCGGCCAATAAGGCACATAAGTGCACTGCCGCGGCCTTATATGATATACACCAAGGTTGAGCTAGAGACCACCTGAGTCCATCCCTGATGTTTTGAAGCTTCTGTATTACAACTAACCCAGTAGAGGTCGCGGTATGTAAGGTAGTTGAACTACCACACCGCGTCCCTACCTAGGCAGTGAAGGCACAATCCCAAAATTGAAGCCCGGGAACTGAGTTTTTCTCCCAAAACTTGTGGAGAGCATACCTACTAGGGTCTATCCATGAGAGAATAACCTCTCGGTGCACACAATGGCATAATTCTAATGATAAATCCTAGATCATAGGCAAAGAACAAAAAGGTAGTAAAGAGAACTCTTCCCTAATCACCCACATTTACGGGGCTAAAGCCCATCAAGCCTTCCAGTTCTATCTAGGTGGGGTGATATCACAGGGGTATGTAAAATAGATCTAAGGTCGTCAAATGGAGACCCGAGAGCAGATCTGAAGGTAAGAAATACCCATCTAAGGGTGTAAGTATAAAATAGAGCCCAATAACCAAAATTTACTCATGGGATGATGATCCAGAGGATCCTCATGAATAAAATAAGGTGTTTAAGAACTCAAAACATAGAGAAACAAGATTGAAATATCTCGTTTCCCACAGACGGCGCCAAACTGATGATACGAGAAATCGTCCACAAGGCGTTCTCATACCAGCAAGTCAAGAGTAGAGTGGGTGATGAACAAGTAAAGTAAGTGAATAGAGAGAAGACAAGATATAGAGTGGTTCAGCCTTTAAAATAGGCCTACATCCACTGTGTTGCTCCGTTCTCATTATATGCGTTGCATTGTACAGTACAATCGTGCCTAAAGTGGCATACAAATATGATAATAAAGGAGAGTACATGGCAGTACTGAGGATTCCGGAGTGCCGGATAGATGGCTGCGATGTAGATGTGTGGCCTCCAAGTTGTGTGTTGAGGTTGTGTAGTGAGAATCTGTATTGTAGGGCCTGCCTTGGGCGTATGTAGAATCCATCCCCCTTTCCTAGGTATGGTCCTCTATTTATTAGGAAGTGAGTTGACTCACGTGCCCACAGCACGTGACATGTACCCAGTCTGCAGTCATTGTGGATAAGGGTGCGCAGCCCGTAGAGTAAGCAACGCTGAGTAGCAGTACCGCGTGCCCTAAGGTGGGGCGCCGCGGCCTCTGATGGAGGGGGCCGCACCCTACGAGAGATCTGGCCGCGCCCTGACTGTGGTAACTTCCGCGGCCTGTATGCGTGGCTTATGAAGAGCACTAACGCGGCAGGGGCTATAATTAGCATTATCACATTGCATTCTTGAAATCATCGTACCAAGATTCCAAAATCTCCTTCACGTGGCTCCACTAATCTTTAATCACCATGCGCTTATTCCCTGGCTAAGGGTGATACATCCTACTCGAAACGAAATCTTATCTCCGCTGGTTCCTGAAATCCCATATAAAAGGTGGGATTCACCAATCTCATCCTGATTCAGAAATTTATACTGCGTCGGACCATGAACTGGCGCGATCCTTCCTTTCAAAGGAAGTCTTAGGCATACTAGTTAATATTGTAAGCCAGCCCAAAGGAATATCAATCACTTCCTTCTCGGCGACTTAATTCACATGTTCGGGATAAACCCTTGATCTTGTTTTGAGGATGGCAAGCCATCCAAGAACTTTACCGACTTTACCAACCTCTTCCAATTTCAGGAATTTTCGATAAACACAAAATTCTTTGGTTGATTCTCCTCTTTCAACCAAACCTTACCTATGGGAAGTTCATGTAGAGACTACTCACTACGTCTCGCTAAACATCGATTCTTCCCTTGAAATGTCTCACATTAAGTGACACGTAATACTCCCCTTCCTTCCTTGGAGTATGCCGAAAGTTCCGACCCGTGCTCTTCTCTCCACGAAGCGCACTTCTGGATCTCTTATACTATACTAACATCATTACTCTTTTTATGCGCAAGTCGCTCTCACACTTGACTAATAACAACTCCGCTCCGGGTGTGCTTCATAACAATTAAATTCTACTCTATTCAAGGAATACCAATTCTTGAATGGCTTCCCACAGCCTTCCAATCAAGTTAGGGCGTGCAATTCTAATTGCACACTTATGTATGGATTATCGCCCCTCATGTGACGTTTAATCCACTCTATCACTTCCACTTCGTTATACTAGTCCCACAAACATATATTTCACACGTCTATTACCACGTCCCTTCGAATCGGACTACTTTAACTGTAGTTAGCCAAGATGCCCACATTTTTGCAACACTCCGACCGCCCTGGGAGAGCGAACGTCGTGCTACTCATCTGTAGGACTAACTAAATTCAACGGAATAGAAGGAATAGGGCATTAAAATTCCATGACAATAAAAGAGGAATAATAATTCTCAACCTTCCTCAGATAAGTACAATAATTTTCCCAAATAGGTACAACAACCAAAATAAATCACTAACGCTCTATTCATCAAAATAATTACAGGTCATCTCTTTTGTATAATATAAAGTTCTTTCCAGATAATCCATGCTAAAAATCATTCCAACTCTTTATTCACCTTGTGTTCTGTACGCGGTTATGACATTTGGGTACTCTCAATCACCCTAGAAATCAAAATTCTTAAATTCTCCTTATCATCGTTCCACCCCTCAACTCGTGGGGATAACGTTCAATGCTTTCCTACCACAAAAATCCGGCTCCATTGACCTTAAAACAAAATTCAACTTCCAACTTACATACATAATTACTTGATCCCATTTCAATCAGGGTACCGAACTCATGGAATAGTGACCAAACGTCTCCCTATTTCCAACCTTACGCTAAGTTTCATGCGTGGGATGTCTCGCAAAGCGAAATCCAAAAAAGGACCCCCCCCCCCCCCGATACACTACTACCTAGCATTGTCGGTTATCGAAATCCGTTAGATCCTCCGTCCATAGTATATACCCCTTTATTCTGTCCCTTGACAGAAAAGTTATAATTTCTCCCGTAATTATGCTTAACAAAGAACGTTTCACCAATTTCACTATCGTCCCGTATTGGTTGATGGTAATTACATTCTATAAACCTCGGATACATACGATCGAAATTCTCTAAATTTCCTTTTTCTAACATTAGGGGTATAACTCTTAACTCCCACATCTCATAAGGATAAATATAACACTACACTCTTCCTATCACTAAGTCCGGAGTGCTAAAAATAATACCGAGTCAAGTCTTTTCGCTCAACGGTAAATCCCGGTACATACTAAATCATACTGACAAAGTCTATACATACATTGGTATCGAATATCTCGAGCCCACTATCTCCTCCGAAGTCTCTAGGATAGATAATATAAGTGCGATTCCAACCTTCTTACAGGTAAAGCCTCTCCAAAATAAAACGTGTTGCACTAATGTAACTACTCCGATAGCCTTGCAATAAATGCCCACTATCATACTACCCATTTCTATAACATTTTAACAACGATAATATCATACTCGTGTATCGCATCACTACAACAAGTAACCTCAATAAAGTATAAAACACTGTTAATATACTCATTCATCCCCCGCGGATAGCACCAAAGAAAAATCCCGCTATACTAAGGAAAAATATTCACATAATGGTAACATTTATAATGATATGCATTAAACTCGTCTCACATGCTAATCTAGCAATGAACAAAATATGGTGACTCGCTCGTGTCACATAAACACGCCGCATCCTCTAAGGATACAACTTATACTTCCATCCTGGCAATCGTCTTGACTGCACAAATGGTTTTCGGACGTAACACGTCTGCCCAAACCAAAACAAAATTATTTTAATCGTTGCCTTTTACTAGGCACCGTATTCTTGTCCCTTTTTCTCACTTTGGAACATATTATCGCGAGCATTTTCACTCCGCACCAAAATACCTCAACACATAATCCACTTATCACCTGTCCTACTAAGCAGGTTAGGATTGTACTTCTCTCGGACTTTAGTAGACTCGATTTCTGTTAGCCATCCCGGTTGTTCCCTTAGCTTTTTAGGCCATAAAGATCATGTTAATATCTATAATAGTACTTACTGAATTTACCATCACTTGGTAAGAATTTAACTATCTGAAGCATTTAAATGGTTTTCCTGATGTATATCCACATCCTTTTGTGGTGCTATACCACCACCGTTGTATTCAGTCTTATTCTCGACTAAATTCTTCGATTCCTTTAACTTCCCCCACAAAGAAGCGTTATCATCTATATTGACAAAATATGACATTGTCAACCTCTGAATCGGTCGTCCATTAAAAATTCCTCCTCGAGTATTATCAACTATTATTACAAGTTGGTCTCCCACTTGGAGTCGTTTCCTCCACTAGTATCTACCTTTTTCGATACAAAATTTGCTAACGATTAGGATTCATATCCACAATTGGACTTCTGTCATGCCCTCCTGCGATGAGTTCAGAACCACGTTTGCTTCTCATCCTGAACAGTTGAGGAAGGAACATACGATCAATACTGTACCTAAGGTTCTCCAATAGGCATAGCATTCCACTTCTAAAATTGGTGGTTGACTCCAACCATTATAATTTTGTCCCGAAAGCCAAGAAAATTTTCTCTAAATTTTCACTTTCAGTTTGCCACACTCCGTCCTATATTTAAGCCTTTGGATACTTTACCTCCTTTGGTAAACACATACAATTTTCGCGTTTCTAAAATTTCCCTCTGACAGTCTCTACACATTTTTGTAATACGTTGGGTAAGTTTACCCTCGCACCTCATTTAACTATAACAGCATTTAAAAATCATTGCTGCACCTTAGTCGCCTTTCTAGTCGTGGCTTCTCGTGCCATAACGGAGGTGACCTCGACTGCGGTCATCATCCTCGGATATATTTCATAATCTCAACTGATCCCTGCCTCCTGATGTACGCTTAACGGTCCTCATCTGACATCCGTCATCGTTCGGCACACACACACATCCGAACGAAATTAGAATTCACTAGTGTATACACATTATAGCAGGAGAACGAAATCTCGTCAAAGGAATCGACTATCCTAAACATAGGGCTCTATAACAAACAAAGTAACGCTGAAAGCATAATAAGCCATACAGATACTAAGGACACTAGAATCTAATGCTCTGATACCACCTGTGACACCCCGCCTAATTAAATACCGGGTGATCACTCCTTTATTAAATTAAAATCAAGGTGAACAGTTGGTTCATTCTTAGCATCACTGTCGTAAAAATACTTTTCCAATTTAAACACCCTAAATAATTAAGCTAAGTGTCAAAACCATTTAAAACCTTATTCTCATTTTATTAAATCCGGTTATAAAACCTTAAACCATTAACATCTAAAGAGTCACACATTAAGAATAAAAATAGAATTGAACATACACGAATTTAATCATCAATAATAAATCCCAACATTTACAACCCTAAAGGAAAACATCCTGACAGTAATAAATCCCGAAATAAAGGTACTGAAAGTAAAAATTTTAATCTCTGACAATACCAACTAAATAATAGAAAGAGGGAGACACATGCCCCTGCTGGATAAAACTGAACTAGGATTAGAATCAAATGGATGAAGCCGTCTAAACAACAGGCTTGCAACTCCCACCTAAGTTACAGCACGTTCCTTTTAAAGGATCCTAAGTAAGACGCCCATGTGGCTGGGCACCTGTAATACATACATATATATACAAGAGAGAAAAGGAAATAGAAACGGGTCAGAGCCCGATAGTGTATATGATTTAAAAATTCATTTAGCAAGTATTTAAATTGATACAGGCCAATGCAACAACATATTAGTGCGACACTCTCTTGAGAAATTCTCGCTTCTCTTCTAATGTGCACTCCTATCGCACTAACCTTCCCAATGGTTTATCTCATCATATATCACACTATCTTTCCCCAATGATTTAACTTATCTTAGGTTATTCGCAGGATTTACAACTGAATAACACAAGTATTTAAAACATAAGATTTCAATTTGTAACCAAGGTTCTCCTTTTAACTTTATTAATCAATAAAGTTTTCCAGTGTCATATTATACTTTCTCAAAACAATTATTTATAATTTGATTCATCAACCATATCCTACATATCAAATCACAGTAGGCAGTTCTAGATTTCAGAATTTCATATATATTAACTACTCGTATAATATATATATCATAACAGCACCCCACATATAAACTATGGTGCGTGCATACTCTGCTATCCAATCCCCGTATCAATCGTACTAAAGAGAATACAAGTTCAGAATCACTCTCGAACTGTATAAATACATACACAAACAATATTAAGGCGAAGCATAGTTTCCAAGTCTAAGAGGTCAGTACATACCCTCACGTCTCTTAGGATCGTGACTATCGATTCGATAGCCTGTACCTAGGATTTCTATCTTCTAGGGTACGAGTCAATATCCCCCATAAGGCACACAAGATAAGACCATCCCAGCGCGGAAACCTCAGGGATAGCAAGTAGCGCAGGCATGATTTTCACAAGTATATAATATATGCATACACATTTGTTGATACCAAATTTAATCTGCTAAGATGGACCAATCATATGAAGACACGTGGCTATCTACATGGCAATAACAAACACTTTCAAAGAACCCACGCGCTCCGAGGAACAAGACTACAACGAGGAAGACTAGTTCCCCGAGGAACACTGCTTCCCCGAGGAACTCACACGCTCCTAGGAACAATGCCTCTCCGAGGAACTCTTGAGTACCGAGAAGCTTAGGCGGTCCGAGCAACTCAGGCGGTCCGAGCTGCATCTCGAACAAAGCATTAATAGTTGGATAACCAACAGTTCAACTGATTCATTAAATGCTTATTATTCAGACGCACACGCAAAAAGGGCATTAAATGTATTACCCTTTCACATAACAGCCTCAGGGCTATAAATACATTATACAATCCTCATTGTAGAAGGGATCGAATCCAAACTCTGGAATCGAGAGAGGAATTTCTTGAGAGAATTTATAATCGAGAATTCCTAAACATTCAGCAATAACACAACAGTGGACGTAGGCCATTATAAGGCTGAACCACTTTAAAATCTTTTATCTCATTTATTTATCTGTGATTAAATTATTAGCGTGATCTAATTTTTTACATCAACAGATTGGCGCCGTCTATGGGAAACGACTGATAATATCATTTTTCATCAAAAATAATCCATTACCAACGGCTGATATTCCTGAATCCAGCAATCGAAATGCTGGAACCCCTCCAAATCCATTTGTTCCACCAATTATTCCAGATCTGACTGGAATAATGGAAAATCTGGCTCAGGGCCAGACCGTCATGCAAGAAATAATGCGACAACTCATCCAAACCCTCCATAGCGGTGCATCAGCCCATTCCGGACCACGAAGTATTCAAAGAAATACTCGTGCATCTTCTTCACGTACTAAGCGTACTAATCCATATCGTAATGAGGAATCTGAAGACTTTTCTTATCAACCTGGATGAACTTCTTCAGTGAGAGCCACATATACTGAATAACGTGTCACCCTCTCCCCAGAAAGGACCAGCGCATTGGAAAGATTAAGTAAGGTTTCTCCTTTCGACCGATTGGGCCCTAGGAGGAACAAAAGTCCTCTTAATGTAACGTCGAGGAGCTTTCGACTACCATCAGATTTAAGGGAAGGATCTGCCCAGTCGCGACCAGCTGCTCGTCAAGATAGATCCTATGACCGACCAGCTGCTCGTCGAAATAAATCCTAGGAAGTCACTTTAACGCGATCAGTTGCTCGAACCAATAGGCCCGGGGAAGGAAATGATGCATGGAAAGGATCTATTCAGAGGATGGAGGATAGATTAGGGGAAATGGCTAAGGCTAAGAACCCTCTACAACGAACCTTTGTTCGAGGAACACCTTTTATCCAGGACATTGTTGATTTTCCAACACCATCAAAGTTCAAAGCACCTGTTGTGACTCCCAAGTATGATGGGAAGACTGACCATGTTCTTCATATAGAATAATACCAAGCTGCAACCGACATCTATGCTGTCCCAGACGAGATGAGATGCAGGGCATTCTCGGGAACTCTTACCGAATCTGCTCAAATATGGTATAATAATCTTCCTCGGGGTAAGATTTTAACTTTTCTTCAACTGGCCGAGTTATTCATTGTAAATTTTTACTTTGGAGCAAAGCCAGTTAAACGAGTAGAACATTTGTTAAGTGTTAGACAAAAAGCTGGTGAGAGTACCAGAGATTAAATAACTCATTTTAATAACGAGAAACTCGAAGTCATTGATTATGAGGAGAAGACAGCGATTACTGCTTTGATGAGTGGACTACTGCCAAACAAGTTATACTACACTTTGGCCAAAGATCCACCTCAAACCATGTCAGACCTGATGGGAAAAGCGTCCAAGATTATGAATGCCGAGGAGGCTATGTCTGCGAAGAAGAATATGGACGCCAAAGAAACCAAGGTGGAAGGTGATAAAGCTAAGAAGAAAGAACATAAGAACAATGGTGGTGACAAACAATCCAGAAATAGGTCGTCATGGGAGGTCTCGAGGAAATTTGATAATTACACACCTTTGAAGGCAAATATCAACCATGTCTTAGAAGAAATTAAGAACAACGAGGAGTTAAACTGGTCAAAGAAAATGAAGGCAGACCCTGGCACGAGGAATAGGGAAAAATATTGCGAGTTCCATAAGGATCATGGCCATATGACCAAAAATTGCATAGCTCTTCAGAATGAGATTGAAACACTCATTCGACGAGGAAAGCTAGCAAAGTATGTTGATCAGGGAGGCGAAAGAAGAAACAACGACCGAGCTAGAGAGAGGTCTATATCTCCTCGTCGAGCAGAGGAGAACAAGAAGAGAAACCATGAAGTTGATCTAGAGGATGACCCCAATCTTCCCAAGAAACCAAGGCATCCAGAACGAGAGGTATTTTCAATACGCTTGGGGTCAATTGATTGTAATGTTATTACAGGAGGAGATGCAGGAGGAGGAGACCTTACTGCAGAAAGAAAAGCTTACCTCGGTGAGGCTCAAGCTTGCTCGTACATTCAGCGAATAAATCTAGCTGAGGAAGATCGCCCGAGAAAGGTGAACAAGGAGAAATTGGTCATCGGTTTTTCAAAAAATGATCTTGCAGGTGTTTTATATCCTCACGATGATCCACTGGAGATCAAGATGAGAATGAAGGAGGTAATGATTTCAAGAGTGCTGGTCGACAATGGTAGCTCGACAGATATCATGTTCTACTCGTGTTTCGATAGTTTAAATCTAAAGCTATCTCAACTGGAGCCTTACCACAGACCCCTTATCGGTTTTGCTGGCGAGAAAGTATTTCCACTTGGGACGATCAAGTTGGAAATATTTATTGGTACGTGGCTTGCTTGTCGGACAGAAAGAATAAATTTCTTCATGATGGATAAGAATGTCCAATCTTCGTACAATATCATCATGGGAAGAGTAGGATTGAAGAAGTTCGAGGTTGTACCATCTACAGTGCATCAGTGCTTAAAATTTCCAACAAATTTTGGAGTAGGAGTTATGAAAGGTGATCAAAAAGTAGTTCGGGAATGCTATTATTCATCCGCCGAGCAAGAAGAACTGTAAGAATCAAAGAAAAAGACTACTACCTATCAAGTGGATGAAGGTGCAGAAATTGAAACACTGGATCCTCGAGATGAGTCACAACTCGTGAAGGGTCCAGTGGTGGAAGCTACTGAAAACATCATTATGGACGACGAGCACCCTGAGCGAACTACTCAAATAGGTTCATCGTTGGAATCCTCATTAAAACAGGAATTGATAACTTTCCTTAGAAGCAGAAGACAAACTTTTGCGTGGAGTCATGAAGATATGCCTGGGATAGACCCAAACTTCCTATGTCACGAGCTCAATATGAATAAGGAGATCAAGCCTGTGAAGCAGAGAATAAGAGTGTTCAGCCCCGAGAAGAATCAAGCTACACAGGAGGAAATCGAGAAGCTCCAGAAATCTTATTTCATTGAAGATGTTAAATATCCAGATTGGTTAGCTAATGTAGTGATGGTAAAGAAGAAGAACAACAAGTGGAGAATGTGTGTAGACTTCACCAACCTCAACAAAGTATGCCCAAAGGATCACTTTCATTGCCCCGAATTGATCAACTGGTGGATGCTACCTCGGGACACGAGTTGCTGAGCTTCATGGATGCTTATTTTGGCTACTAACATATTAAAATGAAACCTGAAGACAGGGAAAGTACTTCTTTCATTACCCCTAGGGGAACTTATTGTTATAACGTTATGCCTTTTGGTTTGAAAAATGAAGGTGAAACATATTAGAGGTTGATGAACAAGGTCTTTGCTGAATAAATTAGTGACAATATGGAAGTCTATGTTAACGACATGCTGACAAAGAGCAAAAAAGCTATCGATAATCTAGTTGAATTAAGTCAGAGTTTTGATCAACTGGATAAATATCAAATGAAGCTGAACCCGACGAAGTGCATATTTGGAGTACGAGAAGGCATGTTCCTCGGGTACATTGTCAATCAACGAGGCATTGAAGCAAATCCTGAAAAGATCAAATCTCTATTAGGGCTGCGATCTCTAACGACGAAGAAAGAGGTGCAAAGTCTTATAGGACGAGTAGAAGCACTCAACAGATTTGTGTCATGAGCAACTGATAGATGTCTCCCATTCTTCAAAACACTCCGAAAGAATTTTGAGTGGAATGATGAATGTGAGAAGGCTTTTTAAGACTTGAAGAAATACTTGGGAGCACCTCCACTGTTGTCCAGGTCGATGATGGGAGAAAAAATGTATTTGTACCTTGCAGTGTCCGAAAATGCAGTTAGCTCGGCATTGATCAGAGTGGAGAATGGAGTACAAAAGCCAATTTACTACACAAGTAAGGCCTTTCGAGGAGCAGAGATCTGATATCCAAGGCTGGAGAAATTGGCACTGGCGCTGATTGAGGCGAGTAGGAGAATGAGTCCATACTTCCAGGCTTATACTATAGTAGTATATACCGATGTGCCATTGAGACAAGCCCTTCATAAGCCAGAAAAATTAGGGAGCTTGATGTACTGGGCAATAGAGCTCGGTGAATATGATATAATTTATGAACCCAGATCATCCTTAAAACGGCAGGCTGTAGCAGATTTTATAGCGGAGTTCACTTATCCTGATACCGTCGAGGAGCAAAAGTTGCTCGCTGATCAACCTGTGGATGTTACAGGATCAACAAACATAAGCTCAGACCAATTCTGATTGGTAAAAGAGCGTGTGGATGTTACAGGATGTGATTCATAGATAGTTGTGAATACTCTGAATGAGGAACAAGAGTTGCTCGCTGATCAACCTGTGGATGTTACAGGATCAACAAACACTAGCTCAGACCAACTCCAGTTGGTAAAAGGGCAAGTGGATGTTGCAGGGTCATTGAATTCGAGCTCAGACCAACTCCGGTTGGTAAAAGGGCGAGAAGAAATGATCGACGAAGAGCAAGAAAAATCCGAGGAGAAAAGGAAGCAGCAAATATTTCACCGAGGAACTCTGACTGATCAGAAATATAAAGACGAGTTACCTATATGGAGGCTATATGTAGATGGCTCATCTTGCACTGCAGGATGTGGCGCGGGGATAGTTTTGAGCACTCCGAACGAGGTCGACATGGAATACGCCTTGCGTTTCCAATTGAAAGCTTCCAACAATGAAGCTGAGTATGAGGCCATGATTGCAGGGCTTAATTTGGCAAAAATTATGGAGGCGCAGCAGGTTGTGATCTTCAGTGACTCTCAATTGATCGTAAACCAAATAATGGGAGTATATGCAATTAGAGGAGAATTAATGATCAGATATCATGCAAAAGCAAAGGAGCTGGTGTCAGAATTTGTCGCTATTCATCTGGTCAGAATATCGAGAATGGAGAATGCGAAAGCAGACGCCCTAGCTCGATTAGCATCAGCTACTCGTACCGAGCTACAATGAACAATCCCAATTGAAGTGTTGGCTGGTCAGAGTATAGATGAAGATTTGACGATGAACTTTATCACCCTTGATTTAGGACCATCTTGGATGGATCCTATCAGGGCATATATTGAGGAGGGAGAATTACCAATCGACAAGCTCGCAGCCAAGAAATTGAAGTTTAAAGCTGCTCGGTATGTATTAACTAATGGTGTTTTATATAGACGAGGACTTATGGCAGGTTTTCAGAGACGCGTGCATCCCTCCGAGGTGAAATATTTGATTGAAGAGATCCATGAAGGGTCCTGTGGAGCACATGTAGCAGGTCGGATGCTTTTATAAAGGGTGATGACGCAGGGATACTACTGGCCGACGATGAGGGTTGTTGTATAGCCTATGCCAAGAAGTGTAACAAGTGCCAGCACTTCTCCTCCATTCGAAGAACTCCACAAGCATTGTTGACACCCATAACTTCCCCTTGGCCATTTTCCAGGTGGGGAATCGATTTGGTTGGGCCACTGCCAACAACCCGAGGAAGGTTCAAGTATCTCGTCGTCGCAGTGGATTATTTTACTAAGTGGGTAGAAGTTGAGCCATTCATTGACATGACGTACGAGAAGGTGTACCAATTTTTTTGGAATAACATCATTTGCCGATATGGTCTACCTCATGCCTTCATCACAGACCATGGAACACAATTTGATAACGAGGAGTTTGCCGCCTATTGTCATCAGTTAAATATTTTGAAGGTCCACTCAGCACCAGGCCATCCTCAAAGCAATGGACAAACTGAAGGGACAAACAGAACGCTGCTAAATGGCTTGAAGAAAAGACTGGATGATACAAAATCGAATTGGATCAACGAGCTATAAACAGTACTCTGGGCTTACCAAACTACTCCCCGAGTAGCAACTGGAGAAACACCATATATGCTGGCGTTTGGAACTGAAGCCGTGATACCTGCCGAGTTGGGCCTCCCAACACATAGGGTACTGAATTTTAATTCCCCTGTCAGCGACTTAATGAGAAGATTGGATTTAGAAATGCTCGAGGAGGTCAGAGAAGAAGTAGCGATTAGAAATGCTGCTTACCAGCAGCGAACAACTTTGTTTTACAACAAGAGGGTGAAGAAATACGACCTGAAAGAAGGAGACTATGTGCTGAAGAAAGTAATTCAAAAGCATAACAAACTGGAGGCAAATTGGCATGGACCATACCAAGTTACAGAAGTTGTTCGACCAGGAACTTACCGAATAGCAACTCTAGAGGGGGAGGAGTTTAAGAATGCATGGAACGCAGAGCACCTGCGCAAGTATTATCAGTGATGTATATGTAACAAAGTTCCATCAGTATGAATAAAATTGATGATATTCTACCAAAGTCTGTCTTTTTATTGAGAATTTTTGGGGGAATACTAGTGCTACACACTACTCGGCAAAACTCGGCAAAGCTCATACTGCTCAGCAAAATATTCCTAAAAATGCCAACTTCGGTTGGTTAGAAAACAAGATATTCCTAAAAATGCCAACTTCGGTTGGTTAGGAAACAATATATTCCTAAAAATGCCAACCTCGATTGGTTAGGAAACAAAATATTCCTAAAAATGCCAACTTCGGTTGGTTAGGAAACAAAATATTCCTAAAAATGCCAACCTGTTTGGCTAGGAAACAAAATATTCCTAAAAATGCGAACCTGTTTGTCTAGGAAACAAAATATGCTCGCAAATGCCAACTTATGTTGGTCGGGAGGTAAGATTATTCCAAAAAGTGCAAAAGTTGCTAACTACGGCTGGTCGGGGATAAAAACCCACTAACTGTAGTTGGTCGACAAGAAGAATTTATCGACCTTGGTTGGTCAGACACATTTTATGAAAAAGATAAAAATCTACCAAGTATGGCTAGTCGGGGATAAAAACTCACTAATCGTAGTTGGTCGACAATGAAAATTTACCGACCTTGGTTGGTCGGAAACATGTAAGAGAAAAATTTACTTACTATGGCTGGTCGGGGATAAAAACCCACTGACTGTAGTTGGTCGACAAGAAGAATTTATCGACCTTGGTTGGTCGGACACATTTTATGAAAAAGATAAAAATCTACCAAGTATGGCTAGTTGGGGATAAAAACTCACTAATCGTAGTTGGTCGACAATGAAAATTTACCGACCTTGGTTGGTCGGAAACATGTAAGAGAAAAATTTACTAACTATGGCTGGTCGGGGATAAAAACCCACTAACTGTAGAATTTAACAACCTTGGTTGGTTGGAAACATTTTAAACATTTTTTATACTCGTTACTTTATTGCTAAGTGGTCGAGAAACAAAACTTTAAGTGATACTTGTAACTTTTAATTATTACTGAGTTGATCAACAAACAACACAACATCGTTATCTTTTTAACAGATATGCACAAATATAAAGTGTTTATAAGACAATAGCAATTAAGATTTGTAAACAAAAATGAAAGTCTTTCATTGAATTCAAAATAAATTACATTGATAATAAAATGAAAAAGTACATTGATATTGAAATGTATACTAACTATTACATCAAAAATTCCTATTCTACTGGTATTTTCCCCTCTGCTTTTGATACAGGTTCCTCACCAGCAGGCGGATCATTTAAAGACAGAGGAGAATTGATGAAGTTGAGATCCTTCAACATCCTAACATTCACCACGGATGGTCGATCCAAGAGATGCTCGGGACGAGATACCTCGATTTAAGAATGTAAATTGTAATCACCGAGATACTTTGAAATTAAGCTCCGAGAAATGGCACTGGCAGGGATCCAATCCATGTCCAAATTGTATGGAGGCACAGGTAGATCGAGTATCCCGGAATCATAATATTCCCACAGATAATGACCTTGTTCGATCTTCAACACACCTAAGGCATTCATCCATCCTTGCTTATAGCCCTCATTGTTGGCATTCTGGATACGATCGTCCAAGTGGTATAACACTTCATTGTATCCAGCCATCCAGAACTCCCTGGGCTATTTATGGAATTGATATGTTAGCCTTTCTAGCTGCTCGTGGAGATTCTTGATGAAAATCTCTTTATTCTCCAAAACTGACTCCTGCGCGGAGAGCTATTTTTTCAGGTCCCTAATCTTCTTCGACATATCAGACAACGCCTGGTTCTTTGCCATTAGTTGGAAAGCCTGGTTCTCTAAGGCAGACTGAGTCCTCTGTTCCTCGACAAGAACTTGAGCTGCTCTTGCTCGTCCCCGAGGAGCTCTTGCTCATCCCCGAGAACATGTGGAAGGGCCCGACCTCTTCAAGCTGTCTAATTCGTCCCTCAACTTGGCATTCTCAACCTCTAAGAACGAAAATCCCTCGTCAGTCACTGGGATTAGGGCAGTGTAATACCCCGTATTTTTATGCTATATTAACTTGGGGGTTTTATTAAATTTAATGAGAGTGAATTATTTAATAAAAATCCGGAAATTAATTATGTTATAATTATTAACGTGACGAGAGTTAGTAATTATATAAAATTGTCGAATATTACTAATGAGCATAGTAATATATGATATGGGTTATATTATAGGTCACGAGTGAATGAAATAATAATTTTGAGAATTTTAGTCGGGACGCGCCCGTGTCGCGTCGGGACTAATTATTGAGATATAAAAGTGAATATTTTATAAGTTGTTCGTATGGTCGTTTTAAGTGCACCAACGCGTCCGGAAGGGTCGAGATAGTCAAAAAAGTGTACCCGGGGGTTTAGTTTGGGTCTCGGGATGTTTTTAGGCTTAATTAGTGACCCGGGAGGGCATTTTGGTCATTTTACAAAATAGGGTAATTAAACCCACGAATTTCAGCCATCCTTAGCATCCATTTAAGTCATCCTTTTAGGTTTAGAACATTCAGAACCCTAGAACGGCCATTGGAGTAGAGAGGAGAGAGCTCTCAAGGTGATTCAAGGCCAAAACACCACCAATTGCACCACCGTCACCACCAACGCGTAGATCGCGAGGAGGAGAACGCAACCACACCAATATCAGCAGGAAACCAGACCTCTGAAATCCCAGGCAAGTGTTTAACTTGCATATTTTCGTTGGTGCAATATTCATATTAGTGTAGGAATGATTAGGAGTATAATCAATGGAAGAAAACCCCAAATTTTGATAGGAATTTGCATGTAGAAAACATTATAACCATATTTTGGAAATAGTATGTGAAGTAGATGATTAACCCACGAATTTTTGATGTTATGTTAGAAGGAAATTCTGGAGAAAACTGATTAGAACAAAAGTTAAGAAAACATTAGGGTTCTTGATGTTTAAATGAGATTTTGGGTTGTTTAACCATGTTTAATGATGGATATACGCATGCTTAACGTTAAAAACATCTGGAAATATGTTATTATGTTTGTAGGAGGAGTTTTGGGATGATTAGTGTTGGAAAATATTGATTTGGGTGAAGAATTTTGGTAAAACCCGTAACTGCACTTCTGCAGGATTTCGCAGACCTGCTTGATCGATCGATCGAGCCTAGAGCTTCGATCGATCGAAGGTTCGATCGATCGAGCCCCAGACCTCGATCGATCGACCCTTCCTGGCAAACTCTTATTTCCCCTTGTTTAATTAATTGAACATAATTCATCATGAAATAGCTTTTGGGCTTTATGAATAAAATGTTTTGGGATATAGGAGAGACCAGTAGGGCATATGATTAAGTGTTGAGAACTTTATTATGAGATGATAATTGTATTTTAGGGACAATTATTTAAAGGACGAGGAAACTACGTAATTCAAGTGAGAGATTACGTCAAATACTTACGATAGTGAATAGACGTTTACCTACTGATTTTGCTACTTGGATGGATAGAATCCACGGGTGTCACATAGCTAGTGAGAAACCTTATACGTAATCATAATAATGAGAAATTAAGGATAAATGTTGTGACTATGGGTTACGAGATGAACCTATATTAATATGATGAAATGAGTATATTTATATGATTGTGTGTACATATATTATATACATGTGAAAAACGTACCCGCGCTACTTGCTATCCCTGAGGTTACCGCGCTGGGACGATCTTATCCTGTGTTGCTTTATGGGGGATATTGATTCGTACCCTAGAAGATAGAGATCCTAGGTACGGGCTATCAGATTGATAGTCGGACGGTCCTAAGAGACGTGTGGTATGTACTGACCTCTTGGACTTGGAATCTATGCTTCGCCTCAACGTTGTTTTGTATATGTTAATACAGTTCGAGAGTGATTCCGAACTTGTATTCCCCTTTGTGTGAGCGATACGGGGATTGGATAGCAGAGTATTCCCGCACCATAGTTTAGTTGGGGTGTTGTTATATATATATATATATTATACGAGTAGTTAATATATATATGAGGTTATAAACTTTAAACTGCCTATGTGATTTGATAAGTAGGACATAGTTGTTGACGCAATAATAAATACTTGTTTTGTGAAAGTATGAGAAGACACTGGGAAACTTTATAATTTAATGAAGCTAAAACGAGAGTAGTGCTACAAATTGAAAGTAACCTTTTTAAAACATTGTCATCATTCGATTTTGAAAACTTATGAGTAAGTTAAGATAAACTAAATTATTTGGGAAGGTTAGTACGATAGGCGTGCACATTAGAAGAGAGGTGAGAATTTCTCAAGAGAGAGTGTCGAACTAATATGATTTGCATTGGCCTGTATCAATTTAAATACTTTCTTAACGTATTTTAAAATCAAACACACTTTCGGGCTCTGACCCGTTTCTTTTCCCCTCTCTCTCTCTTGTATATATATATGTATATTTTCAGGTGCCCAGCCACAGGGGCGTCTTGCTTAGGATCCCTTGAGAAGGACGGGCTACAGCTTAGGTGGGAGTTGCAGGTCACTTGAGTAGACGGCTTCTGTTATTGACTCCACTCCTATTATTCTCATTTATTGGGCACGTGTCGCCCTTTTTATCATTTCATTTGTTGTTGGGATTTTGTATTTCTTTTATTTCCAGTATTGTCCTATGGGATTTATTCAGGATGGATTTGTGGTTTTAGTTCCATTTGTTGACATTCGATTGACGAATGTATTATGTTATTTGGTTTATTGTGGTGTGATTCTTTATTGTAGAAATGTTGTTTTAATTAAAATAAATCTTTTTCTTTAATTAAAATTTGGAAAGTTTTGTATGGAAAATGTTTTGACACTTGGCTTAATTATTTAGGGTGTTAAATTGGAAAAATTATTTTTATCGACAGTGATGCTGAGAATGAACCAACTGTTTACCTTGATTTAATTTAATAAAGGAGTGATCGCCCGGTATTTAATTAGGCGGGGTGTCACAAGCAGTTGAAGAAGAGGCTGCAGACTTCAACTGTGATAGCTCTTTCTGCAAGTTGTTGTTCTCTTCCTCCAGCAGCTTGGAAATCTATCTGCATTCCTCGACCTCACCTTTCAAAGTTCTCTCCCTCAGATCATACCCAGCAAAAAGCTTCTTGTAGCCCTTGTCAGCAATGATCAGCTTGTACTTCTTTTCGTACCCCTCATGCAGCAGGGCAGTGGATTCTTTGTATTGAAGCTGAAGGTCTTCGAGGGTGCCTTGGAGATCCTCGATCATTTCATAATAGGCTACATTGTTGGCCACCACTCGATCAAGTAGACACTTCAAATATTGATATGCTTCCAATGCCTATACTGAAGCATCATGACCAAGGATGTCGACAACTTGTGCAGCACTCAAGTCTGTATGACCAGCCTTAATGTACTCATTACATTGTCGCAGCAACTTAGTATCATGGGCAGATAGTAATTCCATCCTGGCCAGAAACTAACGAAGAAAGAAAGAGCAATGATCAATAAGAAATATAAGCAGAGTATGAATAGAAGATGAACAACAGTATGGAAAAAGTTCAAGTTTTATTAGATTATAATTCAGAGTTACATATTTTGGGTTATATTTGATAAAAAGAAACAAAATAAAGAGAAACCCGAATAACACTACACCTTTTCCTTATATCCCAAAACCTTCTCGGGAGGCTAGGATGAAGAGGTAGGTTGCTCGGAGGGAAGAGATAGTTGCTCGGGGAGAGTAGGCAGTTGCTCGGAGGAAGAAACGACTTGCTGATTTTCCTCAGCAGTAGGCTGGATGGCTAGGACATGATCTCCCATCACCATCGAAGACTCTTCGGAGGTAGCTTCGTCCTCTTTTAAATCTTCTGGAGTTGGAGGGGGACCAGGGATATGTCTCTGTAAGAGCTCGGAAGACTCGTCGACCTTCATCTCCTGAAGGGCAGCAACCCATCCATCCCTAAAGTATTTGAGACTGCCATAGTCCACTTGCAACACCATGGCAGCCAACCCCTTGTTCCACCCCTTGTCCCAGCTAGAGCTGAAGGACTTCTTCACAGCAGCTTTCCTCTTCAGCTTCTCCGAGGAAAGTTTCTATGACAGCAGGTTCTCAGCAGCCTTCAATTTATTTTCTTCTTCCTCCTTCTGCCGACCTACTTCCTGAAGTTTAGCCAACTCCTCCTCGACAGCTTTAAGTTTATTTTCCAACTCTCCAGAAGTTTTGACCTTATCCTCGAGCTCCTTATTTGCCTTCTTCAGGGCATTTATTCTCTTCTTCAACTCCTTGGAGGCATCAACAGCCCGAGCTTTTTCTTGCTCGGTGGAGGTAAGCTTTTTCTCCCAGACAGCCTTATCAGTGGCATATATCTGGCGAGAAACGTCCAAAGACTTGATAGACTCTGCCAAAGCTCCCTCCACACTGGATGAGGAGCATGAAGCTTTAATTTCTTCATCATTTTTCAAGATTATGTTGAAGCACCTCATCAACTGTGAACAGAAAAAGAAAGCAAGTTAGAAACAGAAATGACAAAGGAAATATGAAAAATTCAAAGTAAAGATACTTACAGAAGCAAGATGACGAGCATATAATGAAGTGACCATGTCCCGAGAAAGGCTTTCTTCAGTACCTTGGACCCCGGGAATGATCCAGGATTTTACCGAGCTCATGGTAGAGCTCTGGGGAACAAGAGTTGGAACCCCAGTTCCATCAATTAGGGGCTGAATAATGGTGTCAGCCAAATTGACCGAGGAACTTTTCTTCAGCCTCCTTGGGGGAACAGGAACGGATTCAACCAAGGAGGAACCCTTGGTCGGTGATATCACAATCACCTCTCCAGGAGCAGCAGAGCTGCTCGGAGCCACTGCGGGCTTCTCGGCGACTTTAGCAGGAGCAGCTGGAGGAGCTGCATCAGTCTTCTTTGTCCCCTCCTTTGGGACATCAATCCTACTCCTTTTTGTCTCCCTAAAATCGAAGGCAGTTTTCTCAAACAGGGTAGGAGGTCTTCTCTTCTTCATCCTTTCACTTAAAGGAATATGGGATTCAGGCGATGAGCTGGTGGAAGCTGGTGCTGGCTCTGATTCACTTATCACTGGACGAGCAGTGAAGGAAGTGGTGTAGCTCTTGTACTGCAGTAGATACGAAGTTGATCTAATGTGGTCGTCGGCAACACTTTGATGCAAACTCCAGATAAGTTTCAAATGCCTGATGTTGATATCCGCTTCTTTTGGGCACTTTCTCTTGCTATCAACTGCAAATAAATAAACATTGTTATCAGTGGCACATTTTATCAAACACAAAAGAAACATGATTTCAATATAAATAAAAAGAAATAAAAATAGCCTATCCCATTGCCATAAGGATGGAATCTGGGACCCTGATAAACCTCGTCTCTAGTTAATGGAGAGTGTTGCCAATTTTTTATGACAACCCCGTGTTCAAAATAATCCCTATTGGCATCAGGGAGATTGACTACTAAGGATCTATTTAAAAATCTAGTTTTTAAATAAAAATTGTTATCATTAACTGCCCATCTATAGCAGTACATGATTTCTGGAATTCCTATACGAGTTCCATGCACTTGATTTAATCTATGCACCCCATTAACTATTCTCCATGTGTTGGGGGCTATTCGTGCAGGAACAACGTCAAAGTACTGACAGAATTCCAGACACAAGGGATTTTGTGGAAAAGAAAATCCACACTCAGCAAAAAAAGAGACTGGGGAACCAATGTCCTTCAGCCAAATGGAAGTAATTAGAAGGCTCAGAAAGCTCTTCCAAAACAACCCATGAGGGAATGGAGAAATCAGAACGAAACTTCTCAAGAGACTCAACAGGGTAAACCATGGTGAATAAAGAAATGAAGAAGAAGGAAGAAGATCTTACACGAAAAGAATGGATCTGCTGACAATGAACGATGGAAGAGATGAACGCACAAGAGAGTAGAAGACAATGAAAAACTAGAAGAATACAAATTTGAAAAGTAGAAGGCGATGGGAGTATCTGTGAAGTTTAAATACATTGTCTTGGGAAATGGTGAAGTAATGATTACAAAAAAGGATGATTACGTTACCGGCGACTAAAAAGATGAAAAGTGGCGCGGGAATCAAAGCGGACAACAGCGGCTAAAAAGACGAAAAGTGATGGGGGAATCGAAGCACGCAGAAAAGTCCAAAAAAGCATGATTCTACGAATTGAGAAGGAGAAATAAATACAAGGGAAATGCTCCTAAAAATCAGGAAGACTATTTAAAGCTACCATATTCCGAGAAATAATGTTCCATACTCCTCAAATTTCGAACTATGAAACATTGGGGGCTTCTGTTGATACCAAATTTAATCTGCTGAGATGGACCAATCATATGAAGACACGTGGCTATCTACATGGAAACAACAAACACTTCCAAGGAACCCACGCGCTCCGAGGAACAAGACTACAACGAGGAAGACTAGTTCCCCGAGGAACACTACTTCCCCGAGGAACTCTTGAGTACCGAGAAGCTTAGGCGGTCCGAGCTGCATCTCGAACAAAGCATTAATAGCTGGTTAACCAACAGTTCAACTGATTCATTAAATGCTTATCATTCAGACGCACACGCAAAAAGGGCATTAAATGTATTACCCTTTCACATAACAGCCTCAGGGCTATAAATACATTGTACAATCCTTATTGTAGAAGGGACCAAATCCAAACTCTGGAATCGAGAGAGAAATTTCTTGAGAGAATTTGTAATCGAGAATTCCTAATCATTCAGCAATAACACAACAGTGGATGTAGGCCATTCTTATAAGGTTGAACAACTTTAAAATCTTTTATCTCATTTATTTATCTATGATTGAATTATTAGAGTGATCTAATTTTTTACATCAACAACAATCATATAAATATACCACTTTTATTATATCATTTTAGGTTTATCCAATAACTCACATTCACAACATTTATCCTTATTTTCCCATTATTATTTATCAAGTATAATGGTTCGTTTCTAACTTTAATTCGAAGTATAATGGTTATTTTCTAACTTTAATTCGAAGGGTTTTTCCAACTTACTATGTAACCCTCATGGACTCTATTCTTCCAAATGTACAATTCAGTAGATATCCATTTATGTTCCAACGTAACTCTCTCTTACGTGTCTCTCCCCTTTAATATATACTTACATTATCCCTTATGCAAAATATCCCAAAAATATAGATTTCGCCTTACATTAAAGGATTTTGAATTTTATTTTCAAAGATGAGAATTTCAAACGGTTTCGAAATCGGAATTAAAATGGAGTTTTAATTGAATTTTTTTATTACTTAGAAGAGTCCTCAAAATATAAAACTCTCTAAGAGTCCTCAAAACATAAAACTTTCTAGTAAAAATAATAGTTTTAGAAATCCGACCGTCTGATCAAGCTGAATTTTTGTCAGCAGTCCTGTCTCGCCGTTCGCTACAACATACTAAAATTTCAAGCAATTCCAATGGTTCGATCATCCGAAATAATTTTTTTAGTGTTTTTATTTGATTAGAAATCTTTTCTTAATCAAACTCTTAATCCTTTACATGACAAAGGGTTTCCAGAATATCATATAAATCATCACTACATGCAATTTCCTATCTCAAATTGGGTTTTTCTTCCATACAATTCATCCTAATCATTCCTAAACCAATATGAACGATGCATCAACGAAATAAGCAAGATAAACACTTGCCTGGGATTTTCAGAAATCTGGTTTGGTGTTAAATTTGGTGTGGTTGTGTTCCCCGTCTCGCGATCTACGCGTTGGCGGTGGTGGCGGTGCAAACGGCTGAGTTTTGAGCCTTGGAATACCTTGAGAGCTCTCTCCTCTCCTCTCCTCTCCAATGGTTGTTCTAGTGTTTTGAGGTATCTAACCCTAGGAGATAACCAAAACATATGATATAACCCCTTTAATTTTCGTGGGTTTAATTACCCAAAAATACAAAATGACTAAAATGCCCTCCCGGGGTACTAATTAGGCCTAAAAACGCCCCGAGACCCAAATCAAACCCCCGGGTATACTTTTCTGACTATCTCGACCCTTACGGACGCGTTGGAGCACTCAAAACGACCATACGAACAACTTATAAAATATTCACTTTTATTAATCCATATTTAGTCCCGACACGACACAGGCGCGTCCCGACTTAAATTTCCACAACTGTCATTTTATTCACACGTGACAATATTATAAAAATAAATCTCATATATTACTATACTCATCCAGTAATATGCAATAAATAATATATTCCCAATAATTACTAACTCTTGTAATGCTAGTAAATATTTAAAACAACATTTCGGATTAAAATTAAATTAATTTATCTCAATTAAATTTAATAAATCCTTAAATTTAAAAGTCACGAAAATACGGGGTATTACAATATCCACCTTTAGGGGAGTATAATTTCCATACTTCCTTAGGTGTTCTAATATTTCTCTACCTTTCGAATGCTTGCTCCCACCATTATGCTTGCGATCTTTCCTCTCCGATTTACCTTCAGCTTTAGTTTCTGCCTCTGCCTCAGCATTCTTCTTCGCAGTCATAGCTTCTTCAGCATTCATAATTTTGGCTACATTGGCCATCAATTCAGCCATGGATTTGGGGGGATCCTTGGCCAAAGTGTAGTACAACTTGTTTGGTAAAAGACCACTCATGAGAGCCGTAATGGCTGTCTTTTCCTCCTAATCAATGACTTTCAGTTTTTCATTGTTAAAACGAGTGATATAGTCCCTGGTACTTTCTCCTGTCTTTTGTCTTACACTCAACAGATGTGCTACCCTTTTGACTGGTTATGCACCAAAACATAAATTTCCTATACAGAGCTCGGCCAGTTGATGGAAGGTCACAATCTTTCCTCGAGAAAGGCTGTTGTACCATATCTGAGCGGATCTAGCAATGGTTCCTAAGAATGCCCTGCACCTCATTTCGTCTGGGACTGCATAGATATATGTTGCATCCTGATACTGCTCTATGTGGAGAATATGATTAGTTTTTCCATCATACTTGGGCGTAACCACAGGAGCCTTAAACTTTGATGGTGTGGGGAAATCCACAACTGTTTGTACAAATGGAGATCCTCTGATAAAGGTTCTTTGGAGAGGGTTTTTGGCCTTAACCATTTCCCCTAATCTGTCTTCTAGTCTCTGAATAGACCCTTTACAAGCATCATTTCCAGCCTCTGATCTGTTTATATTCGCTTGAGCAACGAATCGCACAGAATTCTCCTCTTGGGATGTTTTTGTACGAGCTACAGGCCTGGGATTAGGATGTGACTGGGTTGAGCCTTCCCGTAAATCATTTGGTCATTGATAATTTCACGACGCAATCTGAGGAGGATTTCTAATTACTCATAGGGCCCAAACGATCGAAAGGAGAAACTCTGCTCAACCTTTCCAGAGCGCTTGTTCGTTTCGGAATTAGAGTAACATCTTCTTGAGAATCTAAAATTCTTATAGGTGAAGTTAAGTTAGGGTGATAGGATAAATCACTTGAATTCTCGACATGATGGAATTCAGTGTGTCTATATCGTGAAAACGATGGGCGCATGCTTCTACGAATGCATCATTGTTCTGACGGGGTAGATCCTCCGTTTTGGACAGTTTGAATGAACTGTCTCATGGTTTCCTGCATAGCTGTTTGTCCCCTGGATAAATTTTTCAGGATCCCAGTGATATTATGTGTATTTGGAGGAGCAGAAGGGTTGAGAGGATTCCCGTCATTGTTCATACTAGATTCTGGGATATCAACCATTTATGATAAGTTTTTAGTGAAAAACGCTACGTATAGTCGTTCTCACAGACAGCGTCAATCTGTTGATGTAAAAAAACTAGATTTGATCTAATTAATTAATCACAGATCAATATGAATAAAGAAATAAGACGAAAGATTTTTAAAGTGGTTCATCCTGTAATACCCCGTATTTCTGAATATTCCAAATATTCCATTTAATTAGATTGGAGAATTAAATGAGAAAATATCGGCTTGATTTAAATTACGTAAGAGTAGTAATTTAAAGATTTTTATGTAAAATTGTAATTATGGTGTATTAATCGAAAGATAGTTACCGGTATATATTGCATCATTTTATTTACTTAGTGCGAGTGGTAAATAGTTACTTAACGCGTATAGACCGCGTTGGGGTGAGAACGAGTAATATTTTTTAAGTGACTCAAATGATAATTTAGAGGTCACCAAAGAGTCCGAAAGGGTCAAATTAGTTAAAATAGTATACCCGGGGGTACTAGTTGAGTCCCGGGGTAATTTTTAGCTAAACCGAGACCGTTCGGGGGCATTTTAGTCTTTTAACATAAGAGGGTATGGAGACCTACGAAATTGAGAGTTTTATATCAACCGTATGATAGATGAATTAGGGTTAAAACACCCATGACAACACCAATACCATTAGAGAGAAGAGAGGCACAACTTTCTAAAACAAAAAGAAGATTTGGGAAGGATTCAAAGGGATTCCTACCATCAACTTGTTGGGGAAGAAGGATTGAGGGATGAAGATCATCAATCATCAACAAGAATCATGAAATCAGACCCTACTGATCATAAGGCAAGTTGTTTATTGCAAATTATAAAGTTATAATACCCATGTGTAGGGTTTTTGAATAGTTTTGTTTAAATCAATATTTTGATTGGAGAAAGATGATATTTATGCATGTTGGGATAGGAATCGCATGTAGAATGATTTAAACTATGTAGAGAATTAATATTCAGATTAGACTTGATGATTTTCGGAATAAAAATCTGGATTTTGAATGATAATATGGGAAGAACACCATAACTAGGGTTTCAAGAAATTTTGGGTTTTAATTCATTAATTCTTTAAAGTAATTGGAGTTTTGATGTATTTGACACGTTAGAAACTGTCCTAGTATATGTGGAAATATGTTAGGATCATTGGGTTAAAGTTTGGTGGACTATAATGGAGTTTGAAGATTTTTTAATGGAGGAAAAATCTTAACGAAGAAGAAGACTGCGTCTGCCCCTGTTCGATCGATCGATCGATCTCGGACTGTCGATCGATCGACTATGTCGATCGATCGAACCCAGACGTCGATCGATCGACGAAAGCTGTTTTCCGAAAATTTTGTGTTTAATCCTTCGTTGAGTTAGGGAATGAATGAGTATTCTAGGATTTACATTATACTTATTTGGGAGTAAGAATAAGACCAGTAGGTATATTGTTAAGGTCCAATAAGGCCATTGGGTGTAGGGCTTGGATTACGGACCGAGGAGAATAATCCGATTTAGTAGAGTATCGGGGACTTCGAAAATTGAGTTACGGGGCGAAGTAAATTCAATTTAAGTAATAGACCAGTAGGGTAAGAAATAACTACTAAAATTATATGTAAGGGGTAACTAGGACCCTTAGAGTTGTGTGAATACTCAAATAAATACGATTAATGAGATAAATCGTAAAGCGAATATTGTACGGTAGATATATGAGATTAATATATTACGTACGTATATGATTAATAGGTCGGGCGTGTACCTACTGAATTATGTGATCTTTTAGGTAGGGAGATTATACCTAAATTAATTATGTTAGGGTCGATGAGACATTCCGAACTAACATAAAGTTATTATGTGTGTGGGGTCGATGAGAAATGCCGAACCAAACTTTGAACTGGGGTCGCGATGAGAGAGTCCCGAACCAGAATATGTGTATATATATATATTTTTAAAAAAAATAATTGGGGTCGATGGATCATTCCGAACCAATTCTTACTTGGGGTCGATGAATCATTCCGAACCAAGAGTCCTTTACGTGTATAAAAAGGGCAAAATAGTAATGACTGATATTTAGTATATATTATGAGTGAAATATATATACTTGACGATATTTTACTTCCGTGTATTAGTAGATTGATATATAGTATGTATTTAAAGATACATACTGAAATGGTAAGTTAAGTAGTGAAACTTAATTACATAAGTGGGAAAGTTAACAATTGTGAGAACTGTAGTAATTTTAGTAGTGAAACTAAATGAGAAGTCTTGAGAAATAACATAGATTAAATGTTACTTGGGAATTATTTAAATACGTGAGATGTTAGTAAAACGTTTTTACTGTATGGGCGGTACTGGAACTTGGGTACAGATAAGTTCAGTTCACTACTTTGGTTTTAGTTAGCTTGAGAAGTATGGCTAGATAAACTAAGTGTAGAACGTTAGGTGTGCACAAAAGATGAGGGGTGAGTTAACTCAAGAGAGTGTACGAGAACCTAACATGTGTAATCAATAACCGCATTTTATATTGTGATAAACGCTTGCTAAATATTTTCAAAATGTTTTGAGTACTAACTCTTGCTATAAAATATTTTTAAAACCTTTTAGGTGTCCAGCCACAGGGACGCCATGTATGATGATTCCATTCCACACTCGGAGCTGTAGTACAGTGGATGCTTACAGGATTTGACTAGACGATATCTCTCATTCAGATCTAGCACAGGATCTCGCACTCTTTTATGTATGGACTTGTTCTCCGGTATTAGTCTCAGATGTTAGATTCAGACTAGTGGTTATTCTATTGATTGTTTGGGATTTTTAGCCGATGGTTTCTTCGGTAATACTTTTGTTCTGTTGTACTTTTACTTTGTTGTTTGAATTACAGTACATGATTATTTGTACTTTGTTCCGTTTGGTTGATTTATCTGTTTTAAAGAAAGATAAAATTTGGTACCGGTCTAATTTTATTTAGGGGATTAGTAATTAAAAAGTTTTCGATAGTGATGATAAGAATGAACCATTTGAGAAACCTGTTTTAATTTAATGAAGGCCTGATCACCCGATGTTTAATTAGGCGGGGTGTCACAGATGGTATCAGAGCATCAGGTTCTAGTGTCCATAGGATCTGTACGGCTTACTACGTTTTCAGCGTATTGTTTGATTGATATAGAGCCATATCTTAGGATGATTGTACTCCTCTACGTACGTAGTTTACGTTCTCCTGCTATTTGGTAGACGTAGTGTTTTATATGCGAGTCCGATTGGGCACGGTACGTCGAACATGGAGGTAGGACCGGCAATGGCGTTAGAAGGACTACAGGAGGAAGGAGCTCGGCATAAAGCATGGGGTGTTCGAAGATGGCAATCATAGGAGAGATGACCGTGGTCGAGGTCACTCCTAGCGTGTAATGGAAATGTTGCAAGGGTTGTTGAGGCATAGTAGGCATTTTCCAAGTGTCGCGACGGCAAGAGGGATGCTAGTCTAGACCGCCCAATGCAATGATAGTGGGAGTAGGTCTGAAGAAAATTTGATGAGAACGTGCCGTAAATGTGATAAAACGACGACTGTGCATGTTAACCAATGGAAGTAGTATGTCCAGAGGTTTTGGCATTTAGGACTGACTAGAAATACTCAGAAGTAAAAATTTGAGTAAATTTTCAGGCAACGTGGCGGGGATACCAGTCACTACATTCGGACCGAGGGTCCGTATATATAAATAGAAGAACTTTACGTATAGTTTAACCGTAAAGTTCTCCAATGATAATTCGGAAGCGTAGTGAATGGGAATATATGAACCCCAACGTGAAAGCCTGGTAGAGGCCAATCGTGAGAGAGAAATTATCCGTTGAAGGGAACTTGTATCGATGAGATGGGTACGAGGGAAAAGAGCCCTTGACAGAATAGACTCTCGAGTTATGATTCGTAATTTTGGTAAAACTCTTCTTGGACGACTTATGTATATGAAGGCAGTATGGTACTTCTTACAAGGTTGGGGTAAATGCTCCTAGGGGGCGAAGTTAAGAGAGTTTAAATATTTAGTCAAAGAGTAAGACTGAATGTAATGGGACTGGTGCAAGCTATAAGTGGAAACCCACTAAAGGATTTAATGATTAGATCCTAAGTCAGAACTGTTAAGCCCCATAGTGCATTCCTCTTGGTCGCAGAACTAAGGGAACCAGGATGATAGTGCGCAGAATCGAGGCTACCAAGTTCGAGAGGAGGGAGACCCCAAAACGGTCAGGGTGGCCTGGAGTAAGGGGATTTTCGTAAAGATGTCTAGTGTGGCTAGTAGAGCCACACCTTCTAATTTAGCTTGAAGTTATTTGAAGAAATAATAACTCCAATAAGTTTTGCATTCCGTAGAGGACAAGCGTGTTATGTCCGAAAACCATCTAAATCACCAGAGCGATGGTTAAGGAAGTATATGAGTTTTAGCCTCGAGTGAATGGGGTATATGACGACTCCTCACCTGAAAAAGGGTCGAGTTGTCATTATTCATCAAAATGTGAGAGACTTCGGAGATTATGAACATCTCTTAGTAATTGATTTCGGTGTGTGGGAGCCTAAATGATGTGAGTCAATGTTTGTCGTATGACTACTGAGCGGAGAGATCGAGCTCACGGTTGTAGTTAGTGGTTAAGACTTAGTGATAGTATAAGCGCGGTGCCACTTGACTCCGTTAGAAATATTTGAGTATGGTTGCACATATTTTTGAGGAATCGAATTTGAGTATCTTGACTATGTGTTGTTCCGACAATGCTCAATAAGAATACATGGGGAGAAGTCCCTTGTTTAAGTTCGGTTGCGAAAGGGAGTACGACTGAATTTTTGCACGTCAAGAGAAGTGGCATTGTTAGATGCTAGGGCATCAGTGGAGCCGGTAGTGTTGAGGAGAAACACTGAAAGGCTTACCTCACCACGAAGGGATAAGTGGGACTTTGTGGGCAAGGATTTGATTTTTGGCCTATAGGGTATTGAGAATACCCACAAGATTGTAGTCACGTCGTGTAGACTAGGCAGGAGTTGAAGAAAAGCATGATACGGGTGCAACATTTGCAATGTTTTTACAAATGTGCACGGAGAAAAGGGTGTATGGGCGCCCTAGTCAATTGGATTCCTTAGACATCCGAGATAGAGGGATGCAGAATATTTCTGTACGACGGTGGGGAATATAGGAAACAAGCCGTATCGATGAAATGGGTTGAACGTCATGGGAGATTGACGATAATCCAAGATTATATGTGCTAAGAGATCCAGCACACCCTATGGGATGAAAGTCGGTGGGAAACCTTTCAAAGGTTATCTCTTGATATGGGAGACCTAACCGTGGTGAAGAAGTAGCGCAAGGTGCTACTTGACTGAGTGTTGTGAGTGACTTACAAGTTACTAAAATGTTGATTCTTATAAAGTAACCAACCCAAAAAGGTGCGCCAATCTTGAAGAGTGCACAGATTATAAAGTATAATAAACCCGGAGAGAAAGGGGAATAGAGTACCACTTGAGGAAAGATGACGTAAGTGGGAAGAGATGTTGAGGAGAGACATAGTGAGATTGCCTCGAGACACACCTCTAGTTAATAGAGCGAGATGGACTCGAAATGAGCAACTGGAATATGATAGTGAACCTGCTATTCCAATGATGGAATGAGGAGACAGACTTCTAAATTATTGATGGATTGCGAACATCATAATTAAGCCAACATTTCGTTGGGGGTAGCGAAATGGGGTGATCGGGATGGATTAGTATGTAGTTGAAAAGGGAGAGTGTACGGTGCCTCTCTACATTATTGTGAATCAGAATGAAATCCTAAAATTCCACCCTGTGAGAGAAGGTTAGGAAGGAATAGAGACAAAATTTTATTTTGAGTACGTAGTGCTACCTACGACTCATTGTTAGTGAGAAAGAATGATGATACGCCCTTATGATAGTGAAATTTTGGAGAAGCCCGCTGATCAATTCATAGGTTGAATGTATGCCTATAAGAGCATATTTATAGGTAGAGTGAGTGCCTATATGAACTGTACATGAGGATTAGGTTCGTGGGTTCCGATTACGAACAATACATGTACCTTGGGTGGGGTTCGAGGAGACATTTTGAACTTTTAGTCCTTAACGCGTGATATGAGGACATTCTATTGGAGTGTGACATTTTAAGGTATATGAAATGTGAAATATATGGCTCACAAATTTTCTACTCATGTGCAATGAGATATATATACATATATTGGTGCTCGAGATGTGATCCCGAGACAAGTAATTAATAACTATTGGTGATCGAGGTGGAATTCCGAGCCAATAACCCCAAAAGTGTTATAGAAGGGGGGTGATTATAAACTAACTGTTGGTAGTATATGTTATATGTAAAATATATATACCTATTGATTTTTCCTACTTATGTGCGATAGTAAGTGTGCTTAATCTCTGTATTGGGGTCGATGATATTCCGGACCAATACAGGGGGGATCGATTTGGGGTCGATAATTTTCCGAACCAAATCGATGATAAATATTTGGATCGACGGAAGGTCTGAACCGACATGTGTATTACATTTACCTTGGGGTCGAGGAATTCCCGGACCAATGTAAATGATAGGATTATTGGGGCCGATGATTTTTGCCGGACCAATTTTCCTTAAAAGTATATATTGTATGTGAAATATATACATTATAATATTCTACTTATGAGTGATAGTAGACACTTAGATGTTATATAGAGATATACATCAAATGGGTAAATTAAGTAGGGAGAAACTTAATTTCAAGAATTAACGTTGGATTGGGAAAATCGATGAGAAATTAAGTAGTGGGACTTAATTATGATATATGCGGCATGGGTAACAGGCGATAAGAAATTATAATGAAATGGTCATGTGCTTGGGACGACCGTTAGGATGTTATGATTTGGTATTGGGTATTAGAGGGTGCAATTATATTTAAGGTCCTTAGCCTTAATACCAGCCTTATCCTAATTTCGAGGACGAAATTCCTTTGCAAGGGGGGAAGTATGTAATACCCCGTATTTCTGAGTATTCCAAATATTCCATTTAATTAGATTGGTGAATTAAATGAGAAAATATCGGCTTGATTTAAATTACATAAGAGTAGTAATTTAAAGAGTTTTATTTAAAATTGTAATTATGGTGTATTAATAGAAAGATAGTTACCGGTATATATTGCATCATTTTATTTACTTAGTGCGAGTGGTAAATAGTTACTTAACGCGTATAGACCGCGTTGGGGTGAGAACGAGTAATATTTTTTAAGTGACTCAAATGATAATTTAGAGGTCACCAAAGAGTCCGAAAGGGTCAAATTAGTCAAAATAGTATACCCGGGGGTACTAGTTGAGTCCCGGGGTAATTTTTGGCTAAACCGAGACCGTTCGGGGGCATTTTAGTCTTTTAACATAAGAGGGTATGGAGACCTACGAAATTGAGAGTTTTATATCAACCGTATGATAGATGAATTAGGGTTAGAACACCCATGACAACACCAATACCATTAGAGAGAAGAGAGGCACAACTTTCTAAAGCAAAAAGAAGATTTGGGAAGGATTCAAAGGGATTCCTACCATCAACATGTTGGGGAAGAAGGATTGAGGGATGAAGATCATCAATCATCAACAAGAATCACGAAATCAGACCCTACTGATCATAAGGCAAGTTGTTTATTGCAAATTATAAAGTTATAATACCCATGTGTAGGGTTTTTGAATAGTTTTGTTTAAATCAATATTTTGATTGGAGAAAGATGATATTTATGCATGTTGGGATAGGAATCGCATGTAGAATGATTTAAACTATGTAGAGAATTAATATTCAGATTAGACTTGATGATTTTCGGAATAAAAATCTGGATTTTGAATGATAATATGGGAAGAACACCATAACTAGGGTTTCAAGAAATTCTGGGTTTTAATTCATTAATTCTTTAAAGTAATTGGAGTTTTGATGTATTTGACACGTTAGAAACTGTCCTAGTATATGTGGAAATATGTTAGGATCATTGGGTTAAAGTTTGGTGGACTATAATGGAGTTTGAAGATTTGTTAATGGAGGAAAAATCTTAACGAAGAAGAAGACTGCGTCTGCCCCTGTTCGATCGATCGATCGATCCCGGACTGTCGATCGATCAACTATGTCGATCGATCGAACCCAGCCGTCGATCGATCGACGAAAGCTATTTTCCGAAAATTTTGTGTTTAGTCCTTCGTTGAGTTCGGGAATGAATGAGTATTCTAGGATTTACATTATACTTATTTGGGAGTAAGAATAAGACCAGTAGGTATATTGTTAAGGTCCAATAAGGCCATTGGGTGTAGGGCTTAGATTACGGACCGAGGAGAATAATCCGATTTAGTAGAGTATCGGGGACTTCGGAAATTGAGTTACGGGGCGAAGTAAATTCAATTTAAGTAATAGACCAGTAGGGTAAGAAATAACTACTGAAATTATATGTAAGGGGTAACTAGGACCCTTAGAGTTGTGTGAATACTCAAATAAATACGATTAATGAGATAAATCGTAAAGCGAATATTATACGGTAGATATATGAGATTAAAATATTACGTACGTATATGATTAATAGGTCGGGCGTGTACCTACTGAATTATGTGATCTTTTAGGTAGGGAGATTATACCTAAATTAATTATGTTAGGGTCGATGAGACATTCCGAACTAACATAAAGTTATTATGTGTGTGGGGTCAATGAGAAATGTCGAACCAAACTTTGAACTGGGGTCGCGATGAGAGAGTCCCGAACCAGAATATGTGTATATATATATATATCTTTAAAAAAAATAATTGGGGTCGATGGATCATTCCGAACCAATTCTTACTTAAGGTCGATGAATCATTCCGAACCAAGAGACCTTTACGTGTATAAAAAGGGCAAAATAGTAATGACTGATATTTAGTATATATTATGAGTGAAATATATATACTTGACGATATTTTACTTCCGTGTATTAGTAGATTGATATATAGTATGTATTTAAAGATACATACTGAAATGGTAAGTTAAGTAGTGAAACTTAATTACATAAGTGGGAAAGTTAACAATTGTGAGAACTGTAGTAATTTTAGTAGTGAAACTAAATGAGAAGTCTTGAGAAATAACATAGATTAAATGTTACTTGGGAATTATTTAAATACGCGAGATGTTAGTAAAATGGTTGTACTGTATGGGCGGTACTGGAACTTGGGTACAGATAAGTTCAGTTCACTACTTTGGTTTTAGTTAGCTTGAGAAGTATGGCTAGATAAACTAAGTGTAGAACGTTAGGTGTGCACAAAAGATGAGGGGTGAGTTAACTCAAGAGAGTGTACGAGAACCTAACATGTGTAATCAATAACCGCATTTTATATTGTGATAAACGCTTGCTAAATATTTTCAAAATGTTTTGAGTACTAACTCTTGCTATAAAATATTTTTAAAACCTTTTAGGTGTCCAGCCACAGGGACGCCATGTATGATGATTCCATTCCAGACTCGGAGTTGTAGTACAGTGGATGCTTACAGGATTTGACTAGACGATATCTCTCATTCAGATCTAGCACAGGATCTCGCACTCTTTTATGTATGGACTTGTTCTCCGGTATTAGTCTCAGATGTTAGATTCAGACTAGTGGTTATTCTATTGATTGTTTGGGATTTTTAGCCGATGGTTTCTTCGGTAATACTTTTGTTCTGTTGTACTTTTACTTTGTTGTTTGAATTACAGTACATGATTATTTGTACTTTGTTCCGTTTGGTTGATTTATCTGTTTTAAAGAAAGATAAAATTTGGCACCGGTCTAATTTTACTTAGGGGATTAGTAATTAAAAAGTTTTCGACAGTGATGCTAAGAATGAACCATTTGAGAAACCTGTTTTACTTTAATGAAGGCCTGATCACCCGATGTTTAATTAGGCAGGGTGTCACACATCCTTAATGAAATGCCCTACGTCCACTGTTTTGTATTGCTGGGTGTTTTGCCTTAATCTTGATTATCTTCGCTTATGATAGCTTACCTTGCCATGAGGGTATTACAATGTATTTATAGTCCTTGGACTGCCCTTATGAATAGACAATACGTCGTTATTAAATAGGCATATACATCTGTACATAATAAGGATATTCATTGAATCTGTCTTGGTCGTTTAATCTTCCCAGCTAGTTGCTCGGTATACTGAGTACCTCGATACGCTGAGTAGCTCAGCGCTTTAAGTTGCTCGGTACATATACTTATGTCATGCTGAATAACACGTCTTAACATAACCGATCTCCGTCATGATTTTTTAGATGAATTTGAGGAGATCTTCGATGCCTGCTTGAGTACCTGGTCTTCCATGATAACTTTTTAGGTTTGTTCATCATATATTTTTATGTACAACTAGAGTATATGAATGGGAGTGGCTAAAGGCACTCCTCTAAGTCTTAAAACACTCCAAAATCTTTGTCAAATTACAAGATTACCCTTCACCCTAAGTTACAACATTACCTCAAGTTACAACATTAATTGATTTATATTTTAGTACTTACTTATTTATTTGTTCAAATATGAACACGGTCCAATTAAAATACGATACGACATAATATTATACGATTTTTTTTCATTTAATAAGAACACAAAGCAAATAAAAGTGACACAACATGAAATCTTATTTTTTTTTATCTAACATCAATCTAATTAAAATGCAACACGACAAGATATGGAATCTCATATGTTTACCTAGCACGGCTCAAATAAATGCAACACGACCCGAAATCTTATTTTTTTTATCTAACATGAATACGATCTAATAAAAAAACAACACGACACAACATAACATAAAATTTCATTTTTACCCAACACAAGTGAATATAAGAGTGCAAATCAATTAGATCGTGTTCGTGTTAGATAAAAAAAAGATTCCATGTCTTGTTGTGTCGTGCTGCATTGTAATTAAACAGTGTTTGTTTTCTATTAAAAAAAGATTAAAAAAAACTCTATTTTAAAAAGGACAAAAATTGATTTTTTTTACACATAAAAGGAAGAAAAAAACAGCTTTTAAATGATTTATTTTGCCACTTTAAAAAATTAGCGCAGAACATTTTTTACTATTATAAAAATAATCTTTTTACTATTTAGAAAAAATGGTCTGCGTCAACGGTATGTATAGGCGATCCGACCACCTATACATACCGCTGGTGCAGACTATATATTCTAATATGTTGGTCCGCGTCAGTGGTATGCTGGCGCGGACTAATTTTTTTAAAAATTATTTCTAACCCAAAAATCAAACCTCCGGCCGAAAAAATAAACGTCCGGTGAAAAAAATCAACCTCGGCCAAATCGAACTCCAAAAAGGGCCACCAACACAATATGTTTTGTTAACTTAACAAGAACACGATGCAAATATAGCGCGACAAGAACACGACCTTATTAAAATACAACATGACACGAGCTAATTAAAATGCAAAATGCTGTAATTGTATTTTTTTTACCTAACCAAAAACACTAATCAATTCAAATACGACATAATTGAGACAGTGGTAATATTTTTTTTTTAAACCTAACAGTGGTAATATTTTTTTTTACTTTTTAAAACGATTATATAACGTTAAAAATAACTTATACAAATTATTTTTTTTTTAAATGTAAAATAAATATTTTTTATAATAAAAACAATTTATTTATTTTAGACACATGTTTATGGTTGGTATAATATTGGTGGTCTATATATTTTATTTTTAAAAAAATGTATAAAACAAAACAATTTTAAAAATAATGTTTTTGAAAAAAAATATAACAGTTTGTTTTTGTAAAGACTATTTTTTAATAAAACAAATTTTTACATTTTATGAATAGTTTTTAATTAAAACATAGATAATTATTTTTTTTAAAACAGTTGAAATGTTTTTTTAAATAGTTGTAAAAGTGAAAAATATTTTTTTATTTTATTTTATAAACAATATCTTATTAAAAAATATTTTTTTATTCAAAAATGTGAAGTCCAATAACAAATAACTTTAATAAATAAAGTGAGGAAGTTTTTTTTATATTTTTACAATAATGATAATTATAAAGTTAGAAAAAATATAAAATTTCAATGTTAGTAATCTCCTTTATTAACGAGGAAGTAATAAAGTGAGGATAAAAGACTCTTTAAATTAATATTTGGAGTGTTTTAAGACAATCAATAGCAATCCCCTATATGAATTTGAGGAGATCTTCTATGACTGTTTGAGTACCTGGTCTTCATGATAACTTTTTAGATTTGTTCATCCTATTTTTTTTATGTACAACTAGAGTACAGGAGGAGATAATGCCAAAAACAATTACCTACCTCCTGAAAAAGATGAAAAATAAATGGCCATGATTACGACACTTGAGTATCAAAGGAACCACCTCAATTTGAGACATCGGGCGTAAATTTGGGATGGAAACTTGTACAAAATCCATCATTCAACGACGTCAGTGTTGTGCAGAAAACCCAATCGAATATCTTTGTTTATATATTCAAGAATTTTTTTTTTTTTTGGTGATAACAGGAAAAGAAAACAGCAACCTAAGAAGACATAATCAAAAGGAGAAACCCTCTTCCTCCAGCTCTTCGTCCACCATTCTCAGCAGTTCTTCGGGAGCTTCATCGTGTTCCTTGTACAAATCTTCCGCTTCTTTCGCAATTTTAACCATGCAGTCAGCCATGAAGTTATTAGCCCTTGGGATATGCACCATATTTGCCTTGAGTTCGTTGATGAGAAACTTGCAGTCAGCAATTATGTTAGCCAGCGGGTGGTTGGAGGTGCAATCATGTTTGCAGAGGTTAACGGCTTCGAGGCAGTCATTCTTCAAACAAACACTTTTCCATTTCTTTTTGAGAGCGATGTTAAGACCGTGATATATTCCTTCCAATTCCGCCCGCAGAGGGCTTGCAGTGCCTTGAATTTTTCCGGTAAAGCCCACAATCCAATCTCCATCTTCATTTCTGGCAATCCCTCCAAATGAACCAATACCACTCCTATGGTCGAATCCACCATCAGTTTGGATAATGTATTTACCTGCATTGGGAGTTGAGTCGCTAATTAGTACTGGATGGTTTTCTCCACAAACTTTTGCACGTTTAACGTTTTGAGCTTCAAGAATGTACTCAACATTAATCATGATTAAACGGGCAATTGTTTGAGGAGACTCATCAGTGCAATTAAAAATGAGGTTGTTTCTAGATTTCCAAATGTGCCATAGAGCGATAATAAAGATTTTGTACCTTTCATTTTTGGGATCACCCCAAATATTTAGTGTGATCCACTCGTTAACATTACCTTCGAGGTTAAGATCAAGGGAAATATCGAATCCAAGAATGTTCCAAATCTCCCTCGCGAACCTGCAGTCTTTTAGGAGATGGATGGTATCCTCAATTGCCCCACACCGAGGACAATCGCTAATGGTTGTAAGACCTCTACGTAGCCGTTGTTCATTGGTGAGGAGTTTTCCATGGAGAGTGGTCCACAAAAAAGTGATGAGTTTTGGGGGAATATTTAGCTTCCACAACTTTTTCCAGTTCTCCGAGGGTTGTTCACTATTTCCAACAAAAGTGGCTTTGTAGCAAGATAATATAGTGAATTTACCATTTTTACTCGGGACCCAAGAGGGTTTGTCTTCTTGTTGGCAATTTCGAGGGAGGGGAATGTTCCTTATCTCATCTTTTATGTTTTTATTAAATAAGTTATCGATTTTATTTATATCCCAATTCCCATCATTACCAATTAAGGTTTCCACATAAGCATTGTCACAGTTTCCGATTTGCTCATCGGGTTTTATGATTTTATTCCCAACCCACCAATCCTTGAGGATACTGATGTTTCTCCCATTTCCGACATTCCATTTGGTATTATTTATCAAGGTTTGCCTACATTTAAAGATACTCCTCCAAATATGTGAAGACGTAGTCTTTTTTTTCCAAAATCTGGGGTTTTGTTCAATTTTATATTTATTTCTTAAAACATTAGCCCAGATGGAATTATCATTATTCACAAGTTTCCATCCAACTTTAGTGATAGAAGCATGGTTATTTAGATGGCTCTTTCTCAACCCTAAACCTCCAATACATTTGGGTTTGCAAACTTTGTCCCAGCTAACAAGGTGGATTTTCTTTTTCTCATTGAACTCCCCCCAAAGAAAATTTCTATTAAGTCTGTCAATCTCATTACAAATTTTTACAGGAAGTAAAATATTTTGCATGTTACAATTAGGGATGGTGGAAGTCACAATCTGGATAAGGGTTTGTCTACCCGCAAGGGATAGCATGTTGGCTTTCCATCCCACAAGTCTTTTTTGAACTTTTTTGATGATATCCTCAAAGTGGGATTTATTTAATCTACCATGTATAAGTCTATTACCAAGGTACACACCAAGATCCTTAGTAATGCTCATACCAAAAAGATGACTGACATTAGAAGCTTCCATTTTAGGGATATTGGGAGAAGCGAACAGTTTAGATTTATTGTAGTTAATTTTCTGACCAGAGATATGGCAAAATTCCTCCAAGGTTTCAATAACCACATTGCAAGAAGTAGTATCGTTTTCAATGAATAAGATAAGGTCATCTGCAAAGAATAGATGGGTAATGGGTGGTCCCGTAACGGAAGCCCTAATACCTTTCCACTTTTTGCATTTAACCTTATCCAATATCATAGCAGATAAATAGTCCATGCACATCACAAAAAGGTATGGGGATAGAGGGTCCCCCTGACGGAGGCCTCTAGTAGGATTAAAATTAGGGAGTGGGGTACCATTCCAGAGAATAGCAGTGGTAGTGTTCTTAACACAACTCATGATGAGCTTGCAAAAATCTTTATCAATATTAAACCAAAGTAAAACTTCCTCAAGGAAGTCCCACTCCACTCTATCATAAGCTTTTTCAAGATCGATTTTTAGGATATAACCCCCTTTTCTTCCTTTTAAATTCATTAAGGTGTGGATAATCTCTTGAGTGACAATAACATTATCAGAGGCTTGCCTTCCAGGAAGGAAGCTAGCCTGGTGAGGACTAATGTTTCTACATAGGATGGGTCTCAATCTATTAACTATAATTTTAGCAAGAATTTTGTAGGAAACATTGCATAGTGTGATAGGTCTAAATTGGGTTATGTTCTCCGGGTTTTCAACTTTAGGTATAAGAGTAATATAGCTGTTATTGAGAGCTTTAGGAAAATCATACTCCCGGATGCATTGCTGATAAAAATTAAATAAATTGACCGCAATGGTTTTCCAAAAGTGTTGATAGAAAATAGGTTGTATGCCATCAGGTCCAGGGGCTTTAAGACCTTTCATATTAAAGACCGCTTTCCTAACTTCCCCCAAAATAAGAGGGGAAGTTAGGAAAAGGTTATCGTCATCCACTAATTTTTTGTTATCTACTTTACGCATTTGGCTTTTGATGTCATAGTTGAAGTCAGCTCTAAATAGGTTAACAAAATAATCATTGATATGGTTAGATATGATAACACCATTTTCAGTCCATTCCCCATTGATATTGAGTTTATTGATTCTATTTTTCCTCCGTCGAATAATAGTAGTAGTGTGGAAGAATTTAGTATTTTTATCTCCCTCATTAAGCCATAGAATCCTCGACTTTTGTTTCCATAATTTTTCTTCATGTCTAAGAAGTGTATTAAATTCGTACTGGAGATTATTCTCAAGAGTGGCAAGGTTGTGGGAATATGACCTTTCTTGAGCTTTTTGTATTCCGCTTAGGCGTCTAAGAATACGTTTCTTGTTTTTAAATATGTTACCAAACGTGTCTTTATTCCAATTTTTTATATTCTTCATGCAAGTTTGGATATTAGAATCAAGGCTAACATTATTTTCCCAATTATTAATGATGATATCATTAAAATCATTTCTATCAAACCAGCAGGCAAGTAATCTAAAAGGTTTAGTGATGGAATTATTAGCATGCGTACCTTCAAATCTTATTAAAATAGGGCAATGGTCCGAAGCGGTGCGGGGGATGTTTTCAACGCGGGCTTCAGGGAATTGGATGTTCCATTCAGCGTTGGCAAGGCCTCTGTCAAGCCTAATAAGAGTGTTAGCCATACCCTTTCTGCTATTAGTCCAAGTTAGTTTAGGCCCCGAGCATCCCAGGTCCGTCAGATTACACTTGCTGAAATTTTCAAGAAAATTTGAGTTTTTGTTGTCATTCACCTGTTTCCCCAAATTTTTTTTCTCCGACTCATCCACGTGATCATTGAAATCGCCAGCAACCAGCCAAGGTTGATTAATGCTACCAGCAATGTCATACAAATTTTCCCATAAAATTCTACGTAAACGTTGTTGGGGGCTAGCATAAATAGCAGAAAAAATCCAGTCTTCATAACTGTTTTTGGTAACCATGAGATGTATGGCTTGTCTAGTGATGGATAGGGTTTCCAGCTTAATATTATTAGGATTCCAGGTAACCCAAATACCTCCAGACCTGCCAATTGGTTCCGACACCTCCCTATTGGTAAGACCAAAGCTATCAAAAAAACTGACCAAGGTATCAATTCTGATATGAGTTTCTAGGATAACGACAATATTCGGTTTGTAGATTCTAATCAGCTCAGAAATAGTGGGTTTGAATAGAGGCTTACCCGCACCTCGACAATTCCATATTATCGCAACCATTGACGACTTTGTTTGTATGAGTGAATCCAAGTCATTAATAGACCACCTCCACATATCAGCAATTTTTTGATGTAGTGGTCTGTCCCTGGCTTTTTCCTCCACAATCGCTGTGTAAATCTCTTCTTCTCCCCACATCGGTTCCATTTTGTTGATTATTATCTTGGTTTCTGAGATCCTCCAGTTGACTAGTGTTATGGCTGCCTCCTCGACATTCCCCACTAGGTTGATCAAGACTTCCCCCGAGTTTAGTGACAGGTTTTGGATTTGAACGTCCCCAAGAAGCGCAATCGGAAATGGGAGGTCCATGTAAGCTTTGATAATCTGGTATTCTTTCCGAAATAAGGTTTTTTTGGGGGGACTTGTCGTTGTTTTTATTATATGAGTGGTCTGCGTTTTCTGTATCAGAGTCATGGTGGTGGGGTCCCTTACTAATGATGCCACTCACAGTTGCGCAGCCGTCACCAGTCATACCAAGACTTGTATCCGCTTTTTGTCTGTTGGAGGTTGTCTCGGTATTAGTTTCTGTGGCCCTATGTGACATCTGGCCATGGATGGTCTTTTCCTTTGTGGGTTCACGCGATGTAGAGTAGCTTGCTGCTTTGTCCATATCCCAGTTTTTCCTTTTTATTATCGTCTCTTTATGTCCGCCATTTCTTCCGCCGTTGGATCTCCTCATCTCCACATTTGTTTGCAATATCTTTTGGTTATCCTTTTGGTTCTTTGCCACCTGTTCTTTTGCTTGCTTGCTGGAAGTGTCATACGCCCCTTTTCCATGCTGTATGGCAGACTGCCCCTTGTCACTTCCTTCACTATTTAGTATTGTAAATCTATTATTAGTTTTTGTAATTGGTTCTCTGGTTACATTTTGGTTACCATATGTCTTTTCGTTAGTATTTCTCCTGTTTCTTTGGACGAGCATCCATGGTCCAAAATGCTCTTTCTTTTTTTCCACGTCAGCAGCAATATTTCCTCCACTCGTACCAGTCGACGTGCTGCAAAAATGACCGTTAACAGCTGCAGAGGCCCTATTATTTTCCACTGTTGCTACTGGAGTAACCTCCGGCGATTTCGCGATCGTATTGCTCGGTGCCTGTGTTGGACAGTACTCAGTTTTGTGTCCAATTTTTCCACATTTGAAACAGATATATGGGAGAAATTCATACTCAACTCTGTATTTGCGACCATCTAGAATGTAGCATGGGATTAGTGGTTTAGCTAAGTCAACTTCAATGCAGATTCTTGCATATTTACCCCTTGTAGATGACACGGAGTTAAAGTCCGTCTTGATTGGTTTCCCAAGTTTGCTGCCAATCTGGAATAGGGCTCTTTCATCAAACCATTCAATAGGTAATCTGGGGAGCCTTACCCATAGAGCTGTAGTAATATGACTAGAATCAAGGGGGTTGAAATTTGGAATCCATTTTCTAACTATTAGGTAGTGATTGTTAATAATCCATGGCCCTCCAGTCAGAACATTATAATAATCCTCTTTCATCATGAATTTGAAGACGAAATGGCCCTCTTCCAAATCCACAACTTCATAATCCCCTTGTAAATTCCATAGAGATGGGACTCTTGCACTAAGTAATTTAAAACCAATATTCTTACCGAGTAAGCTTACAATGATGCTATCACTCCATTTCTTTCTAAGTTTCTCCACATGCTTCTTTGGTATATCAATGACTGGGCAAAGTGGGTCGTCTTCCTCTTCTGCAGGTCTTGAGTTCAGGTCCATGCAGTGATTATCTATGCCATGAGCGTCCTCCATTTCGTCATCCGACCACAAACAGTTATTATCATCGAAGACAATGTCCGAGTTTTGCTTCTTGCCCACCACATCTTTATACGAAAGTGTCATCATTTTCTTTTTCCCATGTTCTTCATTGTTAGGAGTTGTAGATTGCTCTGTTGTTCTTTTATTATTGCTATCATCAATGTTCATATCTGTACCAGTTTCATCTCTATTACAGTCGCTGGTATCAATGATACTTTGATTATTCCTAGCTTCTTCATATTCTTCCAAGTCCATATCAACCGAAGACTGGTGATTGTCTTTATGTTTTTTTGTACTTCTCAGAAGCAGGTCTTCTTCCTCTTTTGAGTTGCTGATTTCCAACGGTGTGGGAAGGGGATTATCAGGGTTTCCATAAACACCCAGCATGATAGTATGAGAGGATGAGCAGTAACTAACAAAGTGTCAACAGTAGAGAGCTATATATATATATTCAAGAAATTACAACGGAGAAACTTTCACTATGGTAATTCCCAATTAATTTGATATCCGTCCCCCAATTTCAATGTTGTACAGCAACAAAAATAATGGAACAAATTTGAGATCGAGATTTCAATGTTATACAACACTGATTGATCATGTCGCAAGGGTTGACTTGACTGGCCCCTCTTTCATCACATCCTTGGAAACGGAGGGAGTTGTTTGTCGGAATCACGTGGTATTTACAGAAATCATCAAATCCTTTGATAAGATCGATGTTGGTAATTCTGGTGAAGGTTTTGGGATCACGTAGTGCTGATTCAACGGTTTGAGATCTTTTTCTTGGCCGTTGCGTTCTCACGAAGATTTCATCACAAGTGGCTCAGATCAGATATCTTGAGGTTGTAAGGACTTCTATTTTCACCATAAGTGACTCTGATCCTCATTGTTGGCTCCATAAACTTCATCTCGTTGGCGACATATTTCTTCCCCGGCCAACATGGTCATAGTACTAAAGTCGGTGGAACATATTATTGGTCGGCAGAACCCATCACAGGTCGACGGTACCTATGACTTGCCCTTATGGTCGGCAACCACTGTGCGACGACCATCGTCACTGGTCGGCAGCAAAACAAGAACAAACGCAGTTAAAATCTTGACATGAGTCCATTTGGGAGATGCAAAATCTGAATCCCACTTACTTGGACCTTGCCGACTTACAACCATGGAGATTTAGATTGTGAAAAAAAACAAGAGCAACAAGTTGGCCAATAAAACCCATCTGGGTTTTGAACATTTTTTGGATTCTTTGCATCATCTTTCCTCTGGTTGGTTGGCAGCCACGGTGAATACGCGTGTAGCCTTGAGAATATCGTTTAGAATTTCCCCTCCGACCAGGAACCTGAGCAGAGATATGGAATCCACGAATAGGGCCGACCCACTATTGATACCCTTTTCAATTTCTTTTTTTAGAAAACAAATTTGGGTGAGTTGGTAGATCGGAGCCCCAATGCGTGGTCACACAATTTCATTATTCGTTTATCTCTCTCACAATTTTTACTTGGTTCTTTAATTGCGATCACAATTTTTAATCACATAAATGTGCAGCAGAGATCTACAATACCACCTCTTTATAGCTTTGTGTTGAAATAAAATTTTGAAACCAACTTATATTTTGAGTATTTTCTTGGACTTCAAATAATTTTGCAAAAATTCTAGACTAAACAATTATGCGTTACATTTGGTACATATCTGCTCATCTAAGACATATTCAACGTGACATGTGTTAGGCATAAAATATGTTACTTCACGTTTTGAAATTTTCATTGCCTGGTGTTCGAGCGGATACATATTATATATTGTTTAGCCAAATAAATCAATCTCATTATAATTTCTATGTGATTTAGCCTCAATAGGTGGTCGGAAAATTTATTAACTTTCACAAATACAAGATTCAGTCTCGACGAATGTTCGACCACAATCTTAATCTCTTAGAAATCTTATTAATGCTCCGACAGATGCTTAAGCATGAATCACTCATTATATCTACTCGGTATTGTACAATTTTGCCTCGATGGATTAGCCATGCACCATTTATTTTATTAATGCTCTAACGGATGATCGAGCATGCTACAACATTTTAAGACCCGACCAATGGTTGGGCAAGATTATTTGTTATAACCGATGGATGCTCGAACGTTGATATTTCTTCAACTTCATTATTAATTATCCGACTCTCATTCTTAACCTGAAATATGGTTATGCATATTCAAGATTTAGCTCGGCAGAGGATCGACAAAAGATTTATTTAGTCCCGAAGATATTTACCACACAAGTTGTATCCCCAAAGGATCGTTGGTCGGAAAAATCATTATTTATATGCAATCCTTAACAAATGGTTGGCATAGTCAATTGTTAATCAACATTGCATTTATTATTGTTATTCAACCCTAATGAATGGTTTAGAAATCTATTTTTCTCTAACAATGCAGGACCATTCCTAATATTTACTCGGTCCCCTCCAGTATTATTTAAAGGCTCGGACAGATGGTTCACTAACTTTGATGGATATTCGATGCACATTATACATTATGTGAATCATCAAAATTTAGCCCCAATGGACTGTTGGGTATTACCAACTGCATGTTCATCTGCTAGTCAACATTATATTTGCGATTCACGTTCAGATACTCGAGCATGCTTATTAATTGATCACTCTGTATATAATCGCCATAATATTGCAATAAAGTCCTGACGAATGGTCGAGCATTATTATTATTTAGTCTCCTCTGCATAAGCACGATTGGGGGCTTCGTAGTTATGTTGACCTGTTCACTGCAACACTAGTCAAAGCAAGCCTCATCTCATTAATGCGTCACGGACCTTTGGTCGGATCTCTAATTGGGCCATTTACCCGATCAACAGATAATACTGGCTTGCACGAATAATCAGTCAGACAAAAGAAAATGCAGAAGATGCACATCCCAACAAAAATTGGTCTAGAACTAAAGACATCTCAGTAAAGCACCTCACTTGCACGACCAAAATAAAACTTCATGTATGACCTCGTCTCCAAACAGATCACGAACACGAAGTTCACCAAATCTAGGAAATTCGTTGCAATCTTATGAACGACAAGATCCAACCATACCTGACTAATGCACGGAAAAGATCTTAAGATCAAACTTCATGTATGATTTTGACTTTGACAAGTCAATAACAAGGAGTCCGCAAAAATTCATGTATAAACACAAGAAGTTATACTTAATCGAGTTAAAATACAGGAATAATTATACATTCCTAATACACTTGGTCGCGACTGATAATTAATGCTACAACTTAAATCAACAAAACCAATTACATTTTTATCTAAAAATAACATTAGTAGAATTCAAGGCCTTACATTCACCACTGACCCAACTAACTAATATATACAGATTACTTAGTCGACAAGCTGATTAAAAACTAAATCACAATCTTAAATAAAGATCAACTAATTATTCTAATACCCATGGCTTCAGCGGGATAGTACAAAAGAAAAAATAGTCATTACAAGTAAATAACAAAGCTCTTAGGAGTCATTTCATGGGTCATTTTTCCTCGCTTTACCCCAGAAAGAGCAATATCAAGGGTAGAAAAACTAGAGTACATTTTGGCAATTCGCAGTTTTCAAACTAATTACAAGAAGGCCATCCAGTGAAATATTTTATAAAGTCCAGTAATTCGACTGCCGACCACCATCATACTTAAAGGCCGAGAAAGTATTCAGATCTCATACTCCATCCTTTCATAAAATCTTTAAGAATGGAATGTGGGGAGATTTGTGTGGGTTAAATTGTTCATTAACGATACAAGAACAACTGTCATATGTTGCTAAGAGATTCCAAGTGGCACATTATGGAAAGTAAAATTGATGACATTAAATGGTACCAGCTGAACCGATAACATCAGGACACTTGTCCTCCTAAGTATACACATCAGCCCTTCATCAACATTTGGTCGGCTCCAAACCTAATCGGTCGGCACACCGACCGATAAACTCCAAAAGGTAGAATTTCAAGAAGAAGAAGGGTCATACGCATGGGAATTATCAAGAGACACTCCATATGTGTTATAGAAGGCCAATAAACTCATTCATTATGTACGGATGTAACTTTTCGGAATAAATACTCCATCCTTTCATTAAATCATCAAGTATGAAGCATTGGGGGCTTTTTTTGATTGCAAAAATTACACCCTACATGGACCAATGAGAAATGGACACTCGTTATACTACGTGGCAATCTTCATAGTAATTACTTACGTGGTCATCTTCCAAGTCAGTTGGTCGGCCAATCGACCGATCAACCTTAAGAAAATGAACCACCAAGAATATCAAAAGCCATTTGTGTGGAGTCATCAACAGTCATTGTACCCGTGAATATCAATAATTATATTTATTGTATAAAGATGTAAATACCTGAATATATAAAGGCATTCCATATCTTGGGCTCCTAACCACTATAAATACATGATATCTTATAGCTCAAATGGACAATTTAATCATTCTCAAGAACACTCAACTGTTCTATTGTAACCATAAAAAATAATACAAATAGTGGACGTGGGCTTCATTCATAGCCGAACTACTTTAAAATCTTTGTCTCTCGTGTGTTTGTTTATATCGTATATCATACTTTATCAATGATTAGAAATCCGGGTCAAGTCCATTTTTTGACATCAATAATTTGTAAATGCAAAAGTGCCCCTATATGGTGTGTGCTTAGGCAGGGATGGTATTACAAACACAAAGTCCAATTTTTAAGTTTTTAATTTTTAATAAAAACTTTAAACGGATTAACCCAATAAAAACTTGTTCACCACTTTTGAATCGAGTTGTAGCAATAAACCAATTTTTCCAATTTTATCCTTTAACCTAAAGCATGCATATAGGCTATAACAGATAAATTAAATAAACCAATGGCACAACACGCCGATGTGCGAGTAAAACCCAAAACGGGAAAAACTTCGGATGTCCCATCCACGCAATTCCCTATGATATAGAATTACATTAGATTACAGATGACTTACTCAACGACTTGATCCCCACAAGCCTTGACATGTCTTCAATTTTCAACTGTTCCTCCACAGTGACAACGTAGGAACCCACCCATACAAGCTACCACAATGCATGAGTCCACGCACACCTCAATATCCATTGATTCGGTCTCAACAACCGTCTATGAATTGGAACACGGAATCCACCGCTTCTTCACCGCGACACAACAAATATGAAATCCACCGTAATAAAACAGGCTCTTAACATAAGATGTAGAGAAGCAAATTTTGGTGCCCAAACATAGGGTCTTTAAAGCATATATAAGATGAATCTTGGATCCTAAACTTGTTGGGTGAAAACGATGATTCTTGGAAAAAATTTGGAAGAATTATATCACAAAAAGAACTCTCAAAAGGATCTCTTAAAAGTCTAATACCGAATCTCTATTTGTAGGGAAAGTTGTTTCAAAAGAATAGGGATTAAAGATTTGGAAAGATATGTTTAAAAAAAAATAAAAACACGCATACTCGTTCGAACGAACTGATTTTTCCTTCAAACGAAGTACCCATTCTTTTTCGAATGATTTCCAACTAAAATTTGAACGACATTCCAGAGCGTCCCCAAAAGGCGACGTTCCAGATCTCGTTTGAACGAAGGAATATCATTCTAACAGCCAATGAAAACTCGTTATTTTTAAACAATTCTTTAAAAAATATTTTGTAGAAATCTAACATCCAATAAAAAAAAATATCCAAGGCTAAAAATAAATACATATTCTTACTTGAGAGATCCTTTGAACTTGAAGATGAAAATGGGCACGAAACATGGCATGATGATATAATCTCGAATGCTTTATCGCTATGTCTTCTTCTAAACACGTCAAATGCTTGGAGAGAAAACACCAACCTAACCTATGACTCGAAATGTTTTGTCCAGAATTAAGCCAATTATAAACAAACCGACTCAATTAGAAATTTGTCCTTACAAATCTCCCCCTTTGACTATTCCGGGATAAAACTAAAATAAAAAACCTATGGCCCATCAAGCTCGCTAAAAAGACTCAACCCTAACCCAATAACAAAAAAGAGTACAAACACTCGATAGACATAAACACTAAGTATCTTTGCTCGTTGAACACTTTGTCGCTCGTTGTAAACTTGCATACTTAAACACACCTTCAAATGCAAAGAGAATAAATTTCTTATAATGTCTAAAATAATCTCAACCTAGGTGAGACGTCTCCCCCTAAGATAAATATATCCTAATCATGAAAGGAAATATATCATATCTCCCCCTTTTTATTCAGGTTTAGACGAAGAAAGAAAACATAAAACAATTGTCCCCCCAAACCAAATCTCCACCTAAATATATGAACATGAGATACCAATTTTAAATAGGAAGGAGGGAATAACATAATGTGATGGGTTAAAATGTAGAAAACACACAACATGACAACTCGAGCACATATAATCCACACAATGATCAAACAATATCAATATCGATGCATAAAGATACCAATATGAGTAAGCAATGAAGTGTGATACCAATTTTGAAATTATCAATATGCGATAAGGAATTTCAATGAACCCAATGAGAGATAATAATATGATTATACGACATGCCAAATAAAATCCTAATATAAGGCATATGGCAAATATGGACTAAATGCAAATCGCAAAGACACAAAATAAAATGATACCATATATAAAATATGCAAAATATACTATGAAGTACCAGAACATATATATAGGTATAAACAACCACAAAAACTCGACACAAAATACATAAGCTTTACACACTAGCATAGTATCAATCTGTCTAAATATCTAGGATAGAATGAATGGGTGTGAACTAGATACAAATGAATTATGACTCAAAAACTCAAATATGTTCAAGGAGTTATAATTGACCATAAAACTTTATCAAGCTAAGATTTAGCCTCAAGTGACAAGATAAAGTGAACTCTATGAACAAATAAGCACAATGGACACAAGCTTAGAATATTGATGATGTGACACCCCGCCTGGTCTACTATTGGTTGATCAGGCCTTTATTAAATTAAACGGGAATCATACCTGATTTTATTTTTAGCATCACTGTCGAAAATTAATTAATTAAACTAATAACCTATTAAGTCCAATGTCAATTTTTAATTCTTATTAACATGCATACATGAAACCATTCAACAATATAATTATAAACATCTACAATGACTGAATGTAAAGAGCACTGATAGCATATATAAAATAAACCAAATAAACTCTCAATGTCCAAAATAATATAATTCAAAACGCCTAACCGAAATAATGTAAATAATGTCTAATAAGAAAATCGTCCAACTGCGGACAACATGCCCATAGAAAAACACTGAACTAGAGTTATATCTATTAGTGAAGCATTTAATTAAGTCCTGCAGGAATCCACATCTGCTACAGCATCGTCTGACTGGGATGGAATGGCTATCCCTGGTGAACCTGTGGCTAAGCACCTAAAAGGTTTTGAAAATATTTTTGATACGGGTTACTGCCCAAAAGATTTGAAAAATAGTTGCAAGTATTTAAATGCAATAATAAGTAAGCAGTAAGAAATATCCATGTTTCCTAAGTCACTCACATGAGATTATTCCCACCCCTCATCTACAGTGCGCACCTAACGCGTATATTTTATCCACCTAGTTATGTTATCCCGCCTAACTAGTCTAACCATCCTCAACCTACTTTTAATCCGCTAAATATATACCCTATATGTATCACCCATACTATACCTCATGTTATATATTATTCAACTAATACTTTAGCTATAACTTAAGGTTTCTCAAATATCTTTACCTCACACATAGGCAACATAACCAACACTGTATATAATTTGATATTCACACAAAATTTTAAACACATATACGTAAATTACTCTTCATACGTATATTCAAAGCATCCCTGAGATGGGCCTCCCGAATGCATCCATAAATTTCTATCGTGCACCTGGTGCATCATGTACCACTCTTGGGCCACCGGGTCGAAATCTCGCCACCGTTAAAAACATATTGGAGGCGATCATAAACATACATTTGTAGGTCGTAACCATACCACATCACACCCAAATGGACTCAAAACCAATACCTATACATATAGTGGTCATGCAACAGTATTATGACTCGAGGAAACAATCTAACACCGGTTGGTCAATGCCATGGTGGATGGTCTACTATGCGCAACCTCCAATGATAGCACACACACACACACACACACACACACACACACACACACTCGATAGCGGTGTATATTAGTGTGTGTATATATATACTAGTCACACTCGATACATGTATATATATAAAGTGTCGGCTAACATGCGTAATATCTCTTGTACCACTAGCCTACCAGATTCCAAAGTCTAATTCGACTTCTCGATCTAATTTAAGTATCTCCTTACGTATAATTTAACTCTTTATTATATACTTCTAGCCATCATGCTATTCTAATCAAGCACTAGGCTAGCCATCCTGAAATCCTAACTCGATTTCCCAATTCCTATCCGTGAACATTTACTCACTTATTCACGTATTTTCTTTGCACGGAATTCATCCCCGATTAGCCTACGATGCTTCCTAACCCTCGCACTGAATTCCCAAAAACCTAAACTCATCCCTAGACCCAAGATTTCATGTCTAATACTCAAACAGTCCAAGAAACAAACATAAGGGAAAGGTGGAAAATTAGCAGAACCAAAATAGTTCGCTGTCTGGATCGAACTGATTCGGTTAGCGAATTGATTCACCCCTCCAAACGAATTGGTTTGGTTCTGCTGGGCTGCTAAGAAGAAGTAATGACCGGATTTCTCCTTCAACCCTCATCCATGGAGGTTCTAACCTTAACTAAAGCCCCATACATGAACCCTATATCATCCCCAAACATAATCCAACAATTTTCTATGTAAAAACCATCCATAAAACAACATCTAATTCACTGAACAATGAATTAAATCAAGAATTTATGTAATACTAAACCCTAGTCTAAAAAGCCTCGAAACCCAATTGTAACCCTCGGGTACCTATTTTGAAATATTTTTACCCATTTCGGACCATAGGTCACTCAAAACTACCATCTGAGTCCTCTAACATAATATTTGTTTCTCATTCCCGACACAACTCTACCGGCATGTCCCGAATAAAATATCGATAAATCCTCCACTTTAACTCACTTATGACGTAACATAATTCAATACATTATCATTTACTTATCACATAAGTACATATAAATATACATAAATATTAACCCTTTTTATTCTCTAATTAATATTGATCTAAGACAATTTATTTTTCGATTATTTTAAAATTGCATGCACATGTGTATTTAAAATACTTTAAATATATGGGGTGTTACATACTTCCCCCTAATAAATGAATTTCATCTCCATATACCTGGAATAAAGGGCTATGGATACTTTATTTGCATGTAATACTCATGCTCCAAGTTAACTCATCGGTATTATGATGCCCCCACAGAACACGAACTATGGTACTACCTTTGATTGAAGCTTACGCTCGCTACGATTCAGGGTGGCAACGGGTCTCTCCTCATACAAGATGTTTGGATGTAAGCCAATCTCATCTAATTTTATATTCCAATAATCCATGTCACTCCTTTGATATTTCTTCAATAATGACTCATGAAACAAGTCATGAATCCTCTGTAAAATCTCTGACAGGGCGAGCCTATACGCAACTGGCCCAATCCTCTCAATGATCGGGAAAGGCCCCACATATCTCGGTGCCAACTTTCCCTTCTTTCCAAATTATATAACTCACTTTATTGGATATACCCGTAATAACAACGGATCACCAACACCAAACTCCAACTTTATTTGATCTATATTTGCATAACTCTTCTGCCTATTTTGAGCTATCCATACACGGCCCCGAATCAACTCAATCTTTATAAAAGTGTCCCAGATCATCTTCGGTCCAAGAAGCTTGTTGTCCCCTACCTCTAACCAACAAATGGGCAAAATCGTGAACTGATATGAGTTATTATAAGCGAACTCTACCAGTGAAAAGTACTTCTCCCATCCTCCTTTAAAATCTAGTATGCACATCCTCAGCATATCCTCCAACATATGGTTTACTCGCTCAGTTTGACCATTTGTTCATGAGTGATAAGCCATGCTCAAATGCAACTCTGTCCCCATAGCATCCTGTAAACTCTACCAAAAATAGGATACAAAGATCTTGTCCCGATCAAACACAATGTTAATCGGCACCCCATGTAACCTCACTATCTCTGCTATAAATAACTAAGCGTACTGCCCCATCGTATAATCTATCCTAACTAGAATGAAATGTACCACCTTGGTTAAGAAATCTACAATGACCCAGATGGAATCATAACCCCTCTGTAATGTCATTAGCCTCATGACGAAGTCCATCGAAATGCTCTCCTATTTCCATACTGTAATCTCCAATGGCTGCAAAATCCTAGTTGGTCTATAATTATCTACTTTCACTAATTGACAAGTGGTGCACTTTGAGACAAACTCAGTAATGCCCCTCTTCATCTTGACCCACCAATATTGCATCATCATGTATTGCTACTTCTTATCCCCTCCGGGATGTACCAAAAACCATGATCCATGTGACTTTGTCATCACTATATGTTGTAGGTCCCCATCCTCTGGGATTATCAGTCTTTTGTTGAAGCATAAGCCTCCCACTGAATTGATTGAGTAAGACTCTACTCCTTCTGCTAACAACTGGTGCACCTTTTTCTAACAAAACGGATCCATTGCCTGCACCTTCATAACCCTTTTGATAATCTCGGGTGTGATAGTCAAAACCTCCATACTAGCTGTTGATGCAAAAAACTGGACCGAATCCCATTTTTATGATCACAGATAAATAGATGAAAGCAATCCAATCAAGCACATGAGAGACAAAGATTTTTAAAGTGGTTCGGCTATAAGAAAAATCCTACGTCCACTGTTATTTTATTCCCAGGGGTTTACAATAGCACAATGTGGTGTAGAGAGAGAAAAAGATGTGGATCTTGTGTATGGTGTCTCTCGATTCTCCCGGCTCTCCTGGATCTCCCCTATTTTTGGCTAAGGGGATGCATGTATTTATAGTGATGGGAGATAAAGAGATTCATTGTATGTAGACATTTATGTCTACATTCAACGAATCTAATTGTTGAATTGCTTGGTATGCTATGTGTTGTCATCTATTAATACAGTATAAATGTACATTAAGGCTCATTAAATGCTCTGTCATCTTCATTAATGCACATTAAATGCATAGTTATCCTTTGATCTTCCTGGTTGGTATGTCGACCAACTCTCCTCGGGTACTGACTAACTCTCCTCGGGGGCAGACCAACTCTCCTCGGGTGCTGACTAATTCTCCTCGGGTACTGACCAACTCTCCTCGGGTGCCAACTAACACTCCTCGGGTCCTCGAGTGCCGACTAACACTCCTTGGGTGCCGACTAACTCTCCTCGAATGCTGACCAACTCTCCTCGGGTGTCGAATATTACCACGTAGGATGACATGTGTCCTTTTCTGATTAGTCCTCGTAGATGGAGAATTTTTGCGTTAACAGAAGCCCCCAATGCTCCATGCTTGATGGTTTACTTGAAAGGATGGAGTATTTATTCTGCAGTGTTGCTTGGTGCTCGTTCAACATAAAGTGCATTATCTCCTGGACGACATATGATGCAGGCTAATCGATGGTTGCTAATCTTTCTTTAGAGGAACTCCGTGTGTTATGTATCACCCCTGGGAATTTGGATGCAGCCATGCCATAGTATGCAGCTTGTAGCTTGTCATAATCTACAAGTATGTTGATTGGTTTGCTAGCCGACCAACTGCCTCCTGTGCCGAGCAACTGAGTGATAACTTCACGTGCTTGATTCTTTTGATTTATGATCCTCTGAATAATTTGTCGAGTAACATACTAGCTTTTGAACCCAACTCTTCAATCTGATTAGTACCAAGCTAGTGGTGGACTTCGAAACATTTTCATACAACTTCTTCTTCAATGTTGGTCGGGACAATAGTAGTAAAGATCTCAGTGCTGTAGATGCTGAATTTGACTTCTGAACTTCAATATCAAAAATAATTCCTGAGCAAGAAAAATAACTCCTGAATGATGATTGGTCGGGGCCCCGACCAAGTGAGTTTGTGGAGTTGAACTTGATGCTCGACTGCATGATGTTATAAGAATGTGCTGCCAAACGAACAAATATATCTGTAATAGAAGCCCCCAAACTGGAATGTGAACTTTTAATGCTTTTTGCTTAATCGCTTCCACATACTCATACTTTGTTTCCGACCAACTGTAGTTGACAGCTTCTTATTTCCTACCAACCTGAGTTGATATTTTTGGGAATACTTTTACTTCCCTAGGAATACAAGTTTTACTTCCCGGAAGAATACAAGTTTTACTTTCCGGAGGAATACAAGTAGCTTTACTTCTCGGAGGAATACAAGTAGTTTTACTTCCCGGAGGAATACATGTAGCTTTACTTCCCGGAGGAATACATGTAGCTTTACATCCAGGAGGAATACATGTAGCTTTACTTCCCGGAGGAATATAAGTTTTACTTACCGTAGGAATACAAGTTTTACTTCCCGGAGAAATACATTTACTTCCTAACCAACATAAGTTGGCATTTTTAGGAATAAATTTTTGATAATAAATGATAGAGACTTCCTCGGAGCTGACCAACAGATTGTTGGGAATAAGATATAATAAATGCTGGAGACCTCCTCGGAGCTGACCAACAAATTGTTGGTAATAAGATATAATAAAAGCTGGAGAACTCCTCGGAGCTGACCAACAGATTGTTGGGAATAAGATATAATAAATGTTGGAGACCTCCTCGGAGCTGACCAACAGATTGTTGGGAATAAGATATAATAAATGATGGAGACCTCCTCAGAGCTGACCAACAGATTGTTGGGAATAAGATATAATAAATGCTGGAGACATCCTTGGAGGTGACCAACAGATTGTTTGGAATAAGATAATATAAATGTTGAAGACCTCCTTGGATCTGAATATATGATTATAAATATTTGTCGAGCTCCATGCTGAAATAAGAATAGAATATGCATCCAAATAGATATAAAGAATAATTAAAAATAATAAAGTTCCTCGTTGATCTGTCGAGGTAGAATTATATAAATCGAACAAGAATAAGATATTCGAGAACATAAGAATATGGCCGAGAACGTTGTCAGGCCTGAATATAAATAAGAATTATCCGACCAACTATCCGTTGGGGGTGAAACACAATGAATGTTGTAATTCTCCTTAAAGCTGAATAAGTATCTTGTCGAGGCACAATTGCATAATGCCGAATAAGAATAATATTTTCCAGAACATAAGAATATGGCTGAGAACTTTGCTGGGCCTGCATATAAATAAGAATTACCCCGACCAACTATCCATTGGGGGTGACATATAATAAATGTTATAGTTCTCCTCGGAGCTGAATATGATAATAAGTATCTCGCCGAGTTCCATGTTGAGATGAATATAGAATATGAATCCCAAGGGATATATAGAATAATTTGTGCTTGAGCCGATATCTAGGCCTGAATATAAATAAGAATTGCCCCGACCAACTATCCGTTGGGGGTGAAATATAATAACTGTTGTAGCTTTTCCTCGGAGCTGAATATGATAATAAGTATTTCGCCGAGCTCCATGAAGAGATGTATATAGAATATGAATCCGAACGGATATATAGAATAATTCGTGCTTGAGCACAAATCAAAGCAATAATAAAATATATAGTTCCTTGCTGAGGTGAAATTTCATAATGCTGAGCAATGATAATAGTTTCCAGATTGTTTCCGAGCATTCGTCGGCGTTGAATCTTGTACCTGTAAAACTTAATAATTTTCTCTACCATATGTGTAGGCTGAATTGATTAGTCATGAGAATAATTTACTCATCCAATCAATATATGATATGTATATGCTGGAGAAATAAGAATATTAATTTCAAAAAAAGAAATAATATATGTTGGCTGATATGTCGAGGCAAAATTGCCTGATGTCGAGCAATACTACTTTCTAGAGGTTTACGAGAGCTTTCATCGGGATTGAATCTCGTCCTTATGAAATTTTAATAAGCTTCCCGAGCACCTGTCGAGACTAGAGAAAATAATTATTATCATGAGAATAATTATGCAGTCAAACAATATGTGATGTGTATCAGCATAAAAATTTCAAAATATAATATTTTTGTGCCAAATGTGTGTGAGATGGACAAATTTTTATCAAATATGCATCATAAATAAGACGTAGAGTTTTTTGTAAAGTTATTTAATATCCAACAACTAATCAGGTATAAGTTGCTGTTTGAAAATTATTTATCACTTGGTTTTAAAAATATTTTTGGAGTGATCACAAGTTAAAAAAGACTTAAACCCCCTGTTTGTCCCCGAGCTGAACTCGTGTTTAAAGAAATATCTGGGGTGCTTCGCATTTTTTAATACCCCAAGATTCTACTGCTGCCGACAAACGGCATGGATGTTGCCGACCAACATTTAAGGATATCTCAAGTTATAAAATATATGGTTCCGACCAAGAAGCAAATGGTCCCCGACCAGCTGAGCAATTTCGTCGATCAACAAAAATGGTGCATTGACAGCACCGAACAACATTAGATGTCACCGACCAAAAAGTGGATGGTTGGATAGTTGCCGACCAGTAAATTGAACCCTCCGAACAAGACTGAGATGTCGCCGATCAAGAAGTAGATGATCGTCAACCTGCAATTGGTTCCATCGAGCTACAATAAGAGTCTCTAACCAACAATAAGATACCTCGTAGTTAGATAAAACTATTTCAACGTTGCTGATGGATCTTCACATCTTTTCTTCGACAAACAAAAATGGTCTGGTTAAGCTTCCCTTTAATAAAAGATGGCCCAAGATGATGCCGACCAACAATATGGATGGATGACCAGAATATCTTGAATCCTTAGATCAGAAAAATAACATTCGATGTAAAATTTAAGCATTAAGAATGTTAATTAAATGAATAATTATCTAATCCACTATATCGTGTGATTCCGATAAAGAAACCCTGTGATGTGATGAACGAGGGGCCAACATATCAAATTTGTGCCCAGAGTCTTGATATGGTCATGATTGTTTTACTGATCCTCTTTTACAAGAGGTGGGTAATGATTTTTCAGGTGAGAGAAAATTATTTTTTATATTGATCCTTTCCTATTCCTTATTTGGAGAGATAAAAATATGGTGAATGATCGAAGTTATTACCAAATTTATATCAAAAATCAATCAATGAGACTTTATTGACATAGATGGAAGATGAGCCAAATTAAGTATATAGTTCATAAAAATGAATGCAAAGAGACTCAAACTTGAAGAGAGAGAAAGTAGATCTAGGTCATGATTTCCATGAGAAAACTTTTTATTGTCTTTAACCTTTTCACATTCTTTGATTAAAAATATGATGGGAATTTGAATAGACATCAAAGATCTTTCAAAAATTATTTCTAAATCAACAATGAAAATTATCAAATCTTACCACCATCATATATATTGGTATATGTAATCATTTAAAATATTTATTCCATGATATAAAATTGAAACTTGAGAATCAAGCAAAAAGTTGTGATTTATGAAATCAATTATTTTTCAGATTTCTAAATAAGAATTAATCTAACAGTTATGATTTTAAAATCATGATATGCAATATTTTGCAGATAAAAATTGGACAATTAATTTATGTATATAAACATAAAAATCATGATTAAATCAAAAGATGTACGTATAATGGATTATACATAGAGAAAATAAAAACTTAGCTTTTGATGGAGAACAATGCTTGTAACACGTTCCCACAGACGACGCCAATCTGTTGATGCAAAAAACTGGACCGAATTCCCGTTTTTATGATCACAGATAAATAGATGAAAGCAATCCAATCAAGCACATGAGAGACAAAGATTTTTAAAGTGGTTAGGCTATAAGAAAAAGCCTACGTCCACTGTTATTTTATTCCCAGGGGTTTACAATAGCACAATGTGGTGTAGAGAGAGAAAAAGATGCGGATCTTGTGTATGGTGTCTCTCGATTCTCCCGGCTCTCCTGGATCTCCCCTATTTTTGGCTAAGGGGATACATGTATTTATAGTGATGGGAGATAAAGAGATTCATTGTATGTAGACATTTATGTCTACATTCAACGAATCTAATTGTTGAATTGCTTGGTATGCTATGTGTTGTCATCTATTAATACAGTATAAATGTACATTAAGGCTCATTAAATGCGCTGTCATCTTCATTAATGCACATTAAATGCATAGTTATCCTTTGATATTCCTGGTTGGTATGCCGACCAACTCTCCTTGGGTGCCAACTAACTCTCCTCGGGTGCCGACCAACTCTCCTCGGGGGCCGACCAACTCTCCTCGGGTGCTGACTAATTCTCCTCGGGTACTGACCAACTCTCCTCGGGTGCCGACTAACACTCCTCGGGTCCTCGGGTGCCGACTAACACTCCTCGGGTGCCGACCAACTCTCCTCGGATGCCGACCAACTCTCCTCGGGTGTCGAATATTGTCACGTAGGATGACATGTGTCCTTTTCTGATTGGTCCTCATAGATAGAAATTTTTTGCGTTAACACTAGCCCTAGCCACTGCATCCTCATGACGATTCTTACCCCACTTGCCTTTTAACCCTCCGCTAACTCCCACATAGGCCTTTAGCTCAATGCGTCTGGCACCTTCTTATCTTTTTTCGAGTGATACTCATAATCTTTAACGAATTTCAGCCACCTATGTTGCCTCATATTAAGATCCTTCTGTGTGAAAAGATACTGTAGTGACTTGTGATCTATAAATAGACTGAACTTCTCCCCCAGTAGATAGTGCCTCCATATCCTCAAGGCAAAAACTATCGCTGCAAGATCCAAATCACGTATAGGGTAGCTTTTCTCTTGGGGCTTAAGCTTGCGAGAATCATATGCTATAGCTAGATCCTCCTGTTGTACAACTCCCCCTCATCCTTATAAGGACGCATCTGTAAAAATAAAGTACTCCACTCCTCCCCTAGGCAGTGCGAGCACTGGTGCCGAAGTTAAATTTTCTTTTAGGTCATTAAAAGCTAATTGACATTGATCATTCAAACAAATGGCACTCCCTTGCAAGTCACGTCCAGCAATGGACCCGGAATCTTCGAGAACCCATTTATGAAATGTAGTAGTAACCAATTTTACCTAGAAAACTACGAACCTCCATCAGTGTCGTGGGATGACCCCATTACCTCACCACTGCTACCTTACTCGGGTCCACCGAAATATCCTTATCTAATGCAATGTGGCCTAAGAACTGCACCTCTCATAATTAGAACCCTCATTTATCGAACTTGGCGTACAATTGATGGTCCCATAAAGTTTGAAGAACCATACCTAAGTGCTCTTCATGCTCACCCTTGGTTCAAGAATAGACTAAAATGTCATCTATGAAGAGAATGGCGAGCTCGTCCAAGAAATCTCGGAACATCTTGTTCATAAGATCCATTAATGCCTCTGGTGCGTTGATTATACCAAACGGCAACACTTTGAACTCATAAGACTCATACCTCGTTAAGACTGCATTCTTAGGGACATCTTTCTCCCTGATACGTAGCTCATGGTACCTCAACCTCAAATTAATCTTTGACAAGTAGGCTTATCCCCCCACTTGGTCGAATAAGTCATCGATACGTGGCAATGGGTATTTATTTCAGATCGTGACCTTGTTTAACTCTCTATAGTTGATACACAATCTCACTGACCCATTTTTCTTTTCCATTAACAATACAGGATCACCCCATGATAATGTACTCCTATGAATAAAGCCATGCCCCAAGAGCTACTGAATCTGATCCCTCAACTCTCACAACTCCACTGGAGCCATACGATAAGGCGCACGTGCTATTGACCTAGTCCCTAATGCTAAGTCAGTAACGAACTCAATCTCTCGAGCGTTAACCATGGTATCTCCTAGAAAACATCATCAAAATACCTAATTATCGGGATCTAATACAACGAGATGACAACTACCTACGAGGTCTCCTCATTAATGTAATAGATATGTGTTCTCGACCCTCATTTGGGATAGGGCATCACCATTAAAAATATCTCTTTCCCTAGTATGGCGAACACGATAGTCCTACTAAAAAAGTCCACCTCTGCTCTATAACTTCCGACCAGTCCACATCGAGAATGATGTTATACCCTATCATATCCAACGCAACTAAATTAGCGATGAAACACAATATTCCAATGTCTATACCCACTAATCTATAATTGGAATGTATCTAATTCCCACTACCCAATCCCGTGTTAAACAAATCCAACCTTTATGCTCATAGATAAGAAACATACCCTCTACAGATGGCGGTGCCTGTGGAACTATAGAATTTTGGACGTTATACACACGCCCATCCTATAATTGTCCCCGTTGTAGTGGAACCACTAGAACTGCTGGCACTAATGGAACTTATGGCCCCTATTGGGCACTTGCTGTTGTACTCTTGTTAGATTTGGGCAAACTAGCCGTATGTGGTCTTACTCTCCACATACGAAGAACCTACCCATAAAGTCCCCCTGTCTCTGGCCCTGCTACCTTGGTCGAGGCTTCCCTGGTCTCTGGCACCCCCATTATTATCTTGTCCTTGCTAACCCTGAGAAACATGCTTTTAGCCCTGGTGGCCCTACCTGAACCCACTATCTGCGAGTCGAAACTCTCCTGATCTGAACCTCTTAGTCGGATCCCCTGCTGGGAATCCCTCTCATGATGCCTACCCTACTATTACTATGGTGCCCCATTAGCACTGCTACCTCATGTCTTGCCTCACTGGCTAGAATCCCTAACTCTTTTTGCTCAATTCAAGTGGAAGCGGTGATCCCGACAGTGTAAAAGTGCAACATTAACGACTTCATCATAAGTCTTCAATGTCGGATTATCCAGCAGATGCTATCGAATCACCCAGGTAAGCCCATCTGTAAACCTCAACATCCTTTTCTCATCAGTATCCACCTCATCTAGCATAAAGTTTGCTAGGAGGGTGAATTCTTCCTCATACTCAGCCACAGTTTAGCCCTTCTATACAAGATCCAGAAATTTCCTCCTCATCTCCGTCTAAATGGATAATAGGAAGAACTTGTCATCAAATTGCACCCAAAACTCTGAATGGTTATGGTATCTCTCTCCTCAAAATTTATGATGGACTCCCTCCACTACAAAGCTACTGCTACAAGCTTAAAGGTAGCTAATATCTGCTTTTGAGTGTAACTGCACTCAACTATACATAGATGCCGCTGGATGTCTTTCTTCCATTAGCCGACAGTGACCATATCTACGCTCCCCTGGAACTCCAATGGATGGACCTTCTGAAAGTCCTCTCTGACTCTCTCCCACGGAAATGGCATTGGGTGGGCCTGAAAACTAATGCCACTGGCTGTTGTGGCTGCGCTTGGGAAAATTGTTGCGCCGTGGAAGTTATCACGGCATTAACTGCTTGTGCAATAATAGTGGGAATCTCTACAGCTGTCACCATCCGCGGAGTGGTCTGTGGCTCCGATTGAGCCTCCCCTCCTTCGGCCCTCCTAGCGTCCCGAGATGATCATCCTCTCCTATGTGGCATCTGAAACAAAACTGAAATTGTACGAGATCATAGATAAAATATAACGATATAGCAGAAGAATGTTAATGAGTAAATAAGGATGCAACAATCCTAGCAATAGGGATCTATACATAAGAACGCTATGATGGAAACGTAATGAAGCCGCAGAGATCCTAAGGACAATCAAACCTAATTCTCTGATACCATCTATGACACCCCGCCTAGTCTAATACTAGTTGATCAGGCCTTTATTAAATTAAACGAGAATCATATCTGATTTCATTCTTAGCATCACTATAAAAAAATCAATTAATTAAACTAATAACCTATTAAGTCCGATATTAATTTTTAAATCTTATTAACATGCATACATGAAACCCTTCAATAATATAATTATAAATATCCACAATGACTGAATGCAAAGAGTACTGATAGCATAAATAAATTAAACCTAAAAAACTCTCGGTATCCAGAATACAATAATCCAAATGTCCAACTGATATGATGTAAATAATGTCTAATAAGTAAACTGTTCAACTGCGGACTACATGCCCAAAAAGAAATACCGAGCTGGAGTCCTATCTATGAGTGAAGCATCTAATCAAAACCTACAGGCATCAACATCTACTGCATCATCATCTGATTGGGATGGAAAGCTATCCCTGGTAAAACTTGTGGCTGAGCACCTAAAAGGTTTTGAAAATAATGTTGATATGGTATAACACCCAAATCATTTGAAAAACAGTTGCAAGTATTTAAATGCAATAATAAATAAGCAGTAAGATATATCCATGTTTCTTTAGTGTTATATTCATTTGAGATTATCCTTACCCCTCATCTATAGTGCGCACCTAACTTTTATATTTTATCCACCTTGTTATGTTACCCCCACCTAACTAGTCTAATCATCCGCAACCTACTTTAATCCACCAAACATCTATCCCATCCGTACCACCCATATGATACCTCATATTATATATTATTCAAATAAATTATAATCTATCACTTAGAGTTTTTCAAATATCTTTACCTCACTACATAGGCAACATAACCATACACCGGTTATAATTTAATATTCACACAAACATTTAAACACATATACATATATCAATCTTTATACGTAGATACATAGCATCCCCGCGTTGGACCTCCTGGATGCATCCCTAGTATGCCATCAGGCACTAGGTACATCACTTACCACTCCTGTGCCACCGGGTCGGAATCTCACCACCGATCCCAAATCATAAACATATAACGGAGGCAGTCATAAACATGCATCTATGGGTCACAACCATACGCAATCACACCCAAACTAGACTGAAAACAAATACCTATCCTAACATATGGATAGTGGTCATGCAATAGTACTATGACCCAGGGAAATAATCCAACACCCGCTGCTCAACGTTAGGGTGGATCGCCCACTGCACGCAACCTTCAATGATAGTATATTAGAGTAGGTATGTTCACATAAATTCAACCACACATTGACACACACACACACACACACACACATATATATATATATATATATATATATATATATATATATATATATATATATATATATATATATATATATATATGTGTGTGTGTGTGTGTGTGTGTGTGTCTGTGTGTGTGTGTGTGTGTGTGTGTGTGAAGTCAAATAATGTGCGTAATATCTCTCGTAGCACTAGCCTACTAAATCCCACAGTCTAACCCGACTTTTCGATCTTATCTAGGCATCTCCATGGTTATAATTTAACTCTCTGATTATATACTTCTAGCCATCATGTTATTCTAACCAAGCACTCTCCAAGCCATCCCGAAATCCTAACTTTATTTTCTAATTCCAACTCGTGAACATTCATTCACTTATTCACATATTTTCTTTACACACAATTCATCCCCAATTAGCCTACAATGCTTCTTAACCCTCACACTGAATTCCCAAAAATCTAACTCATCCACGGATTCAAGATTCTATGTCCAATCCTCAATTGATCCAAAAAAACAAACACAAGGCAAAGGTGGAAAACTAGCAGAAACCAAACCAGTTCGTTGGATGAACCGAACTGATTCGGTTAGCAAATCGATTCGCCCTTCCTAGCTAACCTGTTCAATTTTGCTAGGTTGTCAAAATGAATAAATGACGGGATTTCACCCTCAACCCTCATCCGTGATGGTCCTAACCTTCACTAAACCCCCATACATGAACCCTATATCAACCCCGAACACAATCCTATAATTTTCTATGCAATAACCATCCCAAAATAACATCTAATTCATCGAACAATGAATTAAATCAAGAATTCATGCAATACTAAACTGTAGTTTCAAGATTTGATTCCTTATTCTTAATTCATCTAAGAAATTATATTTTATTATATGTTTGTATCATATTCATCCTAGAAACATCATTAGATTCATCTCCCATCTATTATATAATTCAAAACCCGAATTTTACTTTGTTTTCCAAGCCAAAAAATCATGTTATTCTACACCAAAGTTGCATGAATGAAAGAAATCACAAAAAACTATCAAATAAAATAAATACTTTCCTTAGAGATGATCGATTTTGAGTTTATCTTTTAAAATTCCTTCGTTGGTGATGATCTTCAACCCGAAGACGACAACTTTCCTCCCCGGATCCTCTTTTACTCCTTGTTGATGTAAAAAACTAGATTACTCTAATTATTCAATCACAGATAAATAAATGAGACAAAGAATTTTAAAGTGGTTCAGCCTTATACGAATGGCCTACGTCCACTGTTATGTTATTGCTGAGTGTTTGAGAATTCTCGATTACAAGTTCTATCAAGAAATTCCGGTCCCTTTGAATGAGGGTGATACAAGGTATTTATAGCCCTTAGGCTGTACATGAAGGGGTGATACATTAAATGATATACATATGAAAGGGTAACTCATTTAATGCTCTTCAAGCGTGTGCGTCAAGATGATAAGCATTTAATGAATAGTTGAACTATTGATTATCTGGCAATCAATGCTATGGTCGAGATGCAGCTCGAACCGCCTTAGTTGCTCGTCGTCCAAGAGTTCCTCGGAGCATTGGAGTTCCTCGGAGGACAAGAGTTCCTCGGAGGGTTGGTGTTCCTTGGAAGACTGGTGTTCCTTGGAGTACACCTGTTGCTCGAAGTGAGTATGTTGGTCGGGGGAATGATCTTCCTCGTTGCTATTGTGCCACGTAGATTGACACGTGTTTTCTTATTATTCGTCCACATCAGCATACTAATTTTGGTATTAACAGAAGCCCCCAATGTTTCATATTTCGAACTTTGAGGAGTATGGAACATTCTTTCTCGGTATATGGCAATATTAAATGACCTTCCTGGGTTTTAGGAGCCTTTTCTTCGTATTTGAATTTCCTTCCAAATTCGCAGAATCCGCCTTTTTGCATTTTTATAAGCGCTTCGATCTTCGTGCACTTTTTGTCCTTTTAGCCGCCAGTAGCGTAATAGTTTCCTTTTTGTAATCATTTGTTTCGCCATTTCCCAAGGCAAAGTATTTAAACTTCAGAGGCAATCCCATCGTCTTCTACCTTTTTCAATTTCTGCTTTCGAGTTTTCTATAGCTTTTCTCTCTCCTGTGCGTTCATCCCTTTCTTCGTTTGTTTGTCAACAGATCTCCGTTTTTCCTGTAAGATTTTCTTCCTTCTCCTTCATTTCTTTTTATTCACCATGGTTTATATTATTGAATCTCTTGAGAAATTCCGTTCTGACTTTTCTATTCCTTTTTGGGTAACTTTGGAGGGTCTTTCTGAGCCTTCAAGTTATTTTGATTTGGCTGAGGGACATTGGTTACCTAGCCTCTTTATTGCTGAATGTGGATTTTCTTTTCCACCAAATCCTTTGTGTTTAGAGTTCTGTCAGTATTTCGATGTTGTCCCTGCAAAAATAGCCCCCAACACATGGAGAATAGTTAATGGGGTGTATAGGTTAAATCAAACTCATGGAACTCGTATAGGAATTCCTGAGATTATGTACTGTTATAGATGGGTTGTTTTAGACAATGTTTTTTATTTAAAAACTAGGTTTTTGAATAGGGCCTTAGTAGTCAACCTCCCTGATGCAAACAGGGATTATTTTGAACATGGGGTAGTTATAAAAAATTGGCAACATGCCCCTTTGGTTGGAGATGAAGTATATGAAGGTCCCAGATGCCCCCCATATGGCAATGTGATAGGTTATTTTCATCTTATTTTGTTTTTAAAATTATGATTTCATTGTGTTTGACAAAATGTATGACTGATATTTCACTATGTATTTGTTTGCAGTTGACAGTAAGAGAAAAACTCCAAAAGAATCAAAAGTAAATATTAAACATTTGAAACATATCTGGAATTTGCATCGAAGAGTTGCAGACGAACACATCAGGTCTGCTTCATATTTGTTGTAGTACAGGAGCTACACATCATCCTTTACTGCTCGTCCTGTGGTCAGCATTAGTGACCAATTGCCAGCTTCTGAGGAATCTTCACCAGAATCTCACATTCCTCTAAGTCAGAAGATGGGCAAGAGAAGAGTTCCTGCTATCTTCGAGGAGACTTCCTCTGCCGGGGATGGAAAAAGAAATAAGGCTGAAGTCCCGAAGGGGATAAAAAAAGTAGATGGTGCCCCTTCTGTTGCTCCTTAGAAGGCTGCCGAGAAGCCCCCAGTGGCTCCGAGCAAGAAGAATGCACCTGTGGAAGTGGTCCCAACCAAAAGTTCTTTGGTTGAAACTGCTGAAGTGCCACTGAGGAGATTGAAGAAATCCTCCTCGGTCACTTTGACTGAGACCATTCCCCAGCTCCAAGCTAGTGGAGCTGGTGTTCCAACCATTATTCCCCCGAGTTCTGCGATGATCTCAGTAAAGACTTGGACTATTCCTGAAGTCCAAGGGATAGAAGAAAACATGTCTAGGGATACGATGACATCCCTAGCTACTCGTCACATTGCTTCAGTAAGTTTCTCTTATCTTAAATTTTTCTTTCTTTACATCAATTCATGTATCTCGGCATTGACTTATCGTTACCTTCTTTTTCAGCTGGTGAGTTGCTTTAACACCATAGTGAAGAAAGATGAAGAACTCAAGGCTTCTAACTCCTCGTCTGGAGTGGAGGATGCCTTTATGGGTTTGGCCCAATCTCTGAAGGAATCCCGTCAAAAATACGACGAGGATAAGGGTGAATGGGAGAAGAAGTTGACTGCGTCTGAGGCAGAGAAAGTGCAGTTGGGAAAGAAGGTGAAGGACTTAGAGAGAGAGAATAAAAAATATGTCGAGAAGCTCACAAATTTTGGGGAGCTTGAGAATAAGTTGAAATCGGCCGAGGAAGAGCTGTCCCTTCTGCGAGAAGTAAATCGTCAGAAAGAGGAGGTGGAGGCCAAATTGAAAGCCACCGAGGATCTTCTATCCGAGAAGCTCTCCTCGGAGAAAATGAAGAGAAAAATGGCTGTTAAAAAATCCTTCCGAACCGGTTGGGACAAAGGATGGGATAGGGGTAGCTGCAATGATGGCTCAGGTGAAGTATGGGAGTTTAAAATACTTCCGAGATGGTTGGGTTGCTGCCTTGTAAGAATTGAAGGTGATCGAGGACTCTGAACTATTTCAACAACATCTTCCTGGTCCTCCTCCAGCTATTGAAGATGAAGAAGAGGATGAAGCTGCATCCGAGGAGTCTTCACTGATAGTGGGTGATTAAGTCATTGCTACACAACCCAAGCAGACATCTACTGAGGAGATTTCTTCTTTGCCTGCTCCTCCTAATAAAATCCCAACTCCAGCCGACTAGATTATTGTTCCCACCGAGCAACCAAGCTCCTCGTCCTAGCCTCCGGAGAAAGTCTTGGGAGACAAGGAAAAGGTGTGAAGTTGTTCGGTATTCTCTTTTATTTTTCCTTTTACTTGTACTTTGTATCCTAGATCTTTGTAACTTTGCCTTATGATCTAATAAAATTTGAGTTCTTTTCTTCCATATGATTGTCTCTTCTCTATCTGCACTCTGTCTTGATCTTCTTTTTCTTTCTCTGTTAGTTTCTGGCCAGGATGGATCTGTTGTCTGCTAATGACAAAAAGTTGATGCAGCAATGCCATGAATATTATAAAGCTGGTCACACAGACCTAAGTGCATCAGAAGTTGCCGACATCCTTGGCCATGGTGCTTCAGAGCAGGCAGTAGAAGCTTATCAATACCTGAAGGGCTTACTTGATCGAGCTGTGGCCTATAACGTGGCTTACTATGACATGATCGAGGAGCTTCAATATACTCTAGAAGATCTTCAGACTCAGTACAAAGAATCAACTACCCTTCTTCATGAGGGGTATGAAAAGAGGTATCAACAGCTTTCTGCTGAGACAGGCCACAAAAAGATCCTTGCTGGGTACGATGTCAGGGAGAGAACCCTAAGGGGTGAAGTTGAAGCTTGTAGATAGATTGCCGAGCTGCTAGAGCAAAAAAATAACAATTTGCAGAAAGAGCTGGCACAGTATAAGTCTGCAGCATCTTCTTTAACAACTGTAATCCTAGTGACTGACGAGGGATTTTCCTTTCTAGAGGTTGAGAATGCCAAATTAAGGCAAGAGTTGGATACCTTGAGAAGATCTGGTACTTCTACTGCTACTCGGGGAAGAGGAAGAGGTTCTCGTGGTCGAGGAAGAGTTGCTCAGAATGTTGTCGAAGAATCAAGTTCTCGACCTGCTCGGGGAGGATCAAGAGCTCTTAGTCGTAATGTTGAAGAGGCTCGTACTCGATCAACGTTAGAAAACCAAGCATTCCAATTAATGGCTAAGAACCAAGCTTTGTCTGATCTGTCCAAGAAGGTTAGAGAACTGGAATAACAACTTTCTTCAAATGACTCAGTATTGAAGACTAATGAACTTTTCGTCCAAAGTCTTAACGAGAAGATTGCAAGGTTGACATTTCAATTTAATAAACAGCCCAGGGAGTTTTGGATGGCTGGATACAACGAAGCTTTATTCCATTTAGATGATCGTATCCAGAATGCCAATAATGAGGGCTACAAGCAAGGTTGGATGAATGCCTTGGGCGTGTTGAAGCTCGAACAAGGGCACTACCTATGGGACTATCATGATCCTGGGGTACTAGACTTGCCCGTGACACCTTATAAATTGGACATGGAATGGATCCCAGCTCGTACCATTCCTCGGAACTTAATTGCAAAGTACATCGGTGACTACAACCTTCATTCTCAGATCGAGGTATCTCGTCCCGAGCATCTACTGGACACTCCTTCAATAATGAATATCAAAATGCTCCGAGATATTAATTTCATTAATTCTCCCCTTTGCCTGGAAGATCCTCCTGCTGGCGAGGAGCCTATTTCAAAAGCAAAAGGGAAAAGACCAGTAGAATAGGAAATTCTGATGTAATAATTAGTACACAATTTAATATCAATGTAATAAACTTGTGTAATTCATTTTGAATTTAATGAAAGAATTTCATTTTCTGTTTGCAAATCTGTATTGCTATTATTTTGTGCTTGTTAAACACTATATATTTGTGCTTGCATAACAATATTGTGTGGTTCCTCGACCAACTTAGTAATAAAAAATTACAAGTATTAGTAATGTTACTCGATCACTTAATAATAAAGTAATGAGTATAAAAATGTTAAAATTTCTTCCAACCAACCAAGGTTGTTAAGTTGAGCTCGTCGACCAATTATAGTTAATGGGTTTTTATCCCCGACCAGCTATACTTGGTAAACTTTGTCTTTTTCATAAAATGTACCCGACCAACCAAGGTCAAAGATTTTTCCTCGTCGACCAACTACAGTTAGTGGGTTTTTATCCCCGACCAACTATACTTGGTTCAGTTTGGAATATTTGTTCTCCGATGAACTTTTATGTAATAAACTTACTTCCCGACCAACATAAGTTGGCATTTGAGATAATATCTTACTTCCTAACCAACCGAGATTGTTTTCGTCGATCATCTTTTGTTCTCGCCCTTTTACCAACCGGGGTTGATCGTGGGTCTGAACTATCATGTCCACTAGCTCTTTTACCAACCTGAGTTGGTCACACTAATGTACGCCTCCTAACCAAAGGAGTATAGTTTGTTCTCTCCCTTTTACCAACCGGAGTTGGTCATGGGTTTGAACTATCATGTCCACTAGTTCTTTTACCAACCTGAGTTGATCACGCTAGTGTACGCCTCCTAACCAAAGGAGTGTAGTTTGTTCTCGACCTTTTACCAACCGGAGTTGGTCGTGGGTTTGAACTGTCATGTCCACTAGTTCTTTTACCAACTTGAGTTGGTCACGCTAGTGTACGCCTCCTAACCAAAGGAGTGTAGTTTGTTCTCGCCCTTTTACCAACCGGAGTTAGTCGTGGGTTTGAACTATCGTCTTCTTTTTACTGCCGAGCAGCGTAGTGTTAAACACACTATTATTCCCCGAAAAACTTTCAATAAAAGGAGAGAAGATTGTGAAATATCATCGTTTTATTCATATTGATGGAACTGCTTTACATTTTACATCACTGATAATACTTGCATAGGTGTTCAGCATTCCATGCATTCTTAAATTCCTCTCCTTCTAGAGTTGCTATTCGATAAGTTCCTGGTCAGACAACTGCAGTAACTCGGTAAGGTCCATGCCAGTTTGCTTCCAACTTATTGTGCTTCTGAATGACCTTCTTTAGCACGTAATCTCCTTCTTTTAAGTTGCATTTTTTCACCCTCTTGTTGTAGAAGAGGGTTGTTCGCTGTTGATAAGCAGCATTCCTAATGGCTGCCTCTTCTCTAACCTCCTCGAGCATGTCCAAATCTAATCTCCTCATTAAGTCGCTGACTGGGGAATTGAAATTCAGCACTCTGTGTGTTGGAAGACCCAACTCGGCAGGTATTACATCCTCACTTCCAAATGCCAGCATATATGGTGATTCTCCAGTTGCTGCTCGGGGAGTTGTTCGGTAAGTCCACAATACTGACTGTAGCTCATTAATCCAATTAGCTTTAGCCTCACTTAGCCTCTTCTTCAAACCATTTAGTATTGTTCTGTTCATCACTTCAGTCTGCCCATTGCTTTGAGGATGGCCTGGTGCTGAATGAACCTTCAAAATGTTTGACTGATGACAATAGGCGGCAAAATCCTCGTTATCAAATTGTGTTCCATGGTCTGTGATGAAGGCATGAGGGAGACCATATCGGCAGATTATATTCTTCCAAACGAACTGGTATACCTTCTCGTACGTCATATCAATAAGTGGCTCAGCTTCCACCCACTTAGTAAAATAATCCACTGCCACGACGAGGTACTTGAATCTTCCTCAGGTCGTTGGCAATGGTCCAACCAGATCAATTCCCCACATGGCAAATGGCCAAGGGGAAGTTATGGGTGTCAATAATGCTTGTGGAGTACGTCGGATGGAAGAAAAACGTTGGCATTTATCACATCTCTTAGCATAGTCTATACAATTAGCCCTCATCGTTGGCCAGTAGTATCCCTGCGTCATCACCCTTTGCAAAAGTGTCCGACCTGCTACATGGGCTCCACAAGACCCTTCATGGATCTCTTCAATCAATTCTTTCACCTCGGAGGGATGTACACATCATTGCAAACCTGCCATAATTCCTCTTCTATACAATACACCATTAGTTAGTACATACCGAGCAGCTTTAAACTTCAATTTCTTGGAAGCGATCTTATCCTCCAGTAATTCTCCTTCCTCGACATAATCCCTGATGGGATCCATCCAAGATGGTCCTAAATCAAGAATAATAATATTCATCGTCAGGTCTTCATCTATGCTTCGACTTTCTAACACCTCAATGGGTATCGTTCTTCGCAACTCGGTACGAGTAGCTGATGCTAGTCGGGCCAGTGTGTCTGCTTGTGCATTCTCCATTCTTGGTATTCTGATCAACTGAATGGCATCAAATTCTGCCAACAACTCCATCGCCTTTGCATGATACTTGACCATTAATTATCCTTTAACTGCATACGTTCCCATCATCTGATTCATAATTAATTGAGAATCACTGAATACCATCACTTGTTGCGCTTCCATAATCTTTGCTAAATTAAGACCTGCTATCAAGGCTTCATACTCAGCCTCATTATTGGAAGCTTTGAATTGGAATCGCAAGGCATATTCCATGTCAATCTCGTCTGGGGTTTTCAAAACAATCCCTGCCCCACAACCTGTTGTGCAAGATGACCCATCTACATATAATCTCCATGTAGGTAACTTATCTTCAAATTTCTTATCTGACAGAGTTCCTCGGTGAAATATCTGTTGTTTCCTTTCATCCTCCCCTGGTATTTTTCGCTCCTCGTCGACCATCTCTTCTCGCCCTTTTACTAACCAAAGTTGGTCTGGGTTTGAATTTGATGATCTTTCTACACCCACAAGCCCTTTTACCAACCGAAGTTGATCTGGATTTATGTCTGTTGATCCTGTAACATCCACAGGTTGGTCATCGAGCAACTTTTGCCTCGGGGGTATCAAGATATGTAAATTCTGCTATAAAGTCTGCTACAGCCTTCCCTTTTAATGATGATCTGGGTTCATACACAATATCATATTCACCGAGTTCTATTGCCCAATACATCAGTCTTCCTGATTTTTCTAGCTTATGAAGGGCTTGTCTCAATGGCATGTCGGTATACACGACGATGGTATGGGCCTGGAAATAAGGCCTCATTCTTCTACTTGCTTCAATTAATGTCAATGCCAATTTTTCCAGCTTTGGGTACCTGATCTCTGCACCTCGAAAAGCCTTACTTGTGTAATAAATTGGCTTCTGGACTCCATTCTCCAATCTGATCAATGCCGAGCTGACTGCATTCTATGATACTGCCAGGTACAAGTACAATTTCTCTCCCATTACTGGTCTGGATAACAATGGAGGTGCTCCCAAATATTTCTTCAAGTCTTGAAAGGCTTTCTCACATTCATCATTCCACTCGAAAGTTTTTCGAAGCGTTTTGAAGAATGGGAGGCATCTATCAGTTGCTCGAGATACAAATCTGTTGAGCGCTGTAACTCGTCCTGTAAGACTCTGCACTTCTTTCTTCGTCGTTGGAGATCGTAACCCTAAAAGAGCTTTGATCTTTGCTGGATTTGCCTCAATGCCTCGCTGGTTGACGATGTACCCGAGGAACATTCCTTCTCGTACTCCAAAAGTGCACTTCGTCGGGTTGAGCTTCATTTGGTATTTATCCAGTTGATCAAAGGTCTGACCTAAGTCAACTAGATGATCAGCAGCTTTTTTGCTCTTTGTCAGCATATCGTCGACATAGACTTCCATATTACAACTGATTTGTTCGGTAAAAACCTTGTTCATCAGCCACTGATATGTCGCACCTGCATTTTCAAACCAAAAGGCATAACATTATAACAATAAGTTCCTATAGGGGTAATAAAAGAAGTGCTTTCCCTGTCTTCAGGTTTCATTTTGATCTGGTTGTAACCAGAGTAAGCATCCATGAAGATGAGCAGCTCGTGTCCCGAGGTAGCATCCACTAGTTGGTCAATTCTGGGCAATGGGAAATGATCCTTTGGGCAGGCCTTGTTGAGATCAGTGAAATCAACACACATTCTCCACTTATTGTTTTTCTTCTTTACCATCACCACATTTGCTAACCAGTCTGGATATTTCACATCTTCAATGAATTCGGCTTTCTGGAGCTTCTCGACCTCCTCTTGTATAGTCTGATTCTTCTCGGGACTAAATACTCTTCTTCTCTGCTTTACAGGCTTGATCTCCTTATTCGCATTGAGTTCATGGCATAAGAAGTTTGGATCTATTCCTGGCATGTCTTCATGACTCCATGCAAAAGTTTTCTTTCTATCTCTCAAGAAAGTTATCAACTCCTGTTTTATTGAAACATCCAACGATGAACCTATCCGGGTTACTCGTTCAGGGTGCTCGTCATCCAGAATAACATTTTCTTTAGATTCCACCACCTGTCCTTTTACAAGTTGGGATTCATCTCTGGGATCAAGTGTTTCAATTTCTGTACCTTCCTCCACCTGGTAGGTGGTAGTCTTTTTTCTTGACTCTTCAAGCTCCTCTTGCTCGGCAGACGAATAATAACATTCCCGAGCTACTTTCTGATCACCTTTCACAACTCCCACCCCGAAATTTGTAGGGAATTTTAAACACTGATGTACTGTAGATGGAACTGCTTCGAACTTCTTCAAACCAACTCTTCCCATGATGATGTTGTAAGCTGACTGCACATTCTTATCCATCACAAAAAAGCGTATTTTTTCTGTTCGACAAGCAGGCCAAATTCCAATGAATATATCCAACTTGATCGTCCCAACTGGAAAGACTTTCTCGCCAGCAAAACCCAATAGAGGTCTGTGATAAGGTTCCAATTGAGATAATTTCAAATTTAAACTGTCAAAGCATGAATAGTATGTGATGTCTGCCGAACTACCATTATCTACCAGCACCCTTGAAATCACTACTTCTTTCATCCTCATTTTGATCACCAAAGGGTCGTCGTGAGGGTAAAGAACACCTTCCAGGTCATTTTTTGAAAAACCGATGACCAGCTTCTCTTTGTTTACCTTCCTCGGGCGATCCTCTTCAGCCAAATTTATTCGTTGAATGTATGAGCAAGCCTGAGCCTCACCGAGGTAAGCTTTTCTTTCTGCAGTAAGGTCTCCTCCTCATGCATCTCCTCCTGTAATGACATTACAATCAAATGATCCAAAGCGTATTGAAAATACCTCTCGTTCTGGCTACCTTGGTTTCTTGGGAAGATTGGGGTCATCCTCTGTATCATCTTCATGATCCCATTTATTTTTCTCCTCTGCTCGACGAGGAGATCTAGACCTTTCTCTAGTTCGGTCATTATCTCTTCTTTCGCCTCCCCGATCAACATACTTTGCTAGTTTCCCTCTTCGAATGAGTGTTTCAATCTCGTTCTGAAGAGCTATGCAATTTTTGGTCATATGGCCGTGATCCTTATGAAACTCACAATATTTATCCCTGTTCCTCAGGTCAGGGTCTGACCTCAGTTTCTTTGGCCACTTTACTTCCTCGTTATTCTTGATTTCTTCAAAGACATGATTAATACCCATTTTCAAAGGAGTATAATTATCGAATTTCTTCAGGACTTCCCATGACGATTTATTATTCTTGGAATGCTTGTCACCGCCATTGCCCTTATGCTATTTCTTCTTGGATTTGTCGTCTTCCACCTTGGTTTCTTTATCCATATTCTTCTTCGCAGCCATGGCCTCCTCGGCATTCATGATTTTGGCCGCTTTCGCCATCAACTCTAACATAGTTGTAGGTGGATCTTTGGCCAAAGTGTAATACAACTTGTTAGGCAACAACCCACTCATCAAGGCGGTGATTGTTGTCTTTTCTTCATAATCTATGACTTCCAGCTTCTCGTTATTGAAACGAGTTATGTAATCTCTAGTACTCTCACCAGATTTTTGTCTAACACTTAACAAGTGTGCTACTCTTTTTACTGGCTTTACTCCAAAATAGAAATTATCGATGAACAACTCGGCCAACTGAAAGAAAATTGGAATCTTACCCCGAGGAAGATTATTGTACCATATTTGGGCAGGTCCAATAAGAGTTCCTGAGAATTCTCTACATCTCATCTCGTCGGGGACAGCATAGATGTCGGCAGCAGCTTGATATTGCTCTATGTGTAGAACAGGATCTGTCTTTCCATCATATTTGGGGGTCACCACTAGTGCTTTAAACTTTGACGAGGTAGGAAAATCCACAATGGCTTGGACAAAAGGTGTCCCTTGAACAAAAGTTCGTTGTAAAGGATTCTTCGCCTTAGCCATTTCTCCCAATCTATCCTCCAAGCGCTGAATGGAACCCTTCCACGCATAGTTTCCTTCCTCGGGCTTATTAGTTCGAGCAATTGATTGTTCTGATGTGGCCTCTTGAGATCTATCTTGACGAGCAACTGGTCGTGATTGTGCTGATCCTTCTCTTAGATCTGATGGTCGTCGAAAACTCCTCGACATGGTCTTAGGTGGACTCCTATTCCTCCTAGGGCCTAATCGACTGAAAGGAGACACCCTACTCAGTCTTTCCAAGGCACTGGGTCTTTCTGGAGAGAGAGTGATACGTTGATCAGTATCTGTTGCCCTTATTGACGAAGTTCGCCCAGGTTGATAAGAGAAATCATCAGATTCCTCATTACGATATGACTCAGTACGCCTGGATCGTGAAGAATGTAAGTAGGTTTGCCTCTGACCACTTCGCTGTCCTGAACGCGCAGGTGCACCGCCATGAAGGGTCTGTATGAGTTGTCGCATTATTTCCTCTATGGCGGTTTGTCCTTGAGCTAGATTCGTCATAATTCCAGCCAGATCTGGAGGTGCAGAGGGATTTGGAGGATTTCCAGCATTTCCAACGTTTCGATTGTTGGATTCCGGGTTATCTGCCATTGATGATGAATGATTTTCGGTGAAAAACGATAATAACAATCATTCCCACAGACGGCGCCAATCTGTTGATGTAAAAAACTAGATTACTCTAATTATTCAATCACAGATAAATAAATGAGACAAAGAATTTTAAAGTGGTTCAGCCTTATATGAATGGCCTACGTCCACTGTTATGTTATTGCTGAGTGTTTGGGAATTCTCGATTACAAGTTCTATCAAGAAATTCCGATCCCTTTGAATGAGGGTGATACAAGGTATTTATAGCCCTTAGGCTGTACATGAAAGGGTGATACATTAAATGATATACATATGAAAGGGTAACTCATTTAATGCTCTTCAAGCGTGTGCGTCAAGATGATAAGCATTCAATGAATAGTTGAATTGTTGATTATCTGGCAATCAATGCTGTGGTCGAGATGCAGCTCGATCCTCCTTAGTTGCTCGTCGTCCAAGAGTTCCTCGGAGCATTAGAGTTCCTCGGAGGACAAGAGTTCCTCGGACGGTTGGTGTTCCTCGGAAGACTGGTGTTCCTTGGAGTACGCCTGTTACTCGGAGTGAGTATGTTGGTCGGGGGAATGATCTTCCTCGTTGCTATTGTGACACGTAGATTGACACGTGTCTTCTCATTATTCATCCACATCAGCATACTAATTTTGGTATCAACACTCCTCTTTTTACTTTCTCTTATCTTTTATCACTTTCTCATAAATACCAGCCTCATTCAGTCGATAGATAGCAGCCCTCAATTATCCACCTTGATTAAATATTCACCTAAAACTCTTTAATACTGAAATAGAGTCATCTCCCTTAGGTAAAATGACTAGTATGCCCTTCTACATCTCCCACCTAGTCTAAAAAGCTCCTCGAACCCAATTGTAACCCCCAGATACCTATTCTGAAATGTTTTGATCCATTCCAGACCATCGGTGCACTCAAAACTACCATCTGAGTCCACTAGAATAAAATTTGCATGATATTCCTGACACAACTCTACCTGCGTATCCCGAATGAAATACCGATGAACTTGTCGCTTTAACTCACCCACGACGTAATATAATTTAATGCGTTGTCATTTACTTATAATACAAGTAAATATAAATATGCATAAATATGAATCCTTTTTATTCACTAATTAACACTTATCTAAGACAATTTATTTTTCGATTATCTTAAAATTACGTGCACATGTGTAATTTAAAATACTTTAAAAATTTGGGGTGTTACAGATGATTCTACAAATCAATAGCGCCATGAAAAAAAAGCATAACTAGAATTATTTGTGCAAACCCTTTGATCTTAAACTAAACACCCTCAAAAGAGAAACATATATCATATTTTATTTTCTCACAATTATTTTGAATCTATCTCTTTTGAAAGATCAAGCAAACTAAACATGTTGGCCTTTGGCAATTTTTCTATTTTTACTGGCTTTAATCTTTTCATTAAGCTCTTGCCAACGGTGACTTTTATGAAAAAAAGATGTGATCCTTTCATAGTCCTTTCCCGTTCACCCTCGTATTTTTCAATACGAATAAAACATTATCACGGGCAACAGTTCTTATAGGCACAAATCCACCATAGTACAAAATATATAGATGACAAGTTTGATGGGAGAAAATCTCACATAACTCAAATATACACGTGAACTTAGAATTAAAAGAGATTGTGTATGGGTGTAAGGACATATTTTTTATAAATGTCCATCACAATTAATTATGTCGTATATCATTACAATCATCGAAGAATTGAAGAAGTTTTCATCTATAAAAGGCGAATCCGAATTACAAGTTGTCTTCAACATTCAAGCCCAACAATATGATCTTCGGTAAGATAATGTTTTAAAGTTTCATATACATTTCATATTAATAGTGTTGGAATATTTTTAAAAGGATTTTTAAAAATCTTTTATATAAAAATGTTTTTATAAATGTTTTTTTATAAAAAGGTTTCTTTACTGTTTTAGAAAACATTGATTTTTGAAAAGATTTGAAAAAATTTCTAAGGCAGCAACCGTACCTGGGTTTCGACGCCAAGGTCGTTCAAGCGAGATCACCATCTTGTTCGAACGACATTGAGATGTTGCACGTAGTCGTTCAAGCGACACATGGATCTCGTTCGAGCGAGATGGGCTTCTCGTTCGAGCGAGGTTACTTTTTTGGCTGACACGCTAACCTCATTCTTATCCTTTGACCCACTCAAAATTTGTATAAAAAGGGGTTCTGCCAGGCTTGGAAAACGTGGAGAACAATTTTCAACCATAAAGAGTTTTATCCTTTGAAAACTTTTGTTTTGTTTATCAGCCCGAAATCAATTTAAAAAATATCTTTTGGCAAAAAGTTTTTCTCCAACAATTTAAGGGTTCAAATATTCGTTTTATTTACAATTCACAAAAATCCCAATTACTTTTGTGTGAGTTGTTTTGTGGAAGCCAAGAACATATTTTGCTTTCGTTCATTCTTTTTGGGGAAAACTCTACAACCGACAATTGCATGCTTTTGTGGAGGGAGTCCTTATAAAGTTCACAACTTGTGGAGAAGCCGTTCTCTTCTTCATTGCAGACCACCTGGAGTTCTTATGGGAGATTCCAGTCGACGTTATTTCTAGCCGTTGCTTTGGAGGTTTATCGAAGACACCGTGCGTTACACTTGTGGATGAAAGCAAGATTGTATGTAAGACAATGATCTTGTAAACTTGTCAGAGTTCTAGAAATAAAAGGTTTTACCCTTCGGGGATTTTTCCTTAATATTTGTGTCACGTGCATTATCTATTTATGGTTTGACACACGCACACACATAGATGCATGTTTAGGGGATGATTTAATTTGGTTTATATTAACTCCAATTACATAAGTGTGCCAAATTGGAAACTTGCAAATTAATCAATTATCACACCATCACGTTTTTTTTTCCAAATTGGTATCAGAGCCAATTACACAATTATACCGTGTAATTTTTCGCAAAATTTTTCTAAGATATCAATTTTTTGAAAAATTGATTTTGAAAAAAAAGAGCGTGTTCAATGGAGAAATTATATAATTAAATTCTAGTTTTTGATGGGACTAATTATGCTTACTGGAAAGCCCGCATGAAATCTGCATTAAAGGCCATTGATGAAAGAGTCTGGATTTTGGTTGAAAGAGGGTGGACACCTCCCTCCATCACTGTTAAGAACGTGACTAGTTTAAAATATGTCACTGCTTGGACTGAAGAAGAATTTAAATGGTCATTGTTGATGTAAAAAATTAGATTATATCTAATTATTTATTCACAGATAAAAATAAATAAGACAAGAGATTTTAAAGTGGTTCAGCCTTGAACGAATGGCCTACGTCCACTGTTTGTGTTATTATTGACTGTTTGAGAATTCTCGATGTAGGATTTATCTCAAGAAATTCCGGTCCCCCACAATGAGAATGATACAATGTATTTATAGCCATGAGGTTGTACATGTGAATATGTAATACATAGTTGTTCAATGAGCGTATACATCCGTATAATAATTAACATTTAATGCGCATTTAATCCTCTTAATTGTATGATAATAAATGCTCTGATCGAGGTACAGCTCGGACCGCCTAAGCTGCTCGGACCGACTAAGTATCTCGGTATCCATGAGTTGCTCGGTGCAGTAGAGTTCCTCGGTGAGCACCTACTGCTCGGCGTATCTGAGTTGGTCGGGGAAATTGAGTTCCTCGAAGTCCAGTTATTGTTCAAAAATGTTTGTTATTGTCATGTAGATCGACACTTGTCTTCACTTCATTGTGCCATGTCAGCAGACTAAAATGGGTATCAATAGAAGCCCCCAATGTTTCACAGTTCGAGACTGAGGAGTGTGGAACATTCTTCTCGAAATATGGCGGGATTAAATGGTTATCCTGAATTTTAGGAGCGTGTTCTTTGCATTTATTTTTCTTTTCGAATTCATAGAATCAGACTTTTTGAATTTTTCTAACTTCTTCGATCTCCGCGCCCTTTTTGTCCTTCTAGTCGCCGATAGCGTAAACGTCTCCCTTTGTAATCACTATTTTTACCTTTTCCCAAGGTAAGGTATTTAAGCGTTGTAGAAAATCATATCGTCTTTTACTTTTTCAAATCTGTATCTTTGAGTTTTCCATTTTCTCCCTCTCTTGTGCGTTCATCCCTTTCATCGTTCGTTGTCAACAGATCCATCCTTTTTCTATAAGATCTTCTTCCTTCTCTTTTATTTCCTTTATTCGCCATGGTTTACCTTGTTGAGTCGCTTGATAAGTTTCGTTCTGATTTCTTTATTCCTTCATGGGTTATTTTGGAGGAACTTTCTGAGCCTTCAGATTATTTTCGTTTGGCTGAGGGACATTGGTTCCCCAGTCTCTTTGTTGCTGAATGTGGCTTTTCTTTTCCCCCAAACCCTTTGTGTCTGGAATTCTGTCAATATTTTGACTTGGTTCCAGTAAAAATAGACCCCAATACATGGAGAATAGTTAATGGAGTTCATAGATTAATCAGATTCATGGAACTCGTATAGGAATTCCAGAAATCATGTTTTGCTATAGATGGGCTGTCGGTGATAGTACTTTTTACTTGAAAACTAGGTTTTTAAATAGAGATTTAGTGGTCAATCTCCAAGATGCAAATAGGGATTATTTTGAGCATGGTGTTGTTATAAAAAATTAGCAACATGCTCCACTAACTGGAAATGATGTGTATCAGGGTCCCAGATGCCCTCCCTATGGTAATGGGATAGGTTGTTTTTATTATACTTTATTTTTGAAATTATGCTTTCTTTGTGTTTGATAAAATGTGTCAATGATATTTTAATTTACATTTATTTGCATTTGACAGTAAAAGAAGGTCTCCAAAAGAGACATAAATTAATTTAAAACATCTGAAACTTATCTGGGGTTTGGATCAGAATGTTTTCGACGAGCATATCAGATCAGTTTCATATTTGCTGTAGTATAAGAGTTACACCTCGTCTTTTACTGCTCGTCCGGTAATAAGTGACGTAGAACCAGTATTAGCTTCTGCAAGTTCTTCACCTGAATCACATATTCCTTTGAGTGAAAGGATGAAGAGAAGAAGAGCTCCTGCCCTCTTCGAGAAATATGCCTCTACTGCTGGAGAGGCAAAGAAAAGCAAACATGATGTCCCAGAAGAAGGGATAAGAAAAATTGACTCACCTCCTCCGGATGCTCCTGTGAAGGTTGTCGAGAAGCCCCCAGTGGCTCCGAGTAAGGTCGCTGCTCCAAGCGAGGTTATAGTCATATCCCCGACTAAGACTACCTCCTTTGTCGAGACCGTTGATGCTCCTCTGAGGAGGCTGAAGAAAAGCTCCTCGGTCAATTTGGCTAAATCCATCTCTCAGCCCCCGACTATGGGAAGTGGTGTTCCCACTTTTGTTTCCCCGAGCTCTGCCATGAGCTCGATGAAGTCTTGGATCATTCCTGAGATCCAAGGTATTGAAGAAAATCTTTCTCGGGATATGGTTACCACATTGGCTGCTCGTCATATTGCTTCTGTAAGTATTATTATCCTGGACTTTCATTTTTCCCTTGTTATATCTGTGCACTGACTTGCTATTATTTTCTTTTCGTAGTTGGTAACCTGTTTTAATACAATTTTGAAGAAGGATGAAGCTATTAAAGCTTCAAGGTCCTCGACAGGTGTAGAGGAAGCTTTGGTGGGTCTGACGCAGTCTCTGAAGGATTCCTGTCAGAAGTATGATGATGATAAAGCTACTTGGGAGAAGAAGCTTAATTCCATCGAACAGGAGAAGGATCAGGTTGTTGAGGTCTCTAAGGGGTTGGAGAAGAAAATAAAAGACTTGGAGGAGAAGAATAAAGAGCTCGAAGGGAAGCTCCAAAATGCTGGGGAGCTTGAAAGTAAGCTCAAAGCTGCTGAGGAAGAGTTGGGCCAACTTCGTGAAATAGGTCGTCAGAAGGAGGAAGTGAAGGCTACAGAGGAACTTCTATCTGAGAAGCTTTCCTCGGAGAAGGTGAAAAGAAAGTTAGCTCTGAAAAAGTCCTTCATTGCTGGCTGGGATAAGGGGTGGAATAAGGGTCTGGCTGCCATGATGTCAAAAGTGGAATATGGTAGCCAAAATACTTTAGGGATGGCTGGGTCACTGCTCTGCAAGAGATGAAGGTTGATGAAAATTCTGACCTGTTTCAGCGACACATCCCTGGCCCCCCTCCAACTCCTGAAGAAGAAGAAGAGGACGATGCTGCCTCTAAGGAATCTTCCATGGTGATGGGAGATCAAATTTCTCATCCCACAGTTGTCCAGTCTTCCTGCGAGCAACTTCAACCATCCATTATTTCAAACGAGTAGCTTCCAGCACCCCTCGAGCAACCATCTGTGCCATCCGAGAAACCTACTTCCTCGTCCCAGCCTCCCGAGAAAGTTTTGGGAGACAAGGAGAAGGTGTAGAGTTGTTCAGATTTTTCTCTTTGTTTATTTTTGTCAATTATAATTCTGAACTATGTACCTCTCTTTTATGATATAATAAAATTTGAAGTTTTGCCTATTCATACTGTTGTTTCTCTTCCTTTTGGTCCTTATTGATTCTTGCTCTTTCTTCTTTTTACTAGTTTATGGCCAGGATAGAATTGTTATATGCTCATGATACAAAATTGATGAAACAGTGCAACGAATATTTCAAGGCTGGCCATGCAGATTTGACTGATGCTCAAATCATTGATATACTCGGTCCAAATGCTTCAGAACGAGCAGTTGAAGCCTACAAGTATTTGAAGTGCCTGCTCGAACGTGCAGTGGCTAATAATGTAGAGTATTATGAAATGATTGAAGACCTCCAGGGCACTTATGAAGAGCTTTAACAACAATATAAGGAATCTACAACCCTTTTGCACGAGGGATACAAGAAGAAGTATCAACAACTCAGTGCTGATAAGGGGTATGATAAATTGTTTGTTGCTTACGACGTGAGGGAGAGAACTTTGAAGGCTGAGGTCGAAGAGCACATGCAGATAGCTGAGTTGTTGGAGCAGGAAAATAATAACTTGCAAAGAGAAGTATCTCAGTTAAAATCTGCAGCCTCTTCCTCAAGCGCTTTGGTTCCTGTGAACGGCGAGGGGTTCTCTTTCTTGGAGGTTGAAAACGCCAACCTGAGGGACGAATTGGAGACTTTGAAGAGAACTGGAGCCTCTACTTCTTCTCGCAGTCGAGCAAGAGGTTCTCGGGGACGATCAAGAGCTGTTCAGCTTACTATTGAAGAGCAAAGAACTCAATCAGCTTTGGAGAATCAGGCCTTTCAGCTAAAGGTGAAGAATCAAGCATTGGCAGAAATGTCCAAGAAAATTATGAAGTTGGATGAGCAACTCTCTACACAAAAGTCTGCCTTGGAGAATAAAGAACTTTTCATAAAAAATCTCCATGAGCAGCTAGAAAGGTTGACTTATCAATTCCATAAGCAACCTAGAGAATTTTGGATGGTTGGCTATAATGAAGCCCTCTATCACCTCGATGACCGGATTCAGCAGTCGAACAATGAGGGGTATAAGCAAGGATGGTTAAATGCCTTGGGTGTTATACAATTGGAACAAGGTCACTACTTGTGGGATTATTATAATCCTGGGTTGCTCGACCTGCCAGTGCCTCCATTCAAACTCGACATGAGCTGGATTCCTGCTCGGGCAATCCCTCAGTGTTTGATTTCCAAATATCTTAGCGATTATAGTCTCCATTTCAATGTCGAAATATCTCGCCCAGAGCACCTACTCGACCGGCCATCTGTGATGAACAACAGGATGCTCAAGGACCTTAATTTCATAAATTCCCCTTATGCCTTAGACGATCCTCCTGCTGGCAAGGAACCTGTTTTAAAAGCAGAGGGGAAGAAACCAATAGAGTAGGAATCTTGATGTAATTATTAATATGTATTTCATTCTCGATGAATTTTGCTCTAGATTTAATGAAAGACTTTTATTTTTCTTTGCAATCTTGATTGCCATTGTCTTGTAGATATTTTGTAAAACACTTTACATATGTGTATGTATATCTGTTAAAAAGATAACAACATTGTGTTATTTGCCGATCAACTAAAGCTGGTTAAAACTTATTGTCGACTATCCTGAATTTGTGGTAATCATTTGACGACTAACCAAAATTGATGATATTTTGTTTCTCGACCAGCTTGGTGGTAATTTAAAATGTTACGAGTATAAAATTTTTTGCTTAATCACTTTTTAATTCTAAGACATTAGCTAACTTTTATCACATACTTATGCTTTGTTTAATGAAAATGTTCCCGACCAACTGTAGTTGGCCGCTTCTTATTCCCGACCAACCTGAGTTAGTGGATTTTTAGAAATATTTTTTCTTTCCAACCAACCTTAGTTGGTATTTCTGGGAAATATTTTTTATTCCCGACCAACCGGAGTTGGTGGATTTTCTTCTGAACCAATCGGAGTTGGCACTTTTGGGAAATATTTTTTATTCTCGACCAACCGGGGTTGGTGGATTTTCTTCCCAACCAACCGGAGTTGGCACTTTTGGGAAATATTTTTTTATTCCCGACCAATCGGAGTTGGTGGATTTTCTTCCCAACCAACCGAAGTTGGTGGATTTTCTTCCCAACCAACCGGAGTTGGCACTTTTGGGAAATATTTTTTATTCCCGACCAACCGGAGTTGGTGGATTTTCTTCCCAACCAACCGGAGTTGGCACTTTTGGGAAATATTTTTTATTCCCGACCAACCGGAGTTGGTGGATTTGCTGAGTAGTGTGTAGCACTAGTATTCCGCAAAAAAAATTCAATAAAAGAAGAGAATTGGGTAGAATATTCACATTTTATTCATACTGATGAAACAGCATTACATGAGAGTTTACATTACTGATAATATTTGCGCAGGTGTTCTGCATTCCATGTATTCTTAAACTCCTCCCCCTCTAAAGTTTCTATTCTGTAGGTTCCTGGTCGAACAACTTCTGTAACTCGGTAAGGTCCATGCCAGTTCGCTTCCATTTTGTTGTGCTTTTGAATCACTTTCTTTATCACATAGTCTCCTTCTTTCAGGTTGCACTTCTTCACTCTCTTGTTGTAGAACAAAGCTATTCGTTGCTGGTAAGAAGCATTCCTGATAGCTGCTTCTTCTCTAACTTCTTTGAGCATGTCCAAATCTAACCTTCTCATTAAATCACTGACAAGGGAATTGAAATTTAGTACTCTGTGTGTTGGAAGACCCAACTCGGAAGGTATAACAACTTCACTTCCAAATGCCAGCATATATGGAGATTCTCCAGTTACTGCTCGGGGGGTAGTACGATAAGCCCATAGTACTGAATGTAGCTTGTTGATCCAGTTTGCTTTCGTGTCATTCAGTATTTTCTTCAAGACATTTAGCAGTGTTCTGTTTGTCACCTCAGTTTGTCCATTGCTTTGGGGATGGCCTAGTGCCGAGTGGATTTTCAAGATATTTGACTGATGACAATAGGCAGCGAACTCCTCATTGTCAAATTGAGTTCCATGGTCGGTGATGAATGCGTGGGGAAGACCATATCTACAAATGATGTTTTTCCAAATAAATTGGTACACCTTTTCGTATGTCATGTCGATAAGAGGCTCGTCTTCTACCCACTTAGTAAAATAATCCACTGCGACGACGAGATATTTAAATCTTCCTCTAGTCGTTGGAAGTGGCCCGACCAAGTCAATTCCCCACATGGCAAATGGCCAAGGGGAAGTAATGGGTGTCAACAACGCTTGGGAAGTTTTTCGGATGGAGGAGAAGTGCTGACACTTGTCATATTTCTTGGCATAGGCTATACAATTAGCCCTCATCGTTGGCCAGTAGTATCCTTGCGTCATTATTCTTTGTAGAAGTGTACGGGCTGCTACATGGGCTCCACAAGACCCTTCATGGACTTCTTCAATCAAATCCTTCACCTCGGCGGGATATACACACCTCTGCAAGCCACCTATGATTCCTCGTCTGTATAGAATACGATTAGTCAATACATAACGAGCAGCTTTAAACTTCAATTTCTTGGCTGCGAGTTTGTCAATCGATAATTATCCCTCCTCAATATATGCCCTGATGGGATCCATCCAAGATGTCCCTAAATTAAGAGTAATAAAGTTTATCGTCAGATCTTCGTCTATGCTCCGACCAGCTAGAATTTCAATTGGGATTGTTCTTCGTAGCTCGGTACGAGTAGCCGATGCTAATCGAGCTAAAGCGTCTGCTCTTGCATTCTCCATTCTTGGTATTCTGACCAGTTGGACAGTAACAAATTCCGATACCAACTCCATCGCCTTTGCATGGTACTTAATCATCAATTCTCCTTTCACTGCATATACACCGAGCATTTGGTTTACAATCAATTGTGAGTCACTACACACGATTACCTGCTCTGCCTTCATGGTTTTTGCCAGACTAAGACCTACAATCATCGCTTTATATTCGACCTCATTATTAGAAGCTTGAAATTGAAAGTGTAGAGCATATTCTATATCGACCTCGTCTGGACTTTTCAATACAATCTCGGCTCCACTGCCTGAGGTGCATGATGAGCCATCCACATATAGGTTCCATATAGGTATCTCGTCCTCAAACGTCTTTTTGGATAAAGTTCCTCGATGGAATATTTGTTGCTCCTTTATCTCCATTTCTACCACATATCACTACTCGTCGACCTTATCCTCTTGCTCTCCGACTAACTTAAGTTGATCGGGGTTTAAATTTGATGATCCTATAACATCCACAGGTTGGTCGATGCTCAGCTTTTGCTCCTCGGGGGCATCAGGATACGTGAACTCTGCTATAAAATCTGCTATTGCTTGCCCTTTTAGTGACGATCTAGGCTTATAAATTATATCATATTCATCGAGTTCTATTGCCCAATACATCAATCTCCCTAATTTTTTTGGTTTATGAAGAGCTTGCCTCAACGGCATATCGGTATATACGACTATGGTATGAGCCTGGAAGTATGGCTTCATTCTTCTACTCGCTTCGATCAGTGTCAGTCCTAACTTTTCCAGCTTCGGATATCTGATCTCTGTTACTCGGAAGGCCTTAATAGTGTAATAAATTGACTTTTGTACTCCATCCTCTACTCTTATTAATGCCGAGCTAACTGTATTTTTTGAAACTGCCAGATACAAGTACGACCTTTCTCCCATCACTGGCCTGGACAGCGGTGGAGGTTCTCCTAAATATTTCTTCAATTCTTGAAAAGCTTTCTAGCATTCTTCATTCCATTCAAAAGTCTTTCGGAGCATTTTGAAGAATGGAAGGCATCTATCAGTTGCTCGCGATACAAATCTGTTAAGTGTTGCTACTCGCCCTGTAAGACTTTGCACTTCTTTCTTCGTCGTTGGAGATCGCAGCCCTAACAAAGCTTTGATCTTTTCAGGATTTGCTTCAATGCCTCGTTGATTGACAATATACCCGAGAAACATGCCTTCTCGTACTCCAAATATGCACTTGGTCGGGTTCAGCTTCATTTTATATTTATTTAATTGATCAAAGGTCTGGCCTAAGTCAACTAGATGGTCAGTAGCTTTCTTGCTCTTTGTCAGTATATCATCAACATAAACTTCCATGTTGCAACTGATTTGTTCTCCAAACACCTTGTTCATCAGCCGCTGATATGTCGCACTTGCATTTTTCAAACCAAAAGGCATAACATTATAATAATAAGTCCCCCTAGGGGTAATGAAAGAAGTACTCTCCCTATCTTCAGGTTTCATTTTAATCTGGTTGTAACCAGAATAAGTATCCATGAAGCTTAACAGCTCGTGTCCCGAGGTAGCATCCACTAGTTGATCAATTCGGGGCAAGGAAAAATGATCCTTTGGACATGCCTTGTTGAGGTCGATGAAGTCTACACACATCCTCCATTTGTTGTTCTTCTTTTTCACCATTACTACATTTGCTAACCAGTCTGGATATTTAACATCTTCAATAAAGCAAGCTTTTTAGATATTCTCGACCTCCTCCTGTATAGCTTGGTTCTTCTTGGGGTTGAACACACTTCTTCTTTGCTTCACTGTCTTGATCTCCTTATTCACATTGAGCTCGTGACATAAGAAATTTGGGTCTACTCCAACTCCGATCGTGGAACCTTGATCATCGTGGCCAGAATCCCCCGAGACGGAAGGTTCCCGATAGGGTGAGCCAATAAGTGAAAGAACTGGTGGAGAACCCCCCCGTGCGACCTGAGGAATGGTAGAAGACATTATGAAAAATTCTTAAGAAGCGTTTTCATTGTTAAGTCACCGTTATAGGTGGAGTTTATGAAAAATCTTAACAAGCGTTTTCGTTGTTAAGTCACCGTTATATGTGGAGTTTATGGAAAATCTTAACAAGCGTTTTCGTTGTTAAGTCACCGTTATAGGTGGAGTTCATAAGAAATTCTTAACAAGCATTTTCGTTTTTAACTCACCATTATAGGTGGAGTTTATGAAAAATCTTAACAAGCATTTTCGTTGTTAAGTCACCGTTATAGGTGGAGTTTATGAAAAATCTTAACAAGCGTTTTTTGTCGTTAAGTCACCGTTGTAGGCGGAGTTTATAAAAAATCTTAACAAGTGTTTTCATTATTAAGTCACCGATATAGGTGAAGTTCATGAAAATCTTAAGAAGCGTTTTCGTTGTTAAGTCACCATATAGGTGGAGTTTGCGAAAATTCTTTAACATAAATGCAGAGAATTAACAAAATACCTCAGTCATGGCAGGAGCCAGAATGGGAACCATCGTGGCGCCCATAGGGGAAGAAACCATTGGAGGTGGACTCATAACCTCAGAAGCCACAATGGGACCCCGGGTCGCAGAAGCCTCAACGGTTGCAAAAACTCCCCCACCAACATAAGGTACCAAGGCCAGCATGGGTGATCCATTGAGAGAAGATGATGGACTCTCAAGCGAGGCCCCAACATAGATGGGTACAGAAGAACTACCACGCTGGGCAGAAGCATCGACCTTGGCCTTATTGGTGAGTGGACCACCAAGAGAAGAGGGTGGAGTAAGACCGGGAGAAAGCTGCAACAATGAAGATAAGTGTTAGAAAGGAAGAATACGTATAAAAAAAAGGGGGAGAAACACCACTAGGTGCTACTTACATTAGTTATGTCACTAAAAAGGGGATTGGCGGCCAGAGGTCTCGTCAGCACCGTTGGAAGAATAATGTTGGCTAACAACGAGGAAACTTCAACCTAGAGCACCCAACATCCCAAAGCTCAGAACGATAAACGAAAAATGGGGCGAAGGACTTTAGACCAAAGAAAGTTATGGACGAAATCTTACCTCAGGGTCACTTTCTGCAGTTAGAACAATAGGCAGAAGAAGCTCGGGTGGAGGAGATAAGTCAGAAGAAGCTGCGGGAGTTGTCTCTAGTTGCAAAGAGACACCCACAGACTCAACAACATCACCACCCATGGCAACATCCCTCGCACATTATGCAGTCGAACGACAGGAATAAGTAAGCCCGGTCATGGGGGAACGGGGAGGAGTCACATTGGTTCAGGAAATACCGAAACGTCCCCCCACGAAAGGGCTCACGGGAGGACTAGGGGGATTGGGTCTTTCCTCTTCAACCCCATACACCAAAGTTATCAAGAAAAAATAAGCAAATGCAGCTTGCCTTAAGCAAAGGGGAAATGAGAATAAAACAAGTATAAATACCTCAGATTCGGAAGGAGAATGATGGGACATATCCATTGGCGAAAAATGAAGGGAGGCAGCAACAGTTAGGGCAAGAGAGAGGTGCACATTGAAAGTCTATTTCCTCTGGGATTTAGTACCCAGAGTTTTCTTCCTTATCCCCGATACACCAGTACTAGTACCTCGAAGAACTCCTAAACGTTGTCTCCTCTTTGCCGTTGGCTCGGTAGGATCAACCACGACCGTGGGAAAGGCAATTGAAGGAGGAACGATGACAGTGTGCTGTTGAAACTCAACGTTTATTTGATCTAGCTCAGCCTGAACTTCCCTCCTTAGCCTCTCGTCCACTTCTGCGGACATGGGGGGGGGGGGACTAGAGGCTATAGCGGGGGCTGCCATAGGAGTCTGGGACTTAGATTTTGGTTTCGCTATTGAGGAAATCCTTCTTTTGTCCCTTTTTCTTTCTTGGTTGGCGGTTGAGAAGACCCTTCACCAGTAGCAACTTTGGTCGAAGGGGCAGTTTTTTTCGGGGCTGCAATGGTTTTGGATTTGGCCGTGACAGTAGGGATCAGGGAACAAAGTGGGGGAAGCTCAGTGGGACGTACCTTGGGGGTTTTACTTAGAGGGAACTCAATCCCAAGAACGGATTTGCCCTTAAACCCCAGCTCCAACGCAGAAAAGGAAAGAATTGGAGGATACACGGGATCTCCCTCGATGAACTCGGCAATTTTAGCCAGTTGTTTCGGCCAGTACCTTGTGGCAAACAGAGGGGTCACGCCCCCTCGCTTGGTAATGCTGCGAATGGTGACTCACCCAGCCATTGCATAACATATTCCCCAAGCCGCAGTTGAAGAAAACAGAGAACATGCATCGCTAAAGGAAACCTTGGGGTTTGATGATTGGAAAACTGGGCGAGGAGCCCCCTGATCAAAACCAAACTGATGGCTGCATCGGTTGGGATTATAATGCTCGCTTGTATACCCCCACTTGGTGTAAGAAGGAAGGTACCCTGGGGAAAATACAAGGACCACAACCAGCGAAGGGTCTTCAATATCTACGCCTACATCCACCATCCTTGCTTTATGCTGGAAAAAACCACGAGTATGGACGAAGATATCCTCTTCATAGGGCCTCATTACAAAGTTTTCAGGATGATCAATAATAGAGATCAACTCCTTTCGGCTTTGTTTCTTATGATAGACAAAGGAGCGTGGAGGTAGAATTATTTCCCCCGAAGGAGGCGGTTGGCCTTGGCTACTATGGCAAGAAAACGGACGTAGAGGAAGCTTGTCAGGAGGAAACAGTTGGCGAAATTGGCAAACTTATAACGACCTAGAGATCGTTCCACGTCAAAGAGAGCCCTATCAAGACATGTGTAGAGGGATCCCAATGCAATTGTAGCGAGGGGAAGCTTGATACCTCGGTCCAAATGAAGAGAGATATTGATAAGGTCCTTTTGGGGCTGATCGTTGGGCTTCCCCGTTAAAAAAAATGGGAAATAATGACAAGAATATAGGAAGGAAGTTCCAACGGTGTACCTTGGCCAGGCGCCTCTCTAGAAGAACTACCTGTAGCAGAATCTTTGAAGAAATAATTGATGAGTGGAGAGAAGGTGGCCTTGTTCGATGAACCGATACAACTTCGGCATATGCGGTCCAGCTCCAAACGATCAGCAGTCTTTTGGGCATTTAGATCCTCATCAACATAGGGCTCATGGCCTGTTGCTTCAAGGCCTAAGATCTCACACACGTCTTCTAATGTTATCGAGAACTGGCCCCATGCAGCAATGAACGTATGAGTGGTAACATTCCAGCGAGACACCAGGATAGGAAGAGCAGCATTATTCTTGGAGAGAGTGAACTCACCAAACCACTTAGTCGGTTGAAGCCCTATTTTGGTGAGCGTATCAACTTGGGAGATATGCATATGGGAGTTCTACGCAACAAAGTGAGGAGGAGAACCCCTGAGCGCTTCGAAATCGATGTGGGACCACGGGAAATCCCCTCGCTCCAAACGAAATCGAAGAGTCCCCTCGGGAGGAAGAAAGCCCCAGTCAACAACATCTTCATCTTCATCACCAAGTGTTAGGGCATCATACTTGGCTTTGAAAACAGAAGTTTTACAAAGTCCAGCAAAATCGTCACCTTATCCAAAAAATTGGGGATCGACGGTAAAACTTCAACTCTTTCTTTTGAACCTATTTTGAAGGATCGGACAAAAATCTCTTTATCTTCTTTAATTGGTGCTCTTCAGCCTGAGTATCATCACCACCAATAGGCCTCTTATCACTGGCCTTAGACTTCTTTCTAACTAACTTCTTGCCAGTATCAGCAACCTTCTTCGGTTGAGGGGATAGTGGTCGATTGGGCATCTTCTTTTTCATCATGTTTATAGAAGGAGAAAGAGGAATCTCAGAAATATTAAAAGACTCAAAAGAGGAAGAAGTTCCTCCCTGAGTGAAATCAACATCCACAGACTTAGTAGCTAAAGAAGTTGGCATCGAATCTTCTTCAAGGTTGATAGTAATTGGAGGAAAGGCAAGTGTATGTCGGACAATAAAAGATGCAACGGATGTTTTATATTCAAACAACAATGATGCATCCCTAGGATGTTCTTCTCCAAACTTCTGGTTAAAGCCCTACAAAATTTTAAGGTCATTGAGGTTGACTTTCCCTTCCTTGGGGAACTTTTTCTTACTTTCCTCTGCATAAAAATAAAACGGCAGAGTTAGTTGGAAGATACCAAATGCAAATCGAAAGAGGAAAAATCATTAATAAAGTATAACATATGCCACATCCTGATTGGGGACATCTGGGACCAACATAAGCCACTCTAGTGGGAAGAAGAACATATCGCCAGTTCTTAACAATAACATCGTACTCCCAATAATCCTTATTGAAATCAGGTAAATCTACTACTAAACCCCTATTGGCTTGCCTAGTCTTCAAATAATAGGTACTCTCTATAACAGTTACCCACTTGTAACAAAACATCAGCTCCAAAACCCCAATATGGGTCCCATAAAATTTGTTTAATCTATAAACCCCATTTACAACCCTCTAAGTGTTGGGGGCTACTCTAGCAAGAACTATGTCGAAATGTTGACAAAATTGAAAAAAGGGTATTAGTGATAAGAACCCAAAACTGTACAATTTATACCCCAAATAGATGTACTTTAGTTGCTAATTCTCGACAATATGGGTCTTATGTGCTTAATTGTTCAATATGCAGGTTTAATTGCAGTTGCGGTGTCAAAAACTATATTTTCAGGCAATTTGCAATCAAAATGGAGTTAATTACCTTATCCCGTAACCCTAACCTAGCCTAAACCTACCCCGAACCCCGTGTGTGTCTAATTTGTCCCTTTTTAATATTTTTTAGATTTTTAGTTTGAATTATTTTATTTTTAGGATTTATTTTTTATTTATTTAGGATTTTTAAGTTTTATTTACTATTTTTATATTTTATTAGTATATTTTTATTTCATCTTTGTTTTTATTAGTTATCAGCTTTATTTTTATTGGGATTAGATTTTTTTTAGGATTTCATTTTTTTAGTTTTATTTAATTTTACATTTAATTAGAATTTTAGTTTTAGTTTTACTAGATTTTATTTTTAGTTTCATTTTTTTAATTGAGTCTTTATTTTATTTTTAGAATAGGAATTTAATTTTTAGATTTTTAGTTTTATTATTTTTAATTTTTTTTAGTGTTATTTTATTAGGGTGTAAATTAAATACACACATAAACTCACTCACACCCTACTACCATACACCACACACACACCTAACAAAACCATTACCCTCACCTTACAACCATACTCCCTCACACACCCAATCCTTTCCACTTCATCTTCCCTACACCCATCTTCTCTCTCATCCACAACCACCATAGCCAATCTAACCTCCATTGACATACACCATCAACACCCTCACCTCCTACAACCCACTACGCCGGAGCTACCTTATCCCTCCATGGAAACCAAACCAAAGACCCATTTCCCCTCTTCTTCAAAGCCACAAGTTACTTCTTCCTGCCAAAGTCACCAAACAAAAAAACCAAAACTAAAATGCCACATGTGCTTAATAACCTATTTTGTTCCAATACCCATTATACCCCAACTAACCACTCAAAACCAATTTCCAAAATTACCCCTCACCATATCAGATTTTTATTCTCATTCACATGACCTCACACCATATCCACATGCACCTCCTAGCCATTTACTCAATATACCCCTTATCCCCCATGCTCCATGTGCCTACTATAAAAGAAGACTCAAGACCCCATTTAAAGGACTCATCATCAAATAGGTAGAGAGAATTGTAGAGAGAGAAATTTTAGTTTAGAAATAAATTAGGATAAATTTCATTTTGTAAATAATTTCATTTTCATTTTTTTTAGATATTTGTGAGTGATAATTGTGTGAGGATTAATTTAAGTGAAATTTTTATGTAACATTGTTTGAATCACTCAAGTTGACGGATTATGAATTTCAACTCATGGATTGAAGATCAATTAAGCATTAGGAGATTGGGGTTTGATTGTTCTTTTCTCATCTCATTTATTTTATGCCTTTGATTATTAATTTATCATGTTTCATATCATGTTAGGCTAAAACCCCTTTCAAGGGGTGAGGTAAAACCCTTATTTGATGTTATTTTATTTTAATTAGTTTAATTACTTGAAAAGTCCATTTGAATGTTAATTTTGACCCATCACCCTTAAATTTACGCCTCGAGAGAGGGTAGATGATTTTCGAGAGAAAATCGAAATTCTAGTTATAATACCCATTTTAGATTCGAACTAGAGATAGGGGTTTCTTAAGTGGGGTATTATAATTTGAATTTCAACTCTAAATTTATTTTCTAAGATTTACATGAATTTTAATCGATCGATCCTAGCGGATGATTAATTAAAAGGAGTGTAGATCTATTTTTCTAGAGTTGTGAGGTGTTAAACTTAATTTTCTAAATGATTACTACTATAATTACACTTGCAACAAGAGTTGGTTTGTAATTTTGATATTAATTTGGGAGAATTCCATTAATTAAATTAATTAATTAGAATAGCTAAAATTTGTGGTGATTACCCACTCCTTGATTGTTCTCAAAATTATTCACCTCACTTTATCTCTTATTTTAGTGTTAGACTTTGTTTTCATTTTAGCCACTTTCTAATTAGTTATTTTCATATCAGATTTTAGTTTAGTTTAGTTTAAAATCTCACCTCACCCTATTGTTTTAATATTTGAAAAAGCTAAAAAAAAAGTAGAAAAGTGAAAAAGCACAAAAAGAAAATAAAAAGTGAATTACAATTGAATTTGTCTCTAGCTTACTCCCTAGAAAGTGGATTGACATCCTTACTTACCATTCTACACTTGAGTTTGATATATATTTGTAGGTAATTGAGGTTTTGATTAGAAGGACTTTTCAATAACGACAAATACACACAAAAGTTCTTTCTATCAATTAGGTGGAAAGATGATACAACACTCAACTATGAACAGGTTTGGGTTTAATAACCCTCATAGAGGGAATAAATATCAATAGAACCCTGGGTATCTCTAAGTCTACTCGAGATGGGATTTTAGTTTTTTCTCTAAACTCATTGAAGAGTTCTCGTCAACGATTTGAACCATGGTGAAAAACAGGAAAATATGATAAAATAGAAGAAAGGGAAAGAAGGATTACAGGGAATCAAAGATGATGGCAAGCACTGAAGAAGGAAACGATTGCACAAAGAAAAACATAAAAGCAACGAGATAGCTAAAGTTCAAAAAATTTGAGGTAGAAAGAAAGAGGTAAACTTTGTACCTATTTATAGGTTGCCTCGAGAAATGAGAAAGAACTGATTAATTAAACAAATCGTATAGCTACCATCGGCTGCACATTTTCCAAAGCATCAAAAGATGACTGTGTCATTTGGCGGTTAAAAAACTTTTGAATTATTTACAAAAATTCCATCCTTAAATAGTGGCAGCAAAATTTTTTACAAGTATGGGAGGTCGGCTGCCAACTCAATGCTGAAACAGTATGCCAAACAATTTCCTAGGCTAAATACTCCATACTTTCATGCAAGCATGAAGTATGGAGCATTGGGGAAATTTTTTGTATGTAAAAATTATACTTCCACGTGGATCATGATAAACGTACACTTCTCATCCAACATGGTCGACCATTATACTTGATTGACTTCACAGACACTTAGTCTGCTAGAAGGTTGATCAACTCCAGAAGGCAAACCAATATGAATAACAATGGTTACCCAGATGGGAATGCCAACCACCACTGAATTTCAAAAGTTTTACTTATTTTACACAAATGTGAACGCTTGGCAATATAAAGGCGTTCCATCTTTAGGGTTTTGCACCCCTATAAATACAAACTAATCCCTTAGCTCAAGGGACAACTCGAATCACTCATATGCACACCATAGTAAGCTACTGTAAACCCTATTGAATAACAAAAACAATGGACGTAGGCTCTTTTACAGCTGAACCACTCTAAAATCCTTGTATCTTGTGTGTGTGGTTTGAGTTACTTCTTTTATTTTATATGTGATTATAAAATTGGAGTTAGCCCATTTTTAGACATCAACAATGTTGTCGACAGAAAATGCAAGAGTCGGTGTGTGTGTGCACGCGCAGATGACTAAGGGGCGGGGAGGGAGACAATTGTTGGAGGGGGAGGTGTGTGGATGGCAAGACCGGGTGGGGATGTGAGAGAGCTAAATATTTGGGTTCTTTTTTTTCTATTTACTATTTATGTTATTTAATTTTAAGTTTATTAATTTTCCTTTTATTATTAATAGATATTATTTAAGAGGTGCCAGGTATCAAACTCTTATTGAACCACATGATATTTTTTCCGCATAAGACATTGAGCCAACACATCGGTTACAATTCTTAACGGCAAATGTAACGGCGGGTCCAATTGAATCGACTTTCAAAATTCAAGGTTAACATTGCAACTTTTGAAATATCGGGTCCAAAATAAAAAATCACCCCAAACTTTATAGTTAAATTTGCATTATTTAAAAATGTTAAATTAATTTTTTAAAGTAAAATTTTTAATTGACAAATAAATATGTTCTACTTTTATATAAATATAAATTTTGATTATTATAAAACTATTGTATTTTAAGACGATGAAATGAAATTTTTTGTATTAAATAATTTTAGGAACTAATTTTATAACAAAATTGTTACGTGTCCTAGACATATAATGAAAAAGCTAACAAGTTCTTTCCTAACAAAAATAAATAATTTTAATTAAGAACAATTAAAATAGGGACTAATTTTATAAAAAAAAAGTTGATTGTCCTAAAGATAAAGGTGATAAAAAAACAATTGTTTTTTAAGATGGTTGAAGGAAATTTTTGGTATTGAATAATTTTAGGGACTAATTTTATAACAAAATTATTGTGTGTCCTATAAACATAATGAAAATGTTAACAAGCTCTTTTTTTACATTGCCCCCTTTTTTTATTACCGAAAAAGTGTGACCATTATATTTCGTAAGGTACTTTTTTTTCAGAACGCATTTCAAATTTTTATTGTTACATGAGTGGTTTTGATTTACATAAAAATATTTTCAATATGCCATTACATCAGGACTTATTCATATGATGTATTCTAAGTCCATAAAATTTTAAAATACAACTCCAACCATGCTAACAACAACGTGCGGATCTTAGAATTAAACCATGGAGAAATCAAATTGTATATAAACTTTTTGATGGGGGTCAAACATGTACAATAGATCTGTCTACCATTTAAAATCACAGTTTTTAGTACTAATGTTTTCAGTTCATAGACAGATATCTAAATGTGTGAAATAGTCATAAAAATACATTTTTATTTGAGTCACTGTTCCAAAACTAAAATATCATTAAAGGAAACTCGTTCTAAGCTTAAATTTGAGAACATGATACTATAATTTAACATAGTTGAAATGTACGAGTACTATGTATAATGGAGTGAGATACAAATGATTAATTGATAAGTGAAATCATTGGGGTTTGAGATCGAAAAACTGGGAAACATGACAAACAGCGCTTTCCTCCAAAAGATAAAGTGGTATATAATATGTAGTACCTACATCAAAAATTAATGTATAATGTTCAGTTAACGTCTCACAATCCTCCTGTTCAGATCCGAGAGGTACGCACACGCATATCCACATGCATGAATCAGGGTAGTTTATAATATAGCGTGGATATGATATGTATTTCATTTTTAAAAGTGGTTGTGCCATCCTTACAATTTACTTGTTTACTTCTACTCAAATTCCCATCGTCACATGGGTTTATACTCTCACTACATGTACACTAACCAATAATAATATCTAAGATTTTATCTCGTTCCAACTTTCTGCTTCTCACTTAACGCGCAGGTGACTGAAATCTGAAGCCAACCATACTAAAAAAAATCATGTTATGGGGTTATGATTGGATTATGAATGAGTTCAGTTCTTAAAAACATTACATTAAATTTTTGGTCAAAAATATTTTTGATAGATGATAGTGGCATTAGTGTTAAAGTTGGCAAATCATTACATGTGAGGATAAGTGGAGCAATGTGAGCTACAAGTTGAATGACACGTTGAAGATTTTGAGCCACAAGTGGCTAAATATTATTAACCATGTGTTGTTGTTTCATCCCCCATCACATATTTGCTACTTGGTTATAAATAGGACCCTCATGGGAAGGATAATACATACCAACACAACACAAACAAGATAGAGAGTTTCTTACAAAGGTGGGGGTTTGGGTTGAAAAATGAGGAGTTTTTCCTCTCACCCATGGGTATTTCTCAGAGTGTAGAAGAAGGGTGTGGATTTGGGTGGGAGTACGAGTGCTTCATGTATGGTAGGTGTACTCAATATGTATTGTGTAGGGGATTTATCACTGCGTTACATATGAGTGGAATACACCAGATTCGATACATGAAAAGTAATTGAACAACACTTGGAAGGATTCAAAGATTATATATCTTTGTAGAGAAAGTTTAATTGTTGAGAGTTTGTGTGCAAACATCGGTTTATTCTCATCATGAAATTAAATTCTCCCTTCTATGGACGTTGCCTATATTTGGTAAACCATGTTAAATCTTGTGTCTCTCATCTGTGCTTGTCATTTATCTTTCCTTTGCATTTTATTTATATTTGGTTGATTATGGTGCCGGTATGGTGCATAAAAATTGTTATGGGAGCTCCAGCGTTACATAAGGTGTTTGATAAAACCCGAAATTTAGACTTTGGTTTTTAACCACTAGTGTTTGAAAGTATTATGTCGTTTACATTCAACCCTGACATGAAATGTTGCGAGGTGGAGGGATTTAAATTTTAATGGTTGCTTCGCTCTCGATGAAGTCGAGTGGAGGTCATTCTTATCAACATAAGTCCTGTATCAGTGTTGGTGGAAGAATGGGTGTCGGAGAAAGAATGGGTTTGATTTCTTGTCCGAAATGGAATTGAAAATGGTGTGATTACTAGCCCAGAATGCGATTGGTAATGGTGTGATAGCCACTCGTAAGGTCCATTGATACGGTTATTTTCACCCAAAAGAAAATTGATTGTCGGAGATGTTTTCATAGAAAGTATACACCCAAGGACAATGAGTAATGTTACGTGTGGGGAAAATGAGTCATTTGTTGGTTTGGTATTTGAAACAAGGATGGTGGTGGCTCGTGAAGTACCTCGAGAGAATATTCTCACAATTTTTAAAAGTGATGAATTCCAAGGACAATGGTGCTCAGTAGTAGGTGGAGTTCATGAATCACATGGTGTTGTATGATTTTTGTGTAATTTATTGATATCGTTTGGATTGATCTCGATGGTATATTTTTTGGAATAAGTGAGGAAGCTTTCCAATCACTCTCACTTAGAAGAAATGAGCGGGGTGTATGTTCCAATGGATGTGCTGAGAGGAATCTTGTTAACGAAAGGTCGAGGTCCCTCTTTGGAGTCGATGGGTACATTTGACTAGTTGCAACTGCATTTAGGCATTAACATATGTTTTCAACTTTAGAAGATGGCCAAGAAAAGAATATGAAAATTAAAAGGTGCAATTGGTATATTTGCAAGAGGAGATGTATACCTCGAGGGTAATTTTTACGGATTAATTGGTTCTTTGAAGATGCATTGAACGGTATACGAATAGGTGTAACTGGTACGAGGAAGATCAATGTGTGACAACCCGCCAATTAAAATAATAGGTGGCCAACCCAATACTCTAATAATCACGGGAATCATAGATGGTCCATTCTCAGCATCAGTGTCGATTGAAATAATAGTACGAGATAACCACTAATCATTTTAGAAAACGGACTGTCAAATTTAAAATTTTGAAAATAAAAGAAAAACACTTAGACAATCACATTGGCCAAAACGGTGGATATCCAAAATCAACGAGTAAATAATGAAAATATGATAAATAATCACCGAATAAGCTGTCGGTGAACAGACCAATACAAATAGTTACACCGAGTATTACAATTCAATTATTACAATATAATAAATGAATGCAAAGGTTGGGCAAGATGCCCGAATATATAACTGAACATAACTAAAGTACAATGGAAAGAAGCGTCTATGTCGAATAACCTACAACATCCGCAATATGTTGTAGCTCCATGACAACCGGAATAGAAATCTAAATACGGGTGTCCATGCGGTAAAGCACCTGCACGGCAAGGAGTATGTGAAAAAATAAAGAAATATAGGCGGGTCAGGGCCCGATTTGATATGATTCCCATGTAACTAAAATGCATGACAGTTAAGTGCGTAATTCTCTCGCAATTAACATAATATTCCTCACCTCTCAATCTAAAAGCACAACCTGGCGCAATATCATGAGATGCTATAGTTAACCCAAGTAATAAGGGCTAACTTCTCCCCAATCTCAACACTATGCCCTATTCGTGCGTGGGGTGTCTCGCAAAGAGAAATCCAAACAAGGAACCCCCCCGATACACTACTACTTAGGCAAGGTTGATCGTCGAGATCCATTAGACCCTAAGCACGTAATTAATATATATATATATATATATATATAAATATATATAAATGTGTATGCATATGCATGGGAGGTCTCATCTACAGCTACACAAGGATACATAAATAAATCCATACGCCATCTAAAGGCACAATTCCTATTTTCTTTAGGAATTACATATATGGTAAATTCATTTTATCAAATGTTTACCAATTAAATCTCAAATTAACCTTCTTTACCAATTATACTTCCTTTCTTCCATCCAGGAAAATACATATTTTAAAAGCATGTTTTATTAACATAAAATTGCTTTACCTTTTCATAAAATCCCACTTCCCTTATTCCATCCAGGAAGTGTACACAAAAAGCCCTTTTTATTATCATAAAAATGGTTTTTAATACCATATGCTTCCATTTCCCTTCTTCCATCCGGGAAATGTATCCGAAGCCAATTCATATAACCCATTTCCCTTCTTCCTTCCAGGAAATGTAATTAAAGTCAATTTATTATCATGGATGGCTTTAACATATTTAAGACCGTCCCTCCGAGTTTCCCCATTGTACGCGCCCCTAAATGGCTATCATCTTCCAGGGCCCATCAAACAAGACAACCTGGGAGCCTACCAACGTCGGGAAGCACCCATATGCCTGTGGGATAGTCAAGACCACACCCAGAATCTCCTAACCAGCGCAGTATAATAAACACCCATATGGCCTAGGGACTATATCCACCCTGCATTCATTAGCCAGGAGGCTTCACCACGCGTGCGCAACTTCCCTTATGATAGTGATTTAAAGAGGTGTGTGATCATAAATTAACATTTATGAAAAACATTACTTTTTCCTTTTGAAAACATTCACTTTTACATTTTCAAAATTATTTGTATTTATTTCTTTTAGTACTACATATTAGCTTATGTCTTTCTTATTCTTAGTGTCATATTTTATTAATGACCTAAGACCCGAAGTGCCATTCTCCTCAAATTAGTCTCCAAAGGTTCATATAATTTCATAAACCATCAAAGTGAGTCTTCACCAAATATAGACTCCCAAAAGTCTCAACATTAACATCTAATCTCCAATTTTTCTTTAGGTTAACTTCCTATATTATTCAGACATTAACCCATACAAACTAGCCCTCGGGGTAAGCCCAATTATCCCATATTATCCTAAGACATTAGTCTACCCAAATCATCCTTCTAGGACTCCCCATTACTTCCCAAAGGAAGGTCCCTAAACCCCGGACCTAAAAGAAAAAGGGCTAAAAATCAAACTAGGAAAATCTCACAAAAATAAGGTAACCGAATCGATTCGGTGAGCCAAACTTGACATTCTGTAATAGCCGAATTGATTCGGTCTTAACCCGAATCGATTCGGTCTCTCAGACCTGTATCCTACGCCCTAACCAAATCGATTCACCTAGGAGACGAATCGATTCGGCGCGACGAATTTGCCCAGTTTGGGCTACGGGTTGTATGAACCCTAAAATCCCCAAAACCCCAAACCTTTGATTTCACCCGACATCAACAACAATAATTGTTCCCAAATCATTTATACACATAATGTAACTAATTATTTCTCCTCCAATCAAATTAAAACACAGGATTAAGGGTTTAATTACCAAAAACAACAAATACCCATTAAGGGTTTAAACCTCTAAAAACCTAACTATACATGCAATTTATGACATTAAATCAACATCTAGCAAGTAATAAACTTGCCTCAAGGTTGTAGTCTCGGATTCACCTCCGGTAGCAACGAAATCCGGCCTCAAATCTCCATTTCTCTCTCTTTTCTCCATTTCTCCCAAGCTCTCTCTCTCTCTCTCTCGGCTTCTCTCATAAGATTGAGAAAATAAAAGGGTGGGGGACTCAACCGGGTTATAAAACATAAATGCCCCTCTTTTAATTGCTAATGCACCATTAAAATGACTTGTAACCGCTTAATTGAGTCATAACACCCCAAAAGTGCCCGAAACTCAAAAATACAACTTGGCAATTATTTCGACTACCTCAACTATTCTAAAAACAACCGTACCCCCTATTTTAGCGTTCAGAATAATGTGAACAATTTTATGTTCCAATTGCAATTTATTTCATTAATTTTACCCAACTTTAAATAAAGGTCATAACCGTCGTTTTACATATAACAACGCAATATATCATAATATAACGCTATTTACCTTCTCATAACGGTAAATAGACAAAACATAGTAAATATTATCCCTAAATATCACAGGAAATAATATTTACTCCAACTTCCCCTATTTTATAAAATTAACCCTTCAGGCAAAATAATATAAAATAGTCGCTCAAAAGCCTGGGTTGTTACATACCCCCCCCCCCTTAGAAGGGAATTTTGCCCTCAAAATTCAGGCGTACCCCATAATCATAACAAGGGTATACTACACCAAACTATCGTTCTATCATTCTAGAAAACGCCTCGGCATTGCGGCGTCCCCATTGGACTCAGACTAAGGTCATTACTATTAGATCTTAGTCCACATCATCGTGCTCTAACATAGCACCAAATCGTTCCTCACGAACTTTTGATCCCACCTTTCTACCACGGAAGGAGATATCTACACATCTCGGCACAAATTGTCTTTCATCCCGAATCACGTTATACCCTTGCCAGGGAATAACCACTCTAGCTTATAACCGCTCACCCCAACACTACATATTTATATTCGCATTGGCGAAGCCCTTAAAAGTATACGTCTCAATGAGCCTAATCATTAAGGAAATGTTCCCGGACCACTCCAAGTCCAAGAAATATACTATCCGCTAGTTCCATTACAACGGACAGACGACTTTGCTTAACTAACTATATTAGGTCACACACACGACACCATACTTATAGGAAACGATCCGAACTATTGTACGAAAATTCGATCTATAAAAGCAACTACTCCCATCCTTCCTCATTCCACCACTAGTCTCTTCACACTAGTAGGTGAATTAGTCAACCACGGACACGAACACTCCTACTATAGCGTCCCCTCGGTTAAGCTCATTTCTCTTGGCATTCCATGCCTTAACTAATCTCTTCGACGATTTTCTACCCAGCGCACCTACTACCCCATCCGCACTTCCTTAGAGAAAGGGAACATCCAACTGATAGTCCTTTACGAACTCCAACTTGTTGCTCGTAAAAACACCCAATTTCCTGCCCAGTAAGTAGTGCCTCTAATTCTTTAAGGCGAATACTACCGCTATGAACTCTAAATCAAGCGGGGGATAACACTTCTCACAAAGGTTAAGTCTGTGAGACACATGAACAATAAGTCCATGCTCCCGTATTAATACTTCCCATACCTGGCAAAGACTCGCTCGTTAAATCCACTCTCGATCTTAACAACATGAGTGCAGGAGTAAAAGTCTACTCATCCTCTTAACTCCCCGAAAGATAGGTTACAGACGTAACGCTCTATCTATGAGAGGCTCCACCATCTACGACCTAACGTTCTGAATCACTCGAGATCCTATACCTCCTCATTTTAGGGACCTAATCCCACTTAGAGTTAACCCCCAAACCTATTGGGGTCAACTCCCTACCACCTTCCTAACACAAATATCGCATGCCCTAAGGGCCTTTCGTCCTAAAAACCCTAAAGTCGATCTTTATCCTATTCAAGTCGTATAAATATAATACTAATTATGTCCCTAGTGTCCAAGACCTTTCTCGACTTCCAACATTAGCTCGGTTTCATGTGTGGGATGTCTCGCCGGGGCGAAATCCAAACAAGGATCCCTCCCGTTACACTACTACCTCGCATCGTCGGTCGTCGAGAAGTAACGGTCGAAGACACATAATCGGGACCACTAAAGTCCTTAATCGTAACTCTAATAATTCTAATCTACTTTTAAGTCTTACCATCACACTTAATTGAAAATTTAACTAACCTGACATTTACTTTCTGTAAGATGCCACAAATACTCTTTCTCAATATATATACATATATCTTTTAAATGGCCTTCTCATTAAGGCATAACCAAAAGTCTCAATCCGACTTTCTTATCTTAGTCTCCCCCACATCAATTAGAGGAAAACTATTACAGTGCTAATATATCGCACATCACCTTATCCCTCTAATCACTCAATTACGTGATTCTCGGCTAAACCTTTCCAATCCATCATCTCAACCATAAAAAGAAAGAAATAAAAGAAAAATAAATATAGCATCTCTCCCCTCCCAACGTCATTAAGGTTTATGCGCGGAGTATCTCGCAAAGCGAAATCCAAACAAAGAACCCCTCCGACACAATCCCCTTAACTTGTTGGTCGTGGAGATAAGGCAACATCACACACAACCAAAATAAGTAAGAAATCACATAAAACAAACAAAATAAGAAATGAAAACTACCTACATACCATAAGCCACCTCTATAAAGTCTCAACCTATATCCAGGAGAGATATTATAGAACAACTTGTCTTTCTTTAGAACTAGAAATATGACAGCCTCGCGATTCATTCGCTTGCCATTGCCCCATCCAATACATGGATATTTCCGCTCGTATAACACATATAATACAAGTGGCACATAACACCCACATATATATAAATCTCCAACACCCGATTTATAACGAGTGAGGAAAATATAGAACTTCCCTACCATGAAAGCCATATAGATACTCTATATAATAACATGGTTACCACCACAAGCTCAATATACACACCCGCATCTAGGTTAAATATAATACTACTCCATCTTATCCTAAGGAATGCACCACCCTTTTCTAAGATGGGATTCCCACAAACATCCTTGCCAATAACCCTGGCCACTACTAATGGTTCCAAGACACATTATTCTAGTCTTATCCGAACCAAACTACTTACATCAATGCCCCAACTAGGCATCCCATCATTTCTGATTATCTTCAATCGACAAGATCAAAATGAGTAGTTCCCTTAACTTCCTTAGCGAAGAGAACATTCTACTAGCCTCCCGGGCCTTAGTTCAATGAGTCTTCCCCGGGTGGATCTCCATAGTTGGGGTCCCATGAACACTACTTTTCCCAAAAGTGTTAGTAACACTTACTTATGAGACTATCATTTCTATTGAAAGGCTGTCTATCCCTTGTACCAACCTTATTTCGGTGCACAGCTTCCTTAATCCTAACACCCTTTATTCACGGTCGGCCTCTGACTGAACCCCATGTGAATATTTGGGAATCTACTTTCTCATCATTCTTGACATCCCAGAGAAGCTCGCTGTAGAAAATATCCAATGGGTTTCTCTATGGGCAAAACCTCCCTTTCCACCCAAAATAAGGCGACTACCATATCCGCCACTTCAACCTCACTCCAATCGGTGAAAGATTTTTCCTTCAATCTTCGCACCTAGGTACTTCTATACCCCTCTCTAGGCCAAAACTCTCGGGCCTTATACTTCCACCGAATGAGGTTACTCTTCCTCTATCCAACCGAACTTCAATATGTGGTCCTTGTTAAGGACCCCTCAACTTCAATTCAACGTCGCTCGAAATCCCAAGCTTAGCACCACTCTCCACTTGAAGCGGAACTTGGAAAATTCTATCTACTGTACTCAGTAGTCACTGTAGCAATATTAAAATAATGCTAAGGAGGGAGCGACCTCTAAAGCGGCCCTTGTCCCCGACTATAACTTGCAGCTCTCAGTAATTCCATCTCATAACGCCTTCACAACGGCATCCCATGACGCCCTTCATCTAACGAGTTACGAGTCTCACACGAACGCGTAAAAGATTTTCGAGGTTCTCACATCATAGCAGGAGAACGAAATCTCACAAGAGAGATCAATGATCTTAATCTTAGGGCTCTATATTAAATCATAAGTAAGGCTGAAAGCGAAATACGTCCGCACAGATTCCTAAGGACTCTAGAACCTAATGCTCTGACACCATCTGTGACAACCCGCCTAATAAAATAATAGGTGGCTAGCCCAATACTCTAATAATCACAGGAATCATAGATGGTCCATTCTCAGCATCACTGTCGATTAAAATAATAGCACGAGATAACCACTAATCTTTTTAGAAAACGGACTGTCAAATTTAAAATTTTGAAAATAAAAGAAAAACACTTAGACAATCACATTTGCAAAAATGGTGGATATAAAAAATCAACGAGTAAAGAATGACATTACGATAAATAATCATCGAATAAGCTGTCGGTGAACAGACCAATACAAATAGTTACACCGAGTATTAAAATTCAATTATTACAATATAATAAATGAATACAAAGTTTGGGCAAGACGCCTGAATATATAACTGAACATAACTAGAGTACAATGGAAAGAAGCGTCTATGTCGAATAACCTACAACATCCGCAATATGCTGTAGCTCCATGACAACCAGAATGGAAATGTAAATACGGGTGTCCATGAGGTAGAGCACCTGCACGACAAGGAGTATGTGAAAAAACAAAGAAATATAGACGGGTCAGGGCCCGATTTGATATGATTCCCATGTGAATAAAATGCATGACAGTTAAGTGCGTAATTCTCTCGCAATTAACATAATATTCCTCACCTCTCAATCTAAAATCAGAACCTGGCGCAATATCATGAGATGCTATAGTTAACCCAAGTACTAAGGGCTAACTTCTCCCCAGTCTCAACACTATGCCCTATTCGTGCGTGGGGTGTCTCAAAAAGCGAAATCCAAAAAAGGAAACCCCCCGATACACTACTACTTAGGCAAGGTTGATCGTAGAGATCCATTAGACCCTAAGCACGTAAATAATATATATATATATATATATATATATATATGTGTGTGTGTGTGTGTGTGTGTGTGTGGGATACATAAATAAATCCATTCACCATCTAAAGGCACAATTCCTATTTTCTTTAGGAATTACATATATGGTAAATTCATTTTATCAAATGTTTACCAATTCAATCTCAAATTAACCTTCTTTACCAATTTTACTTCCTTTCTTCCATCCAGGAAAATACATATTTTAAAAGCATGTTTTATGAACATAAAAATGCTTTACTTTTTCATAAAATTCCACTTCCCTTATTCCATCAAGGAAGTGTACACAAAAAGCCCTTTTTATTATCATAAAAATGCTTTTTAATACCATATGCTTCCATTTCCCTTCTTCCATCCGGGAAATGTATCCGAAGCCAGTTCATATAACCCATTTCCCTTCTTCCATCCGGGAAATGTAATTAAAGTCAATTAATTATCATGGATTGCTTTAACATATCTAAGACCATACCTCCAAGTTTCCCCACTGGACGCGCCCCTAAATGGCTATCATCTTCCAGGGCCCATCAAACAAGACAACCTGGGAACCTACCAAGGTCGGGAAGTAGCCATATGCCTGCGGGATAGTCAAGACCACACCCAGAATCTCGTAACCAGCGCAGTACAATAAACGTACATATGGCCTAGGGACTGTAACACCCTGTATTTCTGGTACATTTAATATTTAATTAATTTGGAAATTCAAATTACTAGTGTGTTGTGATTTAATGAATTAATTATGGATTATGGTAAAAATATAATTTAAATATTAATGGGAAAGTGAATAGTTAATATTTAGGCAAATTAAATTACTGGGTTAATAGTAATAATGTAATGATGTCGTCTCGAGTATTAGTGACGATGATGTACTTATCACATTCGGAAGTCGGTATAGACTACATAGGGTGGGGGATAAGTATTTTTAGAAATTAACTCGGATGCAAATTCTGAGGGTACAGTTGAGTCCGAATGGGCCGAGATAGTCGGAAAAGTGTACCCGGGGGTAGTAAACGGGTCACGGGACGTTTTTAGACATAGCCGGGCCCACTCGGGGACATTTGGGTCACTTGGGCTTGGCCCATTAGTCAAAAAACGGGATTAAGTTAATTAATCTAATAAAAAAGAAAGAAGGGGGTGGCTGAACTTAATTAGAAAAAGCAAATTAAGGGTTAGGAAACCCTAACAGCAGCCAAAGCCAAATTGGGGATCAAAGAGAGCCATCAAAGATCATCTTCAACCTTGGGATTTAGCTCCAATTCAGACTCTACGAACCTTAAGGCAAGTGGATAACTTGCAATAGCATTAAATCTGTATTCGATTCATATTCATGCGTAGTGATTAAGTAGAAATTCGTTTTTGGTTGTTAATGGAATGAACATAGGATTTTGAAAACAACCATTCTGATTTACGAAATTTGGGTGATAATTCTTGTCAAATCTGATAATGGTGAGTTATTGCATATCTGGTAGAATGATGTCTGCATATTTGAAAACGAATTTGATGATGAAATTTGGGGTATAAATGGACCTAGGGTTTATGATGAAACTTTCCCCAAATTTAGAAATTGGAGTAAAGGGACGAATTATTTATGTTGATGAATATTCTGGAGATCCCTAATGAGTTTCCTAGTATGTACAAATGCTAAAAGGGATTTAGTTTTAGTGTAGAAGGAAATTAGGGCTTGCAGATTTTCGCCCATGGCTGTCCGTCTTCGCGAAGAAGACGAGTACCTGTTCGATCGATCGATCGACGCCATGAAGTCGATCAATCGACGGTCGGCAGAAACTGACAGTTCGCCCAGTTTTGTTTATATAGGAAGAGATTTATATAAAAGTTCTTATGTGATTAATTAGTGAGGAAAAATATTAATGCATGATTTAAATCTAATTAATTGTGGGGAAATTAATTAGAAGATGGGAGTAGAAATCGGGTGTCACGTCAAAATTTGGTTGAGCGACATCGGAGTATACTATTTTATTCAATAATGGACTAAGTAATTTAGAGTCGGGATTTAGACTCGGGTGAGATTAATTCGGGCTATGAGATTGAGTCCAAATTAAATGGTGAGGGTAACACCAAAAGTAACTGAATCTATTAATGTGCAAATTAATTTAATGATTCGAGTTGGGTAATAACATCATAATAAAAATGGAATAGGCTTGTGTCACGGGTTTAGTACACGGTGTAGCTGGAACATTTTTATATATATGTTTATATATATATATACGGTGTGTGATAGTATATATATATAGTGTATGCTTTAATATCAGTGGTTAGATATTATTATACTCTAGTGCTATAGGGGGAGGTTACGCGCAGTGGATGAATCCCCTAGCTTGAGGAGTAGGGCGAGTAGATTCCCAGGTCATAGCGTCCGTTACAGGGGGTGAGGGGCATCTCACTTTCCGGGAAGGAATATGACCGCCTCCAATCGTATACTAAACCAAGTTAGTGAGCGATTCTAACTTGGATAACTAGGATATGTGAATATACCTAGTGTACTAGCACTTTAGAGAAATTATATCCGGGGAGTACTTTTACTCGGGTGGATGTTAGTGTTTTATGTATTCCGGTATGTGTGTGAATGCTACAATAAATTCTAAGTATATAATTAGGTGATTATTATATACGGGCTAAATAAATACAAGTATGAGTTGTTGTATATGTATAACGAGTAGAGAAGTTATATGAATCAAAAAGGGAAATGATTAATTAAGTTGATGTTACTAATGACTTAAATAACATAATCACATTTTACTCAAATTAGAGTAGAAGGGGTTCAAGGAGACTTTAATAATTATCTAGTCATGAGATAGATAACTAGGTGTTAATTAAAGCGTTAGTGGTGCACATTAGAAGAGGGGCAAGGAAGTTCTCAAGAGAGTGCGACACTAACTAAAATATGAAGAGCATGCATATTTATTATTATTGCAAGTTAATCATTTGCTAAATGTTTTCAAATATTTTGGGTACTAACCCTTGCTATAAAAACTTTTTAAAAACCTTTTAGGTGTCCAGCCACAGGGACGCCAGACTTGACTCGGTTCCAGGAAGTCCGTTGCTGCAGTATATGTGGATGTTGCGGGACCTTTGATAGACGCCTCTTCCTTTCATTCATAATGTAGAGACTCGTTATTATTTATTCGAGCATGTCGCTCACTCTCCATTTATTTATTTCTTAGACTTGTTGGGATTTTATTCTTGTCTTTATGGGATTTTTATTTGGACCGATGGTTTATTCGGTTAATAAATTTTACTTGTGGTATGATTAGTTAAATTATATGTGATTGTTTTATTGTTGTATTTTCCGCGTGAGTTTGTTTTATTAATGAAAGATAAAAATTGGCACCAGTCTATTTTTCTCACTTAGGTGGTTAGTAATTTAATAAAACGACAGTGATGCTAAGAATGGACCAAATGAGAAACCTGTTCTAACTTGATTTAGGACTGATCACCCGGGATTAATTAGGCGGGGTGTCACAGGGACTATATCCACCCTTCATTCATTAGCCAGGGGGCTTCACCACGCGCGCGCAACTTCCCTTATAATAGCGATTTAGAGAGATATGTGATCATAAATTAACATTTATGAAAAACATTACTTTTCCTTTTGAAAACATTCACTTTTACATTTTCAAAATTATTTGTACTTATTTCTTTTAGTACTACATATTAGCATATGTCTTTCTTATTCTTAGTGTCATATTTTATTAATGACTTAAGACCCGTAGTGCCATTCTCCTCAAACTAGTCTCCAAAGGTTCATATAATTTCATAAACCATCAAAGTGAGTCTTCACCAAATATAGACTCCCAAAAGTCTCAACATTAACATCTAATGTCCAATTTATCATTAGGTTAACTTCCCATATTATTCGGACATTAAACCATACAAACTAGCCCTCGGGGTAAGCCCAATTATCCCATATTATCCTAGGACATTAATCTACCCAAAACATCCCTCTAGGACTCCCCATTACTTCCCAAAGGAAGGTCCCTAAACCCTGGACCTAAAAGAAAAGGGGTTAAAAATCAAACTAGGAAAATCTAAAAAAAAACTGGGTAACCGAATCGATTTACCCCTTGGGCCGAATCGATTCGTCCCTGCGAATCGATTCGCCTAAAAGCCAAATCGATTCAGTGAGCCAAACTTGACGTTATGTAATAGCCGAATCGATTCGGTCTTAACCCGAATCGATTAGGCCCGACGAATTTGCCCAGTTTGGGCTACGGGTTGTATGAACCCTAAAATCCCAAAAACCCCAAACCTTTGATTTCACCCAACATCAACAACAATAATTGTTCCAAAATAATTTCTACACATCATGTAACTAATTATTTCTCCTCCAATCAAATTAAAACACAAGATTAAGGGTTTAATTACCAAAATCAACAAATACCCATTAAGGGTTTAAACCTCCAAAAACCTAACTATACATGCAATTTATCACATTAAATCAATATCTAGCAAGTAAGAAACTTGCCTCGAGGTTGTAGTCTCGGATTCACCTCCATTAGCAACGAAATCCGGCCTCAAATCTCCATTTCTCTCTCTTTTCTCCACTTCTCCCTAGCTCTCTCTTCTCTCTCTCTCTTGGCTTCTCTCATAAGATTGAGAAAATAAAAGGGGTGGGGGACTCAATCGGGTTATAAAACATAAATACCCCTCTTTTAATTGATAATACACCATTAAAATGACCCGTAACCGCTTAATTGAGTCATAACACCACAAAAGTGCTCGAAACTCAAAAATACAACTTGACACTTTTTTCGACTATCTCGACTATTCTAAAAACAGCCGTACCCCCTATTTTGGCATTCAGAATAATGTGAATAATTTTATGTTCCAATTTCAATATATTTCATTCATTTTACCCAAATTTAAATAAAGTTCATAACCATCGTTTTACATATAACGACGCAATATATCATAATATAACGCTATTTACCTTCTCATAACGGTAAATAGACAAAACATAGTAAATATTATCCCTAAATCTCACAGGAAATAATATTTACTCCAACTTCCCCTATTTAATAAAATTAGCCCTTCAGGAAAAATAATATAAAATAGTCGCTCAAAAGCCTGGGTTGTTACATACTCCCCCCCTTAGAAGGGAATTTTGCCCTCAAAATTAAGGCGTACCCTATAATCATTATAAGGGTATACTACACCAAACTATCGTGTTATCGTTCTAGAAAACCCCTCGGCAGTGCGGCGTCCCCATTGAACTCAGACTCATTACTATTCGATCTTAGTCCACATCATCGTGCTCTAACATAGCACCAAATCGTTCCTCACGATCTATCGATACCACCTTTCTACCACAGAAGGAGATATCTACACATCTCGGCACAAATTGTCTTTCATCCTGAATCATGTTATACCCTTGCCAGGGAATAAACACTCTAGCTTATAACCGCTCACCCCAACACTACAAATTTCTATTCGCATTGTCATAGCCCTTAAAAGTATACGACTCAATGAGCTTAATCATTAAGGAAATGTTCTCGGACCACTCCAAGTCCAAGAAATATACTATCCACTTGTTCCATTACAACGGACAGGCGACTTTGCTCAACCAACTACATTAGGCCACACACACGGCACCATACTTATAGGAAAAGATCCGAACTATTTTATGAAAATTCGATCCATAGAAGCTACGACTCCTATCCTTCCTCGTTCCACCACTAGTCTCTTCACATTAGTAGGTGAATTGGTCAACCATGGACACGAACACTCCTACTATAGCTTCCCCTCGGTTAAGCTCATTTCGCTTGGAATTCCATGCCTCAACTAATCTCTCCGACGGTTTTCTACCCGACGCACCTACTACCCCATCAACACTTACTTAGCCAAAGGGAACATCCAATTGATAGTCCTTTACGAACTCCAACTTGTTGCTTGTAAGAAGACCCAATTTCTTGTCCAGGATGTAGTGCCTCTAATTCTTTAAGGATAGTACTACCGCTATGAACTCTAAATCAAGCGGGAGATAACACTTCTCACGATGGTTAAGTCTATGAGACACATGAACAATAAGTCCATGCTCCCGTATTAATACTTCCCATAACTGGCAAAGACTCGCTCGTTAAATCCACTCTCGATCTTAACAACACGAGTGCAGGAGTAAAAGTCTACTCATCCTCTTAACTCCCCGAAAGATAGGTTACCGACGTAATGCTCTATCTACGAGAGGCCCCACCATCTACGACCTAACGTTCCGAATCACTCGAGATCCTATACCTCCTCGTTCTAGGGACCTAATCCCGCTTAGAGTTAACCCACAAACCTATTGTGGTCAACTCCCTACCACCTTCCTAAAACAAATATCGCATGCCCTAAGGGCCTTTCGTCCTAAAAACCCTAAAGTTGATCTATATCCTATTCAAGTCGTATAAATATGATACTAATTATGTCCCTAGTGTCCAAGACCTTTCCCGACTTCTAACATTAGCTCGGTTTCATGTGTGGGACGTCTCGCCGAGGCAAAATCCAAACAAGGAATCCTCCCATTACACTACTACCTCGCATCGTCGCTCATCGAGAAGTAACGATCGAAGACACATAATCGGGACCGCTAAAGTCCTAAATCGTAACTCTACTAATACTAATCTACTTCTAAGTCTTACCATCACACTTAACTGGAAATTTAACTAACCTGGCATTTACTTTCTGTAAGATGCCACAAATACTCTTTCTCAATATATATACATACATCTTTTAAATGGCCTTCTCATTAAGGCATAACCATAAGTCTCAATCCGACTTTCTTATCTTAGTCTCCCCCATATCGATCAGAGGAAAACTATTATAGTGCTCATATATCGCACATCAACTTAGCCCTCTAATCACTCAATTACGTGATTCTCGGCTAAACCTTTCCAATCCATCATCTCAACCATAAAAAGAAAGAAATGAAAGAAAAATAAATATAGCATCTCTCCACTCCCAACGTCATTAAGGTTCATGCATGGAGTGTCTCGCAAAGTGAAATCCAAATAAGGAACCCCTCTGACACAACCCCCTTAACTTGTTGGTCGTGGAGATAAAGAAACATCATACACAAACAAAATAAGTAAGAAATCACATAAAACAAACAAAATAAGAAATGAGAACTACCTTCATACCATAAACCACCTCTATAAAGTCTCAACCTGTTTCCAGGGGAGATATTATAGAACAACTAGTCCTTCTCTAGAACTAGAAATACGATAGACTCGCGATTCATTCGCTTGCCATCTCCCCATCCAATCCATGGATATTTTCGCCCGTATAACACATATAATACTAGTGGCACATAACACCCACATATATATAAATCTCCAACACCCGATTTATAACGAGTGAGGAAAATATAGAACTTCTCTAGCATGGAAGCCATATAGATACTTTATATAATAACATGGTTACCACCACAAGCTCAATATACACACCCGCATCTAGGGTAAATATAATACTAATCCATCTTATCCTAAGGAATGCACCACCCTTTTCTAAGGTGGGATTCCCGCAAACATCCTTGACAATAACCCTGGCCACTACTAATGGTTCCAAGACACATTATTCTAGTCTTATCCGAACCAAACAACTTCCATCAATGCCCCAACTAGGCATCCCATCATTGTCGATTATCTTAAATCGATAAGATCAAAACGAGTAGTTCCCTTAACTTCCTTAGCAAAGAGAACATTCTACTAGCCTCCCGGGCCGTAGTTCAATGAGTCTTCCCCGGGTGGATGTCCACCGTTGGGGTCCCATGAACACTACTTTCCCAAAAGTGTTAGAAACACTTACTTGTGAGACTATCGTTTCTATTGAAAATGAGAACGTATGTACTCGCGTTCAAATGATAAACTTATCTATTAAACACCTTTTAACTCAAACAAACCCTAAACATGCAACAGTATGTGATTGAATAAGATAATGAACTAAGAAAGAACATTCAAACACATGCTTGTGAGGAAAAATCCCCCATAGGGGCAAAACCATTTATTTTCATTATAATATTGTAACTGTCAATTTCGGATTACAATGAAAATACAAGTGACTAAGAATTATCCTCAGGTGTCGGATTCTGTAGTCGGTGGCTGGAGTTATCCCTTTCCAGTAGGGCTGCAATGAAGAAGAAGAAGAACGGTCTTCTCCACAATGGTATGACCAGCAAAAGTGTGTTCCTGGGTTGCAAAGTGATTCACACGTGTTTGGAAATTTGTGTGAATAAAAAAACCTAGAGTCTTGGTGCTCAATAGGTGAAGACTTAGAGTTTTTGTACTCTGAAAATAGTGTATGTGAGTCTTGAAAAACCACTTCCCGTAGTGGTATTAAATAATAAGTCTTGGGCCTTAAAAATCTGAACACGATCTGTTGAAGTTTATCCCAGGCAGACCGGTCCGGGTAGGCGGACCGGTTCTTTTTATTTTTGGCTTCTTCTGGTCGCTTGCGGTTCGGGGTGTACTGGCCTTCAGCAGGCGGACCGGTCCGGGTCTGAGACGGATCGGTTCGCAGGCGGATCGGTTCTTTTATTCTGGGCGAACCGGTCCGGCCTGTCAGACTTTGATTCCTCTTCTTCTTTTGATATTCGGATCCGTTGATGACTGTATGAATCTTGAATTTCTTCAACGGTGTAACAGCGTGCGACATAACAAATTGCTAATGGACAAAAATGTCCTTACTAATCTCCCCCTATGTCTATGCCGGTACATACATAAAAACAAACATCCGAATTATCAAGTGACGTATCTACACACATGAGTACCTACACACATGAGTGAAAGCAAAATACCAAGTGACGTATCGAGTTTATCGAGTTTGAAATGAGATAAACATATATACCAATTTATGAGAAAACTCAAAGTTTCAAATCTCCCCCCTAATAAGATAATTCATTCTCCCTCTTTTTATGATGTCCCCAAATAGACAAATGAGAGAAATAAATCAAATAAGCAAGTGCGGGGTGTCACTAGGATAAAATCACACCATGAATGAACACAAAGCAACCAAGACGATGATAGCATAAATGAAGTGGTGTGATCAAATTAGATAGGAAAATCAATGCATACAAACATGACATATATGCACGATGAATATTGGATACTCCTAGTGAATGAACTCAAATGCTTCCTTTGGTGTAAAATAATGACAATATAAGATATTGACTCAATCAAATCAACAAATCAAAGCTCAAAGTGATTTTATGCTTTTTCAGGACTTTCAAGGAAGTGCAAACCCGTTTAATGATTCTCCAACCAAACTCCCTCAGATAGAATTTTGAATAGAGGCATTCTAAATTCTCAAACTTTGGAGAATTGATGGTGAAACCTAAGTGGCCCATATTTGGCAGGAAGTGATTTTTATTGCCTTTAAATTTTTTTGGGCTCTTTTAACCTCTTTGGACCTTGGATATTAAAATTCCTCCATTTTTTAGGTCCTTTTTAACGGTGGCTTTTGCGCAAAGGATAGATGATTACCTTTCGCAGCCCCTCCCCGTTATACAAAAACACACAGTCTCACCAAAACGGTTGGTACATTCATTCCATTCTTGTCAAGTTTTATCGCATATTGTACATTGTATAGACAGGATTGAGATGGAAACACTCAAGACAATATGAGATAGACAAGTGCAAAAATCAAATATAGCTGTGCATGTGTGCCATAAAGGATATAGGAGTCAAACATGTAGGAAGATATCACTAATTACATCTCAAAGACGCCAAACAATGTAAAGCACAGGGATGAAATGATGTAGCCTCTCAAATCTCTATCAAACAGTCACATGGATATATGGAATGAAGTTGTGACTTGGCTATCTTAAATGCTCATCCATAAAAGGAGCAAAAAATTTATCAAAATAAAATCTTTTTGTGCTTTTCTCAAAATTTTTCTTAAAGGAAAAATCTTTTTGTATTTTTCAAAAGAAATATAAAAAGCAAAAAGAATAAATAAAAAGCTATACAACTAAGCAATGGTACATATAAAACAGACTAGCAATAGGAAGCATATGATATGAACATGAAGAAGCATCCTATTCTAGACAAAGACCAACCCCTCAGTCAACTGTGCAAATTCCCAAAGACTTCCTAAGACTCTCAAATCGAAGGGCATCTAAAGGTTTCGTGAAAATGTCGGCTAACTGATGGTCGGTGGGAACGAAACTCAGGGATACGACTTTCACCTCAACTAGCTGTCGTATAAAGTGCTCACGTATCCTGATGTGCTTGGTGCGCGAATGCTGAACTGGATTGCGGGATGTGTGTATCGCGCTCGTGTTATCATAAGAAATGATCATGGTGTCCTGTGAAATCCCATAATCCTCCAACATTTTCTTCATCCACAAGAGTTGTGTGCAACAACTCCCAGCGGCTATGTACTCAGCCTCCGCAGTGGACAAAGAGATGGAATTTTTTTTCTTGCTCAGCCAGGAGACAAGAGCAGAACCAAAATAGAAACACCCACCAGAAGTGCTCCTACAACCATCTACATCCCCAGCCCAATCGACTTCCGAATAGGCGGACAAATGGTCATCGGTATCAAAGGAATACCAAATACCGTATGCGAGAGTCCCACTTACGTATTTAATAATACGTTTTAGAGCAAGTAAGTGTGACTCCTTAGGGGACGCCTAATATCGCGCACAAAATCCAACACTAAAGGCGACGTCGGGACGACTAGCAGTCAAGTAGAGAAGACTACCGATCATACTTCGATATAAGGTTTTCTCTACGTCCTTGCCTGAAGCGTCCTTACTAAGCTTGGTAGTGGTACTCATAGGTGTACGTGCATGCTTAGCGGAGTCTAAACCAAATTTCTTCCCTAGGTCTCTAGCATACTTGGATTGGGAGATGAACATCCCATCCTCTAGCTGACGAACCTGGAGACCAAGGAAGAATGTAAGCTCACCAACCATGCTCATCTCAAACTCACTTTTCATCTCCTCCTCAAAGTGGTGAGCATGCTGGGAGCATGTGGATCCAAAGACTATGTCGTCCACATAGACCTGGGCAACCAAAATAGCACTGTCATCTCTCCTGATGAACAACGTCATATCTACTCCCCCTCTCTTGAAACCACGAGCTAAGAGATAGGAAGTAAGCCACTCGTACCAAGCACGGGGTGCTTGCTTCAAACCATACAAGGCTTTCCTCAGATAGTAGACGTTCTCCGGGTGTTGAGGGTCTTCAAACCCTTTTGGTTGTTCCACATAAACCTCCTCCTGTAGAATGCCATTCAGAAAAGTACTCTTGACATCCATCTAATATAACTTGAAGCGCAGATGACATGCGATGGCGAGCAGAAGACGGACGGACTCAAGCATGGCAACAGGAGCAAATGTCCCCCCAAAGTCTACACCCTCTCTCTGTGTCTAGCCTTGAGCGACCAACCTAGCCTTATTTCTGATTATGGTACCATTTTCATCCATTTTGTTCTTAAAAATCCACCGGGTACCTATAACATAAGTCTCACTAGGTCGGGGGACAAGTTCCCAGATATTATTCTTTTTAAACTGAAGCAACTCATCCTGCATAGCAGATATCCAGTGTTCATCCTTGAGTGCTTCTTTATGGTTCTTGGGCTCGACTTTGGACGTGTAGCAAAGATGGCTAACAACGTTCTCTAGCTGAGCACGAGTCTTGACCTCTAGTGTGGGATCGCCAACAATGGAAGACGGGTCATGACTCTTGCGAACCCAAGCGGGTGTGTCCCCTAAAACAGGAATGGGGGACTAGTGGATCACTGTCAGACGAGTCCTCATCCTCACACTGAAGGTTAGGATCAATAATCGTCGGAGGTTCGTCATCTCGCACGGTGACGTTTATTGATTCCATAACCTTAGAGCTCTTCAGGTTAAAAACCCAGTACGCTCTGCTATATGATGAATATCCTAGCAATATTCTCTCGTCGCTCCGGGAGTCGAACTTTCCTAATTGCTCTCTATCCCGTAGGATGTAGCATTTACTCCCAAAAACACGGAAATATGCCCGGTTGGGCTTCTTGCCAGTCCACAACTCATAAGGAGTCTGAAGTGTGTGTGGACGCAAATAAACCCTATTCACCGTGTGGCATGCAGTAGACACTGCCTCGGCCCAAAATCTCGTAGAAACTTTATGACCTAGAAGCATAGATCTAGCCATCTCTTGGATCGTTCTATTTTTTTCTCAACAATCCCATTTTGCTGAGGAGTTCTCATAGCAGAAAAATCATGTTTGATCCCGAGGCTATCACAGTAAAGGTCTACCTTTGCTTCTATGAATTCAGTGCCATTGTCACTACGCATCCTGTTAATAGTGACACCGTGTTGATTTTGTAAGACATTACACTTGGTCGTTAAAAATTCTACAGCATCGAATTTCTCTCTCAGAATACCTACAATGGAGTACTTGGAGAAATCATCTACCATCACGAGGATGTACCTCTTACCACCTAGACTCTCAGTACGACTGGGACCCATTAAATCCATGTGAATCAACTCAAGAACACGAGAGGTGGTAATGAAATGCAACTTCCTATGAGGACTACTAATTTGTTTTCCCAACTGACAGGGTCCACAAACGGTCGAAGTTGACTTTCCAAGAGATGGTAAGCCACGTACTAGGTCCTTTTTAGCTAAGCGATTGAGATCTCTAGACGTTGGTGCCATAGATCCATATAAGTGATCGTGGTGCTGTTGCAGACAAGTGAGGACGTGGGCTCAGTCCCATAGCAATTATCCTCAATCCTCACCCCTTGCATCAAAAGTTTACCGGCTTGATTGTAGACTTTACACGCGTCCCGATCAAACTTTACTGTAAAGTCAGTGTCGCATAGCTGGCTAATGATGAGAAGGTTTGCTTTCAAACCTTTGACGTACAAAACATTTTCTAGCATAGGAAATCCAGGTAACTCGACAGTACCACGTCCTATGATGCTAGACTTGCTCCCATCTCCAAAGGTGACTCTGCCATCCTGATAATCCTCAAGAGTCATAAAAAATGAAGCATCACCTGTCATATGTCTGGAGCACCCACTATTAAAATACCACTGTGAGGTATTGTGTGCTTTGAGAGCAACATGAACAACGAAGGCCTTTTTATCTTTCTTAGGTACCCAAGCAGAGATGACCTTTTGTTTGCCTTTGTTGTTGTTGGTTTTAGCTGGAATGTGAGAAGCATTCACTAACGGCAAAGACATCCATCGGAATTCTTCCATTAATCTCTGAGTCGTGGCAGCTAAGAACTCAACTCGCTCTCTCAGACTAGAAAGCTCATCTGTATGACATGGTGGAGCAGTAGTACGTCGTGTACGACCCATGTTATAGCAAAACTCCCAAAGGTGGCCTTTTCTTTTGTAATAAGTACAAAAGGACACAGACAAAGGTGGACCTTGGTTTTCCTTTCTTGGTCGAACTATCCTTCGAGGTTTTTGACGGTGGCCATAAGGATTCGTAGTAAACTCAGGAACTGGTCCATGTGCAATTTGGGAGGTGGAGGCACCATCATAACCAATTTCCTGCCGATCACCAAAACCTAAAGCGGGGCCGAGGAGCATCCTTCCCATCTTCCCAGATCTGTCCTCGATTTGTACCTTGACTTCCCGTGCTTTCTCAAGATCATGAGTCAGTTGGGCAACAAGGGCTTCAAGTTTCTTTCGAGTCTCCACTGAGGAATGGAGCTGACTCGTAAGACTAGCCACTTGTTTAGTCAAGTCCCCTCTCTCTTTCTCTAAAACACTCTCTCTCTCTCTAAACGAACTCTCTTTCTCGACACAGGCAGATTCTCTCTCTCTCAGGGCGGTGAAGGTGGAGGACTCTCTTTCTCTCGCCTTTCTTAAATCTTCCTCTAAGCCGGTGATCTTAAGAACTAGCGCTTTGTTACATTTTTTAGTTTTAAAAGACTCAAAATATAACTCAACGTAGGCGCGTTGAATATCACTTTCGCTCTCACTTGAGTCATCCTCCCCCTCACTCACATCGATCTCACTATCGAAGTGTCCCTGTGAAGCATCATCTTCATTGTCGTGAAGAGAACTAGGAGTGCTCACTTGACTGGCCATGAATGCGGTCAACTTACACTCATGCGGTGACTCATCTCCTGAATCCACCGTCTCGACCTCATTGTCGTCGCTAAGAGTAGCATTAAGGACAACTTTCCCTTTCTCTCTATTCAGACGAGTGGCACACTCAAAGGCTCTATGACCCCTACCATCGCATTCAAAGAATCTCTCATTTTTTTTCTTAGGAGGATTTTTGGAGTCTTTTTCATTTTTCTTTTCAACCTTATTTTTCTCAAATTTCTTTTTATCTTTAAAATTGCCATTTTTCTTAAATTTGAGAATCCTCTTGAATTTTTTTGCAAAAAGAGCCAAATTATCTAAGTCAAAATCACACTCAGAATCTGACGTGTCAGTCTCTCTCTTTCTAGATGACTCTACCCTCTTTCTAGCCGACCCCTCACTCTTTCTTTCTTGGGCATTAAGTGCAATTCCCTTATCTTTAGATTTAGCAGTTTTAGGGAACATATCAATTTCATATGTTTGCAAATCACCTACAAGTTCTTCCAATTTTAGCGTGTTTAAATTTCCCATAGAATCTAGCACAGTGACTTTAGGGCTAAAACGCTTAGGCAAAGAATGAAGAATCTTTTTAACACCTCTAGCATTAGGAATATGTTCACCAAGATTAAAGCTGGTATTCACAATGTCAGAAAGTCTAGCATAAAATTCATCAAAACATGCAGATTCATGCATGGTGTTGGTTTCAAATTGAGTTGTCAAATTTTTCAACTTAGACTCCTTCACAGCATTAGTTCCTTCATGGGTGATTTGTAAAACATCCCATGCCTCTTTTGATGTGGTGCACGTTATTATGCGTTTGAACTCATCAAGTGTGACAGAACCAGAAATAGCACTTAGACCCTTAGAATTAAAAGATGACCATTTAAATTCTTCTTCAGTCCAAGAAGTAACAGGTTTCAAGTTAATCACATTATCAACAGTCACGGAGGGAGGTGTCCACCCTCTTTCAACCAAAATCCAGACACGCTCATCAATGGCTTTTAATGCAGATCTCATATGGGCTTTCCAATAGGCATAGTTAGTCCCGTAAAAAACAGGCATTTTATTATATAACTTCTCCATTTGAACACGCACTTTTTCAAAAAAATCATTTTTTTTTAGAAAATTGATATCTTAAATTTTTTTTTGCGGAAAATAGGAATACGCGATAGATTAGCGTAACCTGCTCTGATACCAATTTGAGAACGTATGTGCTCGCGTTCAAATGATAAACTTATATATTAAACACCTTTTAACCCAAACAACCCTAAACATGCAACAGTATGTGATTGAATAAAATAATGAACTAAGTAAGAACATTCAAACACATGCTTGTGAGGAAAAATCCCCCAAAAGGGCAAACCATTTATTTTCATTATAATATTATAACTGTACAATTTCGGATTACAATGAAAATACAAGTGACTAAAAATTACCCTCAGGTGTCAGATTCTTTAGTCGGCGACTGGAGTTATCCCTTTCCAGTAGGGCTGCAATGAAGAAGAAGAAGAACGATCTTCTCCACAATGGTATGAACAGCAAAAGTGTGTTCCTGGGTTGCAAAGTGATTCACAAGTGTTTGGAAATTTGGGTGAATAAAAAAACCTAGAGTCTTGGTGCTCAATAGGTGAAGACTTATAGTTTTTGTACTCTGAAAATAGTGTATGTGAGTCTTGGAAAACCACTTCCCGTAGTGGGATTAAATAAGAAGTCTTGGGCCTTAAAAATCTGAACACGATATGTTGAAGTTTATCCCAGGCGGACCGGTCCGGGTCTGAGGCAGACCGATCCGGGTAGGTGGACCGGTTCTTTTTATTTTTAGCTTTTTCGGTTCGCTTGAGGTCCGGGGTGTACCGGCCTTCAGCAGGCGGACCGGTCCGAGTCTGAGGCGGACCGGTCCGTAGGCGGATCGGTTCTTTTATTCTGGGTGGACCGGTCCGTCCTGTCAGACTTTGATTCCTCTTCTTCTTTTGATATTCGGATCCGTTGATGACTGTATGAATCTTGAATTTCTTCAATGGTGTAACGGCGTGCGACATAACAAATTGCTAATGGACAAAAATGTCCTTACAGAAAGGCTTTCTCTCCCTTGTACCAACCTTATTTCGGTGCACATCTTCCTTAATCATAACACCCTTTATTCACAGTCGGCCTCTGACTGAACCCCACGTGAATATTTGAGAATCTACTTTCTCACCATTCCTGACATCCTAGAGAAACTCGCTGTAGAAAATATCCAACGGGTTTCTCTATGGGCAAAACCTCCCTTTCCACCCAAAATAAGGCGACTACCATATCCGCCACTTCAACCTCACTCCTATCGGTGAAAGATTTTTCCTTCAATATTCGTACCTAGGTACTTCTATACCCCTCTCTAGGCCAAAACTCTAGGGCCTTATACTTCCACTGAACGAGTTTACAGTTCCTCTATCCAACTGAACTTCAATATGTGGTCCTTGTTAAGGATCCCTCAACTTTAATTCAACGTCGCTCAGAATCCCAAGCTTAGCACCACTCTCCACTTGAAGCGGTACTTGGAAAACTCTATCAACTGTACTCAGTAGTCACTGTAGCAATATTAAAATAATTCTAAGGAGGGAGCGACCTCTAAAGTGGCCCTTGTCCCCGACTATAACTTGCAGCTCTCAGTAATTCCATCTCATAACGCCTTCACAACGGCATCCCTTGACGCCCTTCATCTGACGACTTACGAGTCTCACACGAACGCGCAAAATATTTTCGAGGTTCTCACATCATAGAAGGAGAACGAAATCTCACAAGAGAGATCATCGATCTTAATCTTAGGGCTCTATATCAAATCAGAAGTAACGCTGAAATAGAAATACGTCCGTACAGATTCCTAAGGACTCTAGAACCTAATGCTCTGATACCATCTGTGACAACCCACCTACTAAAATAATAGGTGGCTATCCCAATACTCTAATAATCACAGGAATCATAGATGGTCCATTCTCAGCATCGTTGTCGATTAAAATAATAGTACGAGATAACCACAATCATTTTAGAAAACGGACTGTCAAATTTATAATTTTGAAAATAAAAGAAAAACTCTTAGACAATCACATTTGCAAAAATGGTGGGTATCAAAAATCAACGAGTAAAAATGACAATATGATAAATAATCATCGAATAAGCTGTAGGTGAACAGACCAATACAATTACACCGAGTATTACAATTCAATTATTACAATATAATAAATGAATACAAATCTTGGGCAAGGCTCTCGAATATATAACTGAACATAACTAGAGTACAATGGAAAGAAGAGTCTATGTCAAATAACCTACAATATCCGCAATATGATGTAGCTCCATGACAACCGAAATGGAAATGTAAATACGGGTGTCCATGCGGTAGAGCACCTGCACGGCAAGGAGTATGTGCAAAAATAAAGAAATATAGACGGGTCAGGGCCCGGTTTGATATGATTCCCATGTGACTAAAATGCATGACAGTTAAATGCGTAATTCTCTCGTAATTAACATAATATTCCTCACCTCTCAATCTAAAAGCACAACTTGGTTCAATATCATGAGGTGCTCTAGTTAACCCAAGTAATAAGGGCTAACTTCTCCCCAGTCTCAACACTATGCCCTATTCGTGCGTGGGGTGTCTCTTAAAGCGAAATCCAAATAAGGAACCCCCCCCCCCCCGATACATTACTATTTAGGCAAGGTTGATCGTCGAGATCCATTAGACCCTAATCACGTAATTAATATATATATAAATGTGTATGCATATGCATGGGAGGTCTCATATACAGCTACTCAAGGATACATAAATAAATCCATTCACCATCTAAAGGCACAATTCCTATTTTCTTTAGGAATTACATATATGGTAAATTCATTTTATCAAATGTTTACCAATTAAATATCAAATTAACCTTCTTTACCAATTTTACTTCCTTTCTTCCATCCAGGAAAATACATATTTTAAAAGCATGTTTTATTAACATAAAAATGCTTTACCTTTTCATAAAATCCCACTTCCATTCTTCCATCCAGGAAGTGTAAACAAAAAGACCTTTTTATTATCATTAAAATGCTTTTTAATACCATATGCTTCCATTTAGCTTCTTCGATCTTGGAAATGTATCCGAAGCCAATTCATATAACCCATTTCCCTTCTTCCATCCGGGAAATGTAATTAAAGTCAATTCATTATCATGGATTGCTTTAATATATCTAAGACCATCCCTCCGAGTTTTCCCACTGGACGCGCCCCTAAATGGCTATCATCTTCCAGGGCTCATCAAACAAGACAACCTGGGAACCTACCAATGTCGGGAAGAGGTTATATGCCTGCGGGATAGTCAAGACCACACCCAGAATCTCCTAACCAACGCAGTACAATAAACGCCCTTATGGCCTAGGGACTATATCCACCCTGCATTCATTAGCCAGGGGGCTTCACCACGCGCTCGCAACTTCCCTTATGATAGCGATTTAGAGAGGTGTGTGATCATAAATTAACATTTATGAAAAACATAACTTTTTCCTTTTGAAAACATTCACTTTTACATTTTCAAAATCATTTGTACTTATTTCTTTTAGTACTACATATTAGCATATGTCTTTCTTATTCTTAGTGTCATATTTTATTAATGACCTAAGACCCGAAGTGCCATTCTCCTCAAACTAGTCTCCAAAGGTTCATATAATTTCATAAACCATCAAAGTGAGTCTTCACCAAATATAGACACCCAAAAGTCTCAACATTAACATCTAATCTCCAATTTATCTTTAGGTTAACTTCCCATACTATTCGGACATTAACCCATACAAACTAGACCTCAGGGTAAGCCCAATTATCCCATATTATCCTAGGACATTAGTCTACCCAAAAACATCCCTCTAGGACTCACCATTACTTCCCAAAGGAAGGTCCCTAAACCCTGGACCTAAAAGAAAAAGGGCTAAAAATCAAACTAGGAAAATCTCACAAAAACAGGGTAACCGAATCGATTCGCCCCTTGGGCCGAATCGATTCGCCTAAAATCCGAATCGATTCGGTGAGCCAAACTTGACATTCTGTAATAGCCGAATCGATTCGATCTTAAGCCGAATCGATTCGGTCTCCCAGACCTGTAACCTACCCCCTAACCGAATCGATTCGCCTGGGAGCCGAATCGATTCGGCCCGGCATATTTGCGCAGTTTGGGCTACGGGTTGTATGAACCCTAAAATCCCAAAAAACCCAAACCTTTGATTTCACCCAACATTAACAACAATAATTGTTCCCAAATCATTTCTACACATCATGTAACTAATTATTTCTCCTCCAATCAAATTAAAACACAAGATTAAGGGTTTAATTACCAAAATCAACAAATACCCAATAAGGGTTTAAACCTCCAAAAACCTAACTATACATGCAATTTATCACATTAAATCAATATCTATCAAGTAAGAAACTTGCCTCGAGGTTGGAGTCTCGAATTCACCTTAGGTAGCAACGAAATCTGACCTCAAGTCTCCATTTCTCTCTCTTTTCTCCATTTCTCCCAAGCTCTCTCTTCTCTCTCTCTCTCTTGGATTCTCTCTTAAGATTGAGAAAATAAAAGGGGTGGGGGACTCAACCGGGCTATAAAACATAAATGCCCCTCTTTTAATTGCTAATACACCATTAAAATGACTCGTAACCGCTTAATTGAGTCATAACACTCCAAAAGTGCCCGAAACTCAAAAATACAACTTGGCACTTATTTCGACTATTCTAAAAATAACCGTACCCCCTATTTTGGCATTGGGAATAATGTGAACAATTTTATGTTCCAATTTCAATTTATTTCATTAATTTTACCCAATTTTAAATAAAGGTCATAACCGTCGTTTTACATATAACGACGTAATATATATCACAATATAACGCTATTTACCTTCTCATAACGGTAAATAGACAAAACATAGTAAATATTATCCCTAGATCTCACGGAAAATAATATTTACTCCAACTTCCCCTATTTTATAAAATTAGCCCTTCAGGCAAAATAATATAAAATAGTCACTCAAAAGCCTGGGTTGTTACACAATGGTGGTTCGTTTTATTTAATGTGGCAAGCAGGGAGATTTAGATGGGGGATTATCATCAGGTGGAGTCTCTGTCATGATACTCCGGTTATTGTCTTGTATTTGACATATCATGGATCGCCAAGGTGGAGACTGTTAAAGTTGGCAACCCAATACATGTGTGGACAAGTTCATCAATGTGAGCCACAAGTTGGATGACACATGGAAGCTTTTGAGGCACAAGTTAGTTAACCATTATAAACCATATATTGTTGCTTCATCATTCACCACATGTTTGTTATTTACTTGGTTATAAATAAGACCCTCATGAGAAGGATAATACACACCAACACCACACAAGTAAAATTTAGAGTTTTCTTCTAAAGGTGAGGGTATTGTGTGAGAGTTGAGGGATTTTTCCTCTTAACCATGGGTATTCCTCACAGTGTGGAAGAAGGATATAAGTGCGGGTGGGAGTGTGAGTGTTTCATGTATGGTAGGTGTGCTCAAGATGTATTCTATGGAAAAATTTTCACCAGGTTGCAAGGGAGCTCAATTCACCGGATTGAGTACATGAAAAATATTTGGAAAACACTTAGGAGGATTTAAAGAGTGTACATTAATAATTAGCTTTTTGCGTATGGTCGTTATCTTCAAAAGCCACTCTCAAAATTCCCTTGAGTACCGACCAAACTTGCCTAAAAATAACTCGTATTGCGGTAAGTACGGGTATCAATCCAACTTCCAAGGTGAAACAATTAATGTGAAAACGTGCAATTCAATTTTTTATTAAAATATATATATTTTTTATTTAAAACAATTTCAAGGGAAAATTAACTAATGCTAAATTACGAAATGAATAAATAATAAAAATGAATGTGCAACCGAGTGTGAAATACTGTGAGAAGGTCAAGAGATGGGATTACACTACATTTTCAATTATTTTAATTTTCAATTTATTAATTTTAAATATTTCGAGATAATATTAAATCGATAATCTAACTCTCGTTATAATTATAAATTTAATAATATCTTTTTCAGAAAGTTAATTTAAAAATGTCACACAATGAAAAGTTAGGACTACACTATTTTCAGAAAATTACCCGCTATGATCAATTTAACGAAAACAATATCAATCCTCAAATTTCAACACTGAATTAATATTCAAATATAGGAAAAACCTATCTCTAGTTCGATTCCTAAATTCAAACATTAATTTGTTCAATTAATTTACTAACTCTCGTTACATAAATTAATTGGTGATAATTAAAATTAATTTACCTAGAAATATAAAATTAATGAAACCAATTAATTAAATTAACATCATACGCAGAGCATCCCACCCCTTGAACGGGGTGTTTAGCCAAACATTCTCATGTTAGAATAAACATCATTCAATAATATAGCAAGAATGAAAAGGAAAGGGAAAGAAATTCAATACGCAAAATTTCCTTGTCGAACTTGTTCATGAAAGTGCGTCTCGATCTTCTCACAAATCCAGCACTTGATTACACCAAAAAGAATAAAAACAAACCTACAAATTTATTCTAAACTAAACTAATTTGTTTTTGTATTTTTCTGAATTTTTTTCATGACCCTAAACTGTACATAATATACACACTTTTTCTCTCTCTTACGTCTCTCTCTTTTTTTTTCTGTTAGAGTCTCCTTCTTATGAGTTCCATCCCTCTTCCTTTATGGAGTCCCATGAAGTATGTTGATTTGAGAGATATTTGGGGGATTTAGAGATGGCCAAGTCGAGCATTTTTTATTGGATATGCACGTGTTTTTTTTAGCTGGCTTGATAGGTGGGTTTCGGGTTTTGGATTGCTGGGTCACGGGTTTCGAAAGTTGGTTGTGGTTTGGAGTTCCGACGGAGCAGGTAGGAGGAAGATAGGACGTCGGCGGCGAGCAACGGGTTTGGATCACGACGATGGCGGGGCTGGTGTGGTCGGATTTGATTTCAGGGCAGTGGTTCCGGGTTTGGTTTGCGGATTTGGGCAAGTGGCAGGTGGCAGGTGGCGGGTTGGATAGTTTATGGGTTATGGGTTTTATTGGATGGTGACTGAGATGGTTTGAGGTTAAAGGTGTTTGGTTATGGTGGTTTTAAGAGAGAGAATCGTGGGTATTGGTTTTTTGGAAGAGGATGCATAATAAGGTGGGGTGTTTTATGTGTGGGTGGGTGTATGGAGTTTAGTGTGATAATGAGGAGGTGTTTAGGTGTGTGTTAGATGTAGGTTAGTTGGGTGTGAGTGAGTGATGAGTTTGTGTGTGGTTGAGTGTATGTTAGTGTGGTGTGTGTGTGTGTGTTTAATTTGTACCCCTAAAATTAAATAACCTAACTAACTAACTAAAAATAAAACTAACAAATTAAAAATATTAAAATTAACTAAAAAATTAAATTCCTAACCTAAAAAAATTCAAGTAATAAAACAAAAGAAATAAAAGTAAAAATATCATAATAAAAACTAAAGTCCTAAAAAAATGTAAAATCTAATAAAACTAAAAATAAACAACTAAACTAATCATAATAAAATAAAATAAAGTGAAATAAAAAAACTAAAAACTAAAGACATCAAAACTAAAAAAAAAAATTATTTTCAATAAAAAGAAATATAAAACTAGAAAATAAATCATAAAATTCTTAGATAAATCCTAAAAAATAAAAACGACACAAATAAATAAATAAATATCTAAAAAATATTAAAGGTACAAACTCAACACACACCGGGATCAGGGTATGGACTGGGCTCGGTGTAGGCTTAGGTTTGGGCTACGGGACTGTTTCGGGACATCGAAACTCTTATGGGCAAGCTCAATGAGACTCTGACTTCGCAGTCTCTTTTGATTTTTTCGTTGCACTGTTTTAACCGCTTCTGCATCGCAATTGAATAAATTTAGCATCATTTAACACCTCGACTGCGTATTGACCTAAAAAATGATAAAATACGAACATAAGGCCAATTTTAATTAAAACGAGTGACTAAAAGGCATCTATTCGGGGTATAAAATTGACACTTTGGGTGCTTATCATACATATTTGTAGTGAGATTTTAATTGTTGAGAGTGTGTGAGTGTGTGTTCAAGCACCAGATTATTCTCATCATGAAATTAAATTACCCCTCATGTGGACGTAGTCTATATTGGGTGAACTACGTTAAATCTTATGTCTCTTTTATGTGCTTGTCATTTATTTTTCATTTACAATTTATTTTTATCTAGTTGATTGTGATGATTGTATTGTGCACAACAATTATCACATATCACAATCATGAGATTGTGCTGAGGAAAATCCATTAACATAAGATACATTCATAGATAGAGAAAATTACATATGAAAAAAATTCAAAAACCATTTTATTAATTTGAGAGCATTCCATTAGAGTTTTCTAATAAAAGTTCCATAAATTGAAAAACAAAATCATGAAGTTTCAATTGAATGAATAGTTCTTGTCACCATCTCTTTAGACTAAAAATTAAAAATATAAATAATCATGGACTTTTTGTTATATGCCCCTACAAATTACTTAATTTACCAGAGATGATTTTTATGTGGCACACAGAGCCATAGTAAGGTTTACACACACAAACATGCACACACACACACACACATGCACACACACAAATATATATATATATATATATATATATATATATATATATATATATATATATATATATATATATATATATATAACTCTCCTTCCTTTTATTACAAATTTATTCTTTATTAGTTTTTTTTAAATCCCGAATAGATTTAAGGAAGTTGTAAACTTTGTTTTCTCAAATTACACATTAATACCCCGGTTTCGAAGTTTTAAACCTCCGAACTCTCACTTGTGAGAAGGGTGCACTTGTGATTAGGGTATAAGGTTATGTACCTTATAATTTAAGTTTAAACCACTTAATATATAATTTGATTCCAATAATCCAGGATTATATGTGGTTGCACACAATGAGGAACATCAACTTCAATCTAGTATGAATTTTGAACACAATACTTAAATTTTAACAAAAATAAAGAAGGATTGATGGTCCACCTGAATTTATCCAAGGAACGAATGAAACTCTAAGTTGTAGTTATCTAATATTGCTCTAGTTAATTAGTTATATCTATTAATTGAGAGAGTTCAAGTCCTCTCCAGGTACTTTCGACGAGTTCTCTAAAATTCGGACATTTTCTCTTGGATTTCTCACCCACCAAAAACCATGGGAACTTCTTCCTCTCCTACCTATAGTTCTCGATTTTTTTAGAAAAACTAAGAACTAATTTTTTTATTTTTTCACCTTTGTTGCCTCTTTCCAATTATGCACTCATTCATTTGAATGAGGATCTAGATTTTACCTACGCAATTTTATGGCTACCGAATCTATGACCCATTGATCATATCAAAAACACAAAATCTAACCCACTTGGGTCAACCTAAGATTGTCCTAATTGATTTCAAATTAATAATTTACTTGTCATGTGTTCTAAATTCGTACTCGGAACATATTGTTAAGTATTTTTATAACACTACAAAGTGGATCTTTTTTCTTTTGTCATTCTCACATCTCCCAGATAGAAACACAAAATGAGTGAGGTTAATATAACCCACTCAAGCATACCTATCTGGATATCCATGGGGTATCCAAATTTGAATCCCCTAGATGGGTTAGACTTTGTCCCAAAGACTAACACGTGCTCACCTGATCCAGTCCATGGCTTGTAAGAATAAATACTTTTTGGGAGAAAATCTATTTAACATATTTTATATAAATAATTAATTTAATTTATTAACCATTATTTTGTTTGAATTCATAAATCAATTGTTTTGTAACTGTTTTACTTCCGTTTAAGTTGAAATTCTATTTTATTTCCATGTTTCTTAACTAGCTACGTTTTTTCTCCCTTATTTCCAACATTGTGTAGATTGTGGATGTTATAAAAGTAGTTGTAGTCTTCATATTTTCCATAATTATTTTATACAAAAACTATGAGAAAAAATCTTGAGTGTTAAGTTATCGTAGCCTGGGGATTACCGTCCCTCTGCATCAAATTTAATTGTTTTTGTTGAGGTGCGAAATAATCTTAAGGACAACGACCTCATTCGTGCATAAGTCATTTTGTTATAATTATATATTAACAATTTAAGGTTTTTTATCTATGAAAACTAACACAAACCCCTTTAAGAAAAACCATAACCATCCTTTAAATTTCGAATGACAATTCATTAAAAAAAAGTTGGAAGGCTAAGACACATAAACTTGGCCTTAGGGAGATAAAATGTGTCCTTTTAGGTTATGATCCCCATAATAAAGCCTCTATATTTTTGGATATAAAAATGATATGTTTATTAAATCCATTGATGTTTATTATTATGAAGATATATTTCCCTTTAAAATATAAAATAGTGGGGGGTTTTCAAATCCTATATTTTCTCTTCCCAAGCCTTTTGAATATAGGGTGCATGATAAAGAACCTGACTTAGTAACTTAGCACAAAAAATTTGGAGAGAGACTTTTAAAAATATACGAGCTTAATTTCCATACTTTACACTAGAAGGACGTTTTTCCTCTCTCGAGGATGCTCTTAACTCCTTGAAGCTGAATTTTGGAGAGAAATCATTCAAGATGAGATGGATTCTTTAATTTCTAATAACATGTTGGAACTTATTACCAATAGAATCTTAGGAAAGCTAATGTAATTTTAGGTATCAAAATAATAAGATCTAGTGATGGATTTTTTATTGATCAATTACATTATATTGAAAACGTTTTGAAAAATATAATTTTTTCTTATTACGAACACGCATATACCCCGTTTAATCCTATAATTAAATTATTTCCTAATATTAATGGTGAAATCAATCAAAAATAATAGCTAGTACCATTAGTAGCCTTAGATATGCTATTGTTTCTACTAAGGCGGACATTTCCCGCACTATATGAGTCTTATCCAGTACAATAGTAAATATAGTAAATATAGTATGGGGCATTTGCATGAAATATATAGGATAATGATACATAAAAAGAAAAAAATAATTTAGGCATCCGTTATCATAAGTTTTGCACTATATTTCAATTCATGTAATAAATAAAGGGGTTTTGAATTATTTATGATTGTGAATCTATATCTAATAAAATTAGTCATTAAACTAATCCAATTTCAGGGATTCAACACTTATTTTCTTATCCGATGAATAAAGGATTACGGGTTAGATTCTTAGATTAATTAGATTACTAAATTATTCCAAATCTTAATTCTAAAATTGACTTTAATAGATTCAAATGGAAAATTATCACTATAACTCAAACTATAAATTAAATCTTTAGTCTAAGTAGAGTTGTTACTTATGTTGCTATTGATTATATTATCCAAGACCTAGGACGTCGTTGATTCCTCAACCCTCCTTCACCCACTTGCTCCCTTCTTCGGTTGTTGCTCTAATAGGATGTAAATGTCGAGCATGCGACGTCACTCTTTTATTAAATTTACATTCAATCTTGTCAGATTTATAGTAGTTCCTAGAAAAATATAATCAACTGCAACGTAAATAGTAAGCCAATGAAGAATAAAGATTTAACAAATTTTGGGCTATAATAAAAAAAAACTACGCATTTTCCTCCCATATTTTAGTTATTTATAAGTTATCCGAACCCAAACAACCCTAAATATCACATGCATTTAGTCCCAGTCCCATTTTATCCCAATAATTAATTATTATACATCTATATTGAACATAATTAAAATACCCAATTGTTTATACTAGATTACCCATCTCAAGTAAATTATCAAGTAATAATAAGACCATATCAAGTCTAATATCCATATAAGTATGATCCCGACATGTAAAATAAATTTTGACTAATATCCATACAAGTACGATCCCGACACGTACAAGAAATTTGGACTGATATCCATATAAGAACGATTCTCCACGATTACTCACACATGCTATGCTTACTCATAAAAGCACATAATAACATACATAATCTATCGCGGATTAATAAGTCCTAATCCCATATTATTAAATTTATTTAACTCATTTAATTAAGAATTTAATTTCCAAACAAAACCAAAATTGTTCTAACAAATGCCCTAATCTCATTCGAACGAGATCTACCTATTCGTTAGACGGAGATGCTTCAATCGTTCAAACAAAAAATGATAGTTCATTCTAACGAGTTACAAACTCGTTTGAACAAACCATCCAATCTCATTCGAACGAGATATTAAAGTCGTTCAAACGAGATGCACACTGTCATCTTCTCCAAGTCTAAAAAATCCTCAATTAACGACCAAAAATATTACATTCTAATCATTTAAACATCATCAATCCTATTCTCTTTAAGATGTAAGTTAACAAACCAATATCTATGAGTTTTCATCAATTTAACATGGTTATGAGGATAATTTCTCAAGTTTGAATGTATAAGCCCTATTTTTTAAGTTTTCCAAATGACTTATATTTAATTCAACTTATGTAATAAATAGAGGGATTTTCAATGATTTATATTTGTGAATATATATCGAAAAAAATTCTTCCATCAACTCATCCAATTCAATGGATTCAACATTAATTTTCTTATTCTGTTAATAAAGGATTACGTGTTAAATTCTCAGTTAATTAGATTACTAATTTAATCTAAACCAGAATTCTAAACATGAATTTAACAAATTCAAATGGGTAATTATCACTATAACTCAAACTCTAAATTAAAATTTTAGTATACGTAATCTTGCCTTGGAGTTGTAGGATGAATCCAAGCCAAAGTCCTCCAAACTGTCCTCTCCTTTTGGCTATTTGCTCTCTCTAGCTATAGGTGTCACACCTCAAACCCAATATCCATACTTATCATTTGTTATTGGAATAATTGGATCATAATCTTGAGCCCATTGGAAAATATACTTCATTTATCAATATTTTTCCTTACATAATGTGCATAATGAACATAATATTATTCTTATACCATACAAAAAAAAATTATATCAAAGTCAAATTTAAGCGGACATACAGTACTCTGATTAACTATGATCAACTCAATCCATACTAAATCAATATATACAATGTGCGAGTATAATAAAATCTTTAGTGTGACAACAATAACATCCCAATTTTTAAACCCCAGCTCTCTCCAATGGTGCAACTCTCAAAGTTACCGGTCATATGGTATCCTAGCTGGAAGCGTACGAACATGAAATTGTTAAAGTATAAACTGTAAGCATTAAGCTTAGTGAGGTACTCCTTCCCTACAATGAAATAACAATTCTATATCGAATATCTGGATATAAAATCCGAACAATCCTGCCCATTGGCAATCACAAATCTTGGATCTTAAGATCCAAATAATTCTGCCCATTTGCAATAACAAATCCCGGATCATAAGATCCAAATAATTCTGCCCATTGGCAATAACAAATCCTAGATCATAAGACCCAAATAATTATGCCCATTGGCAATAACAAATCCTGGATATTTGAATATCCAAACAAATCCTGAATACCGAAGTATTCAAACCAATCCTGGATCATGAGACCCAAACAAATCCTGGATATTTTAATATCCAAACAAATCCTGAATATCGAAGTTTTCAAACCAATCCTAGATCATGAGACCCAAACAAATCCTGGATATTTTAATATCCAAACAAATCCTGAATACCAAAGTATTCAAACAAATCCACACTTAGAGCTATATTCATATTTATATATGAAACAAATCATAAGTACACTCACCTCGACAGTTTAACTGGCTTTTCCCTTGCCTTTATCCGGTATTTGTTCAATCAACTCTTCTTCCCTTACTATCATTGTTACAGTATTAGTATCATCATAAGAATATCAACAATCCAAAGAATGATTTAAACATAATTCAATCCATAAGCATCACATGATTCCATTCAAATCATTTATCACAAGTAAAGTTCCACCCAAATCCATGTTAATATATTTAACATATCCAAATCATAGACCAAATATAAATTCATTTATTCTTGGTAATTCAATCCTTGTCTTTTTAGTATTCCAATAAAAAAGACGGTACATCATTTCAAGTCTCTTAGAGCAAGATATGCCCATTTCTTTACCACATAGCAAATATACCTTATAGGCTCTTTTATTGTTCATTCAACTTCCAGGAATTTCCATAATTTTTCTACATCATAAATTTATATGATATTTAAACCAACATCAATAAACATATTGAAAAATACAATATTAAAATTTCATAATTTTTAGAGTTCGTTTTCTATGTCAAGCAAAACATCGAACACATGGCGGGCATACTTTCACCCTTAGGGCAGATTTCATACCCGAATTTCAAACTCTCACCAAAGACTCATTTATTGGTATTTTCCCATGATTTTAGGATATGTCATGAATATATGAGTCCAGGTTAATATACAATTGGAATCAATCAATTCTAGTAAGTATAGAGAAATATATGGAAGTTTGAATAAACAAGTCTCCTAAACAAAATAATCTCAAGGGTTTACACATTCAAGTTTACTTAAACTTGCATCTATCCGTAAGTACATATCAGGACATTAAATTTCAGTAAAAAATGATTATTTCAATCATTTAAATAAGTAATACAAGGAAATAAACAAGATTTATGGATGGAAATACCTTAGGGGCTTTTACGTAAATTCTACGAATTTTTCTCCAATTTTCTCTTCATTTTTTCTTCCTAACTTCCTAATTCTCTTTCTTAAAGCTTAAAATCTCTCATGTCTGAATTTGGATGAATAAGGAGATAGTTCTAAGGGTTTGAAGTCGGTCAAATCCAACCTCCACCTCCAACCAATCAATTTAAGACACTTATTGGGCATAAAGGACAAATTTCCACTTAAATGAATGGACAGATTTGCCCTTCGTTAGTAATTTCGGTATAACTTCTTACTCGGACCTCCGTTTCACACACCGTTTGTTGTGTCACAACCCTAAATAACCTGTCTACAAATATCTACCTTTCACCCCAAGTCAATTATTATTTTATAAATATCAAACTAGCCTTAAAACATGAGCATTCCTACCGAAAACTTCAAAATCTCACATTCGTAACTAATTCATTTTTCATGCTTTATGAAGATAGGATTAGACTAAATATAATGACTTAACATTATATATAATAATAACATATTATCCATATCACATAGTCTAATCATGATTTAAACATAATTTATCATAATTATATTCGGGTTGTCACAATTCTCCCCCTGTTAGGAAATTTCGTCCCCGAAATTAACATACCTTGGTTGTCCGAATCAAACAAATACGGATAATTAATCTTCATGGTATCCTCGCTCTCCCATGTATCCTCTTCCATGGAATGCCTTCTCCACACAACTTTCACAACTGGGATCACTTTTGATCTCAATATTTGTTCCTTCCTATCTACGATAGCAAGTGGTTCTTCCACATAACTCAAGCCTTCCTTTAACTCAATAGGTTGTTCCACCAACACATGTGAAGGATCCTCTACATACTTTCTTAACATAGAAACATGGAAAACATCATGTAACCGAGATAACTCTGGTGGTAAATCTAACTTGTAGGCAACCATCCCGACTTTCTCAAGGATTTCATAAGGTCCAATGTAGCGTGGACTTAATTTCCCTTTCTTTCCAAACCTCATAACTCCTTTCCATGGCGATATACCAAGAAACACATAATCCCCTTCTGGAATTCCAAATCTTTTCGTCGTTTATCCGCATAACTTTTCTGTCTGCTTTGAGCTATTCTCATTCTATCTTGAATAATCTTCACTTTTTCAGTGGTGACTTCAATTAATTCTGGACCCTCTATCATCCTTTTACCAACTTCACCCAAACATATCGATGTACGACATCGTCTACCGTACAAGTCTTCATATGGAGCCATACCAATAGTAGACTGAAAACTATTGTTATATGCAAATTCTATCAAAGGCAAATATTCATCCCAATTACCTTTGAAATCAAGCACACAAGCTCTAAGCCTATCTTCCAAAATCTGTATTGTCCTTTCAGACTGCCCATCTGTCTGAGGATGAAAATCCGTACTAAACTTCAATTTAGTACCCATAGCACACTGCAAGCTATCCCAAAATCTGGATGTAAAAGTAGGGTCTCTATCTGAAACAATAGATATCGGTGCTCCATGCAATCGAATAATTTCATTAACATATTATCTAGCATACCTATCCACTGTATACGTTGTCTTGACTGCTAGAAAATGAGCAGACTTCGTCAATCTATCCACCACTACCCAAATCGAATCTGACCCCTTCTGAGATCGAGGAAGCCCAACCACAAAATCCATCGTTACATGATCCCATTTCCATTCCGGTATTTGCAATGGCTGAAGTAGACCAGTAGGGTTCTGATGCTCCACTTTCACTTGCTGACATATAAGGCACCTAGCAATAAAATCAACTATTTTCTTTTTCATATTATTTTACCAATAATGCTCCTTTAAATCCCTATACATTTTAGTACTACCAGGATGCATAGTATAAATGGAATTATGAGCCTCATCTAAAATTTCCTCTTTCAATCCACCCACATTAGGCACGCAAAATCATTGCTTATACAATAAAGTGCCATCATTCGCAATACAAAAATCTTCAGACTTACTATCTCGTGCATCTTGTCATTTCTTCTCAAGAAAAGGATCTTGACTTTGCAAATCACGAATACGGGTAGCTAACAAAGGCCTCACTCTTACATGAGAAAAGAATCTGTCCCCATCGACTAGCTTCAATTCTACTCCCATCAATCTCAACTCCATGATGTGGGAAACTCTAGCACACCGAATACAAGATAACCTGCCCGAAGCCTTTCTACTCAGAGCATCTGTAACTACATTTGCCTTCCCCGGGTGGTAGTGAATTTTACAATCATAGTCTTTAATTAACTCCTTCCATCGCCTCTGCCTCAAATTCAACTCCTTTTGAGTAAATAAATACTTAAGGCTTTGATGGTCAGTAAAAATTTAGCATACCTCACCATATATATAATGACGCCATGATTTCAAAGCAAACACAATAGCAGCAAGTTCCAAATCATGTATAGGATAATTACATTCATGTGTGCGCAACTGCGTAGAAGCATAAGCAATAACTTTGCCATGCTACATAAAAACACAACCCAACCCCTGGTGTGAAGCATCAGTATAAATAACAAGACCATCTCCACCACGTGGAATTGTAAGAACAGGTGCAGTTACCAACCTCTTTTTCAATTCATCAAAACTATTTTCGCAATCCGAATTCCATTCAAACTTAACATCTTTCCGGGTTAATTTAGTCATTGGTAAGGCTATTGAAGAAAATCCCTTAATAAACCTTCTATAATACCCAGCTAAACCCACAAAACTCCTCACATCAGTCACATTATTGGGCCTCTCCCAATTTACAATAGCTTCCACCTTCTTAGGATCAACACATATACCATCTCCAGAAATAACATGGCCTAAAAATACAACTTTTGATAGACAAAATTCACATTTTCTAAACTTAGAATACAATTTCTTATCTTTCAACACATTCAAAATAGTTCGAAGATGCTTTTCATGTTCAACCATATCATGTGAATAAATCATAATGTCATCAATAAAAACTATCACAAATGAATCAACAAAAGGATGCAGTACCCGGTTCATAAGATCCATAAATACAGCTGGAGCATTAGTCACCCCAAAAGGCATCACCAGAAATTCAAAATGACCATACCGAGTACGAAAAACAGTTTTAGAAATATCACTCTCCTTGACCCTCAACTGATGATAACCCGATCGTAAGTCTATTTTTGAAAACACTTTAGCACCCTGGAACTGATCAAACAAATCATCTATACGAGGTAAAGGGTATTTATTCTTAATTGTAGCTTTATTCAGTTGCCTATAGTCAATACACAAACGCATGGTACCATCTTTCTTCTTCACAAATAAAACTGGTGCACCCCATGGAGATACACTAGGTTGTATGAACCCCCTATCAAGTAAATCGTGTAACTGAATCTTAAGTTCTTTCAACTCAGCAGGTGCCATTCTATACAGTGCCATAGAAATAGGTGTTGTCCCCGGTGCTAATTCAATATTAAATTCAACTTCTCTTTCTGGAGGTAACCCTATCAACTCACTAGGAAACACTTCAGGAAAATCCCGTACAATAGGAACATCGACTAATTATAAATACCCCTTCCTAGTGTCAAGAACATATGCAATAAAACCCTCACAACCCTTAATCAATAATTTCCTCGTCTGAATAGCAGAAATGATGCAATTGGGAACAATTTTCCTTTCCCCCACAAATTTAAATTCAGGCTCACCAGACATATTAAAAATAACTTCCTTACAGAAACAATCCATAGATGCATGATATTTAGATAACCAATCTATTCCCAATATTATATCAAAATCAGAAATATCCAATGGAAGTAAGTCTATAACTGTATCTGTAGACCCCACAGTCAAAACACAATCACGAAAAGCATATTCAGCTACAACCATATCCCCCATAGGCATATAAATACCCAACCCCACATCTAAACGAGTACATGGTCTATTCAGGTATACAGCAAAAGCATAGGAGACAAGAGAATGTGTGGAACCAGGATCAATCAAAACATAAGCACTTCTATCAGTAATAGAAAGTTTACCTGTCACCACATCTGGAGTAATCTAAGCTTCTTTCATCGTAAAGACTCGTCCACCTGGCCTGGAACCACTAGCTTGTCCTCTACCCACACTTCTCACTGCACTGCCTGGAGATAACATTTTGCTTGCTACTTCACTATGTGCTGCTGGAGTCTATGCCAATTGCGGATAATTCTTCTTAATATGCCCCACTTGATGACAATGGTAGCATTCCAATCCTTTAAGCTTAGGACACTCAGATTTATAATGCCCTTCGTCTTTACAAAAGAAACATGTAGCACCTCCTATTGGGGCCTCACCTCTCCCTGACTTTCTGGCTGAACCAAAAGATCCTCCACCCCTGGTATCTCTACCAAATCTCCCCTGACCTCTACCACTATCTCCACCACCTCTAAAAAATTTATGAGGTTCCATCTTAACAGTTCCACCCTCACCTCCCTTAGAGTGAGATGCGTCGAATCTACTTTTCTTAAAACTCTTTCTGCTCGCCGCCCCTTGGTTCATTTGCCTTTCTGCTATCGTGGCTTTGTTTACCAGAGAAGCATAATCTTCTAACTCATAAGTGGTCACCCTATTTTGAATAGGCCAAATGAGTCCATCTTGAAACTTACTACATTTATCTTCTTCCTCCTGCACATACTTAGTAGAAAATCTAGACAAAGCAGTAAATTTAGCATCATACTCCCTCACAAACATGTTCCCTTGGGTTAAATTTATAAACTCCCTCATCTTCTCCCTCCTATAAACCTTAGGAAAATACTTAACATACAAAGCTTTAATAAATTCAGCCCAAGTAATAACATTAGTACCTTCCAACCTGGGCACCAAATGGTTGCTGGCTTCCCACCAATATTTCGCCTCTCCTTTGAGCTTAAACACAGCTAGATTCACTTTCTGGTTATCTGGAACCTTCATAACTGCAAAGATAGTTTCTAGATCTCTGACCCACACCTCAGCTTCTGTAGGTTCAACTGACCCTGAATATTCTGGAGGATTTAACTTCAAAAACTTCTCATATATGGAATGTTTCATTTCCTTCCTTGCCTCTTTCTCAATCCTGGCCACAGTCTTTGATTCTAGATATCTAGCCTGTTGTTCTGCCATTTGCGCCATATTTCTTTCTTGTTGCTCTTCCATCCTCATCATTTCCTGCGCCATTATTCGCATCTCTGTAGGCTACTCTTGCTCTCTAGCCCTTCCAGCAACACTTTGCTCTACTTCAGTATTCTCTGTACGAGAAGCGACTCCCTCTTCTCTAGGTTGTCCATTCCCAGGTTCCATCTGGAATTATCTGTAATACAACAAAGTTCTAACATCCAATATAAACAGTTTATGATACTAAACTATTGGTTAGTATATAAACAATTCATAAATATAAAATCAACTAAATACAACCATCTAATCGTCACACACGTCCAGAATTAATAACCACGCTCTGATACCACTAATTGTCACACTCCAAACCCAATATCCATACTTATCATTTGTTATTGGAATAATTGGATCATAATCTTGAGCCCATTGGAAAATATACTTCATTTATCAATATTTTTCCTTACATAATGTGCATAATGAAAATAATATTATTCTTATACCATACAAAAAAAATTATATCAGAGTCAAAATTAAGCGGACATACAATACTCTGATTAACTATGATCAACTCAATCCATACTAAATCAATATATACAATGTGCGAGTTTATTAAAATCTTTAGTGTGACAACAATGACATCCCTATTTTTAAACCCCAGCTCTCTCCAACGGTGCAACTCTCAAAGTTACCGGTCATATGGTATCCTAGCTGGAAGCGTACGAACCTGAAATTGTTAAAGTATAAACTGTAAGCATTAAGCTTAGTGAGGTACTCCTTACCTACAATGAAATAACAATTCTATATCGAATATGTGGATATAAAATCCGAACAATCCTGCCTATTGGCAATCACAAATCCTGGATCATAAGATCCAAATAATTCTTCCCATTAGCAATAACAAATCCCGGATCATAAGATCCAAATAATTCTGCCCATTGGCAATAACAAATCCTGGATCATAAGACCCAAATAATTCTGCCCATTGGCAATAACAAATCCTGGATATTTGAATATCCAAACAAATCCTGAATACCGAAGTATTCAAACCAATCCTGGATCATGAGACCCAAACAAATCCTGAATATTTTAATATCCAAACAAATCCTGAATATCGAAGTATTCAAACCAATCCTGGATCATGAGACCCAAAAAAATCCTGGATATTTTAATATCCAAACAAATCCTGAATACCGAAGTATTCAAACAAATCCGCTCTTAGAGCGATATTCATATTTATATATGAAACAAATCATAAGTACACTCACCTCGACAGTTTAACTGGCTTTTCCCTTGCCTTTATCCGGTATTTGTTCAATCAACTCTTCTTTCCTTCCTATCATTCTTACAATATTAGTATCATCATAAGAATATCAATAATCCAAAGAATGATTTAAACATAATTCAATCCATAAGCATCACGTGATTCCATTCAAATCATTTATCACAAGTGAAGTTCCACCAAAATCCATGTTAATATATTTAACATATCCGAATCATAGACCAAATATAAATTCATTTATTCTTGGTAATTCAATCCTTGTCTTGTTAGTATTACAATACAAAAGATGGTACATCATTTCAAGTCTCTTAGAGCAAGATATTCCCATTTCTTTACCACATAGCAAATCTACCCTGTAGGCTCTTTTATCGTTCATTCAACTTCCAGGAATTTCCATAATTTTTCTACATCATAAATTTATATGATATTTAAACCAACATCAGTAAACATATTGAAAAATACAAGATTAAAATTTCATAATTTTCAGAGTTCATTTGCTATGTCAAGCAAAACATCGAACACATGGCGGGCATACTTTCACCCTTAGGGCAGATTTCATACCCGAACTTCAAAGTCTCACCAAAGACTCATTTCTTCGTATTTTTTCATGATTTTTGGATATGTCATACATATATGAGTCCAGGTTAATATACAATTAGAATCAATCAATTACAGTAAGTATAGATAAATATATGGAAGTTTGAATAAACAAGGCTCCTAAACAAAACAATCTCAAGGGTTTACACATTCAAGTTTACTTAAACTTGCATCTATCCATAAGTACATATCAGGACATGGAATTTCAGTAAACAAATGATTATTTCAATCATTTAAATAAGTAATACAAATATATAAACAAGATTTATGGATGGAAATACCTTAGGGGCTTTTACGTAATTTCTACGAATTTTTCTCCAATTTTCTCTTCACTTTTTCTTCCTAACTTCCTAATTCTCTTTCTTTAAGCTTAAAATCTCTCATGGCTTAATTTGGATGAATAAGGAGATAGTTCTAAGGGTTTGAAGTCAGACAAAGCTAACCTCCACCTCCAACCAATCAATTTAAGACACTTATTGGGCATAAAGGACAAATTTCCACTTAAATGAATGGACAGATTTGCCCTTCGTTAGTAATTTTGGTATAACTTCTTACTCGGACCTCCGTTTCACACACCTTTTGTTGTGTCACAACCCTAACTCACCTGTATACAAATATCTAGCTTTCACCCCAAGTCAATTATTATTTTATAAAGGTCAAACTAGCCTTAAAACATGAGCATTCCTACCGAAAACTTCAAAATCTCACATTAGAAACTAATTCATTTTTCATGCTTTATGAAGCTAGGATTAGACTAAATATAATGACTTAACATTATATATACTAATAACATATTATCCATATCACATAGTCTAATCATGATTTAAACATAATTTATCATAATTATATTCGGGTTGTCACAATAGGATTCCTCTCTCCACCCTCTAGGATTAAGTAGGTTAAGCCTAATGATCCTTCAAACTACTTAATAACGAAATTAGATATAGAGCCTATATAAACCTAAACCCAATGAGCCCAAATACTAATCCAATAGATCTAAAACATTACCCAAGCTATATACCAATCCATTGGAATTAAAACATATTATTTAAAGTCTCAAATGGATATTCTAAATGTCCAAAATGTCCATCCAATTTATTAGTCAAAACAACTAATTATTTTTTTATTTACGATAAAAAAAGAATTATTAAATTATTTATTAATTTAACATGACACAACATTATTGAAAATTACTTCATGATATGTGAAACCCGGCACCTAGGGGATAATCCAAACAAGAAAACCTTCTTTACCAAATTTATGAACATTCCATGGTCGCCCATAATACACAATCATTTTAAATACTTAGTTAATGACCAACTGCGTATTAAGTTCGATTTCAATATCATTGAATTATCTAACATACATACACAAGACAATTATAAATAGTGAAATTACATGTCACTGCAGGCTAACATAATAATTTATAATTTAATGCACCTAAAAATATGGGGTATTACATTCCTCCCCCCTTAAACAAAGAATTTTTTCCTCAAAATTTGAATTTATACCTGGCTAGAAGAACTCTAGATATCTCACCCACATGGCCCCCCCTCTCTCCCATGTATAATTGGACTCATTGTGACATTCCCAATGGACTCTGACTAACGATATGACCTTTGATTGCAGAGTCCTCTCTTCGATCGAGAATACATTGTGGTCACTCCTCGTAGCTTGCGTCGGGCTATAGCCCAATCCCTCCGAGGTTGATATACTGATAAGCCAACTCATTCCTAAGAAAATTACTCATCACTAACACTTAAAATATGTCATGCACCTACTGAAGATGATCACGTAAGGCCAATCGATATGCCATCGGTTCCACCTTATTGAGTTTTATAAAGGGACTTATGTATCGTGGAACCAACTTCACCTTACGATATTTTTTGTTTGTGTAACTCTTTTGATGACCTTATATTGTCTTCATCTGTGCTCGTATGAGTGTCACTTTCTCTGAGGTGACCCGAATAATGTCTAGCCCAAACATCTAGTGTTCTCCTATTTTTAACCAACAGCTCGACGAATGATATAGTGGCCCATACAATGCTTCATAAGGAACCATACTAATAGTCCGGTGATGACTATTATTGCAGGAAAACTCTATAAGTGGTAAGCAATGATCCTAGTTTTTAGGTCTAACACACATGCCTGAAGCATGTCATCTAGAATATGGTTCACATCCTTAGTCTGACCATTTTCTTAATGCTGAAATGTCGTACTCATATTCAGCTACACTCCCATTGTCTTATGAAAACCCTTCCAAAATCGAGAGATGAATGTGTTTTCCCTGCCAGCCAGAATATCTAGCGGTACCCTATGAAGTCGTACGATCTCAAACAAGAATAATCTCCCATACTAATCTGTAGTGTAATCTATTCGCAAAGGAAGAAATGATCCACTATTGTCAACCTATAGATGATGATCCAAATAGAATCATAGGCCCTTTTAGACCTCAACAATCCCACAATAAAGTTCATAAAAATGCTCCCCCACTTCCACTCGAGAATATCTAACGGTTGTAACTACTTTGTCGATCATTGGCGCTCCACCTTTACAAGCTAATAGGTAGTACACTAACACTAATACCACCACATCTTTCTTTTTCCCGGTACACTAGTACAATTTACTCATGTCTTGGTATATTTTGTCCCCTTCGAGATGCGCCGTATACCATAAATAATGCACCTCGACCCAAACTATCGTTTGTAACTCTTGATCCTATGGAACTGCTAAATGTCCCTTGAATATCAATCCTCCATCTAAGACAATCAAGAAAATGTCTCGTACCTTTTCCTGACAAAAGAAGTCCAAATCTAGTGCTTGAATTACTCGTGACATAATAACTGGTGTGACAGTCACAACTGCCAAGAAGGCATATGCTAAATCCACCTCTTGTATAGTGTTCCATTGTGCCACCTAAATGTCTGATACACCTTCCTCATATTCTTCCCATAATTCTACTAACATAGCAGTCGGTCTCTGACTGCTGCATTCGTTACTACATTCACTTTTCGAGGATAGTACTCAATCGAAAAGTGGTATTCTTTCACAAAATCAATCCATGTCCTTTAATGCATATTCAAATCCTTCTAAGTTAACAAGTACTATAGACTCATATAATTAGAAAATAATGTTAACTTCTCAACCTAATAGATAATTTCTCCAGATACAAAGAGCAAAAACTACTACTGCTAACTATAAATCGTGAGTGGGGTAGTTTTTTTTCATGTGACTTAAGTTTATCTGAAGTATAAACAATAGGTCTCTCCTCCTGCATAACCACACCTCCTATCCCTTACTACAAAAAAACTCACTTTTAGGAACGATAAAAAATAGTCCGTAAGGACTATAAATCCATCCCAAAGGGTTTTTTGGGACAGTTTTAGGGAGGGCAATGTATGGTCACATTTGGTAGGGTTCCCAAATGTATTAGGGACTATTTTATCCATCCCTAATAACCATATGGGACGATTGTTTTAGTCGTCCTTTAAGAAAAATCAATTCTTAAATTTTTAGGGATGGGGTAGCCTATCAACGAGTCGGGTACAGACCAGATCTATTTAGTAGGAACTTGATCGAATCTGGGTCTGAATCGGGTCTTAATCGGATCTACAATTTTGGATCCAAATCTGGATCCGTATCGGATCGAATCGAATCAAGTCCGGGTCTGGCCAGATATAAACATTTATTTTATTTTTATTTTTATTTTTATTTTATCCCCCTTCTTTATTTTTTAATCTTTGATTAAAATATTTTGTAATGTATTATAGTATATGATTAGTATAAATAAAACATATATTACTTATATTTATTATATACATAAATATATATATATATATATATATATATATAATACTTACATGTTATATTGATAAAGATGTATTTATAAATATTTATAAATTTATCGTGGATATATTTATAAATATTTATAAATTTATAGTGGATATATATTTAAAAAATAATAATGTATAACGCAGATTAGGTCTTCGGGTTCGGATTTTGTATAGGATTCAGACCCTACGCGTGTAGTAAACAAGTCTTTGGGTCTTCAGGTCTCGGATCCAAAAAATATGCTCAGACACTATTATAATTTCTGGTTGTCTGCCGTCCCGAACAAAATATTTGGGACTGTTATAACCATCCTTTAACGTTTGGCGGGATAATTCCCGTGGAATTTTTTGTTGTGCTGCTGCATTTTAAGGACGGTTCTAGCCGTCCCAAACGACATGGACAATGCTGAAAATGTTCATATTTTTGTATGGCAATATTTTAGAGCTTGTACCTAATGTAGATTATATTCCACGTTTAAATTTTTTAAATACGGATCTTCAAAGTTCATCAAATATCAACCATAATATCAACAAATGTACAAGTTATGACAAATAAATATCGTGAAGAAAATATCAACGAAGTTCCCAACATGAATGAAATATCTAAAAAAGACAAAAATTCATTCCTTCATATGCAAGGTTCCCAACATAACATCTCAAAAAGTAAAACAACAACCTAAAACATAAGCTATATGATTCAAACGACAATCATCCCCAAAAATATCAAATAACCAATTCGAAAACATAATAAACCCAAAAAATAGCCACCTAACTTATAAATGTACAAAAGACAAGTGGTGACATTTGTCAATAAAATCATATAGTTGGCTAACACCTATTCCAAATGATATCCATATTGAATCAAATGTTGTCTGGACCTGTAAAAGAGAAAAGATACATAATTTAGTCCAATACTCAACTATGGTAATTTGTATATCATCTTGTTAACAATTTTTAAATCACTTATTATTTCTAAAAAAATTGGGAGAGTTTCGTTTGTTTATTCATGAAAATCAACTTGTTTTAACATTAAAACTCAACTCAACGATAACAACAACAACAACAACAACAACAACAACAACAACAACAACAACAACAACAACAACAACAACAACAACAACAACAACAACAAAAACAACAACAAAAGCCACAAATGAGCATATAAATTAATTTCATCCATATAAATATTCACCGGCCCCCACCGCCTAGCTTAATCTCAATTTATCAATAAAAGAAGTATAATTGTTAAGAAAATACCTAAGAAAATGCATCATCTGGTACGGGAAAGTCAACTTACTGCATCAAATTAAGAAAAAACTCTTTAGCCTTGTTGATTTTGTCATCTGTTTCGACACGAAACTCGGCACGAACTTGATCAAGCTCTTTTTGATGGAGAATTTCACTTTCCTGAGCCTCTTTGTGTAATTCGACTATCTCTTTATCATAATGTTAAGATGATGACTTTATGCTTGACCTTTTAGGTGTCGAGAGAAGATCTACTCCCATGATCATCGAACCATATTAGCTTATAGAATATCTTATTTTTGGCTTCTACATCATTTTTTTGATCCTCTAGTAACTCTCCCAACAATATCTTATACTTTCCTGCAAATAGAGAACAAAATTCCAAAAGTATCAACATAATATGATATACAAATTTATGATTAGAAAAAAAAATATTAAGGGTGGCAATTTGCAAATGACATGAAATACACCCTAAAGTTAAATGTATAGACCTCTTTATCGGTCGACCCATCTATATCACTATAAGACTCATTTCTCTTTTGTGTATATCTCCAAACCCCAAGTTTACTAGTTTGCGAACCTTTCATCAAATGTGTTGGAAAAAAAATACATTAATAATATTTTGATTCAAACTAAAAACATGAAATTTGAGAAGATTAATGAGTAGATATAATATATTTTAGGAAAGAAAGTTCAATATTTCAAGTTGTACAAATTTAAAATATGAAAAAATTAACATATCATTTGAATTTATTTGACTTAATCCAGTTTAATTTAGTACTGAGGAATTCGTCAAATCACCATGTGAAGTATACGATGGAATGGTTGTTTATGATTCTCTTCTAGGGAAATAAAATTAAGTACCGAATATCAAATTACCAAAAAAAAATTACCTATGTTACTTTACAGATGATTTTGAATCCTAAATCCAAACTTGAGTAAGAAAAACCTAGCCCCGTGAAAAGCTTGATAGATGATTGGTTAATGGCTCAACCCATCTCCTATTCGTGACTGGAGGAAATAAATAATATACTTTCTATGGTTATGAGATTCATATGGAGAGTGTATCTTCACTTTTTAATATGTTGTAAAACATAAAATGAAAAATGATAACCTAAAATTTGAGAATGATATCATTTTGTGTGATGCGGCTAGAAATAATTATACGTATGAAATCAACCCTTCATTCGTAGTTTGTATTCACCCCAAGAAAATTAAAACCCTAACCCTATTTTACCCACCCCCATATTAAGAACCACCGCAACCACCATCCAACCCACCCCACCGCCTCAAGCCGTCGCCCAAACAACCCCAAATCCCTCCAAAAATAGTAGCAATAGACCCAAATAGCCATGACCAAAACCAATCCTCACTTCTGCACCCTATGCAACCCACAACACCACCCTTACGAAGTCGCCAACCCTCTAGACCATCAAAAATCCACTCCACACCGTCGGACTACCTTCTACACCCAAAACCAACACGAAATCACTAGGGTTTTACCCTGGTGGAGGTCGCAAACCACCAGAGGCAGCCCCTAGCCCTGCCCGCCCCCATCACCTCCTAACAGAGTCCAAAACTCCCCTCTAACCTCTGCTCCAAACCCCCTGAACCCCGATCTGACCCCCAACCTTACAGATCTTACTAGAGATGTCACAAACTTGCCCCAATCCTCTGTCTGAACAAAATCCCTACTCTGATGGTCAAAATTCATCTTGGACATGCCGACGGCCATGAAACCCTAGGGTTTTGACCCATTTTTGTCCAGGCACCTCCTCTGCCAGCCACATAGCCTTCTCCCCTAATTGGGACGCACCAATATGTGCACGAATTAGGGTTTTATATCAAAACCTTGGTTTTTGATTCGGGTGGTAGATAATTTTGACGATTGGCATGAGAATCAAGAGGAAAAAGTTGAATATTGATCAAAGAATTGAAGAATGCCCTCTCCTTCTCAAATTTTTAGCAAATTACATTTAACCCCTCAAGTTTTGCCTCTTCCACACATTATGGGACTTTTTGCATTTCGACCTCAAATTTTAAAGTTCGAGGACGAATTTTTTCAAAGGCGGAATAGGGGTTATTTTTAGTAATTTTAGGGTTTTCTTGTATTTTTGTTATTTCCTTTTATTTCTTTTATTAGATGTATTTTCTTTTATCAGTTGTTTGTTTGGTATTTAGAAGAAAGAAGGTTAATTGGCACTTAAGGGCATAATTGTAATTAGATTGTTAGCGTAGAGGCCAAGCAACCTCCTTCCTATAAATACCCCTTTTGTAGGCTCATTTGAGTCATTCTTCCATATTTTGAGATTTGATTAGAAAGAGTTTGAAAGAGAATTATCGTTTCTTCCTCCCAATGACGTCATTGACATCAATGATAATAAGCGCGATGAGACTGAATAAAGACGCAACAAGTGAAAAAGATAGAAAATACACTATACATGAAGGTAATAAATCCACAAACCATAAACTTTTATATGTCAAAAAATGCCTTTTATCACGGTAGTAGTCATTTAGCCAACCTTCAATCAGCTTGATTTCATCTTCTCTCTACTCCACCAACCAGTCAGGACATCGATTGTTGTAGCATGAAAAACTAGGTGATGGGCACCTATCAAATAATGTAATTCATATAAGTCACTTGCCTTGATTTAGCTACTAATTGTGAATCAATAACTTAAGTCTTCTAACTTATGACTCTAATTGCTACTAGAAAAACTAAAATAGTAAGTTGGAGAGTTAAATCTATTTTACCAGAAAACCCACTTGGTTGGCCTTAGTATAATCCTAGATGGCTTTAATCCTTAACATAAAAAAAATCATTCATTATCACGATGGTGGTCATATATTTAATACACACTCCTATCAAAACTATCACGAGGTTACATAGTTAATTGAGTTATTTCTCTTAGCCTAAGATACTTGCTATTGTATGAAGGTGAAATTACCAATTTTTATAAATTATTGGTCTCCATATCAAAAGCCTCTTAGTTATCAATACCAAAAAAGCAGTTACCATCATCGCTTTCTATCAAGGAATTATCTCACTCTTCAGTTTCTAGGACTCATGATATTTATGTTGACACTAGGTCAATATGTCCCACAGATTGTGCAAGAAATTATGTTTGTTGTGATTCTTGTTTCATCTTAAAAATAATTTTAAAAATATGCAATCTCCTTCAATAATTTTCCACGAAAAAATATGAATAATTATGTTGTGACACTTTGGTCAATTTCAAAAATGAAACATTCAAGTGTCCTGAACCAAAGGAGGAAAGTCTCAATACTATAGTAAAGACAATATGTTATAAGATAGAAAGACATGTTGGCTTTACTTGTAGAGACTAGTTAGGTTATACAAAAACATAATGCAAATAAAGTCCTAGTGTAATGAACTAAAATTCAATTATAATTAGATATTTCATTTCAGTAAAATAAACAAAACAAATAAAAATTTGCATGAATGGTGAGTGGGGTATGAAATGGTTGTTAATTATTACCTTCAACTTCATCCTCATTGTCAGGAGTGTTAAAGCCTTCAACTTCCTTGATAAGATTTTTCTTAAGCCCTGTCTTTACAATCTCACTCTCTTCTCCTTTAGCCTTGATAAATAGCATAAACGACACAGTCAAATCATATATGAGAGCTAGGAATGATAAAAAAGTGCAAAGAGAAATCTATGAAAACTCAACAACTACATGAAAATGCCCCTCTAAATTGAGTAACTGTCTCACTCCTTTACCTACTAGGAAGTGATTTAGATATTTTTTATTTGACTCGGAATTAATAATAGAATATCAACTTCGAGGAATATATAGAAAAGGCGGAGAAAAGTAGGAAACACACATTGTTCATTATATAGCATTAGATTTTTTTACTTCAAATATAAATATTTGTGATACCATGTTGATTTAGAACGTGCTGAAATATCTCAACAATCATCCAATCACATTTTAGATATAGCATGACCACACATGGCCTTACTTTGGACATAACTTCAAGAATTAAGGCCCTCTTATTAAATGAGCAATTGGACTTGCCTGTTAAATTCTTAGCCCATGATACAATCAACTTAGAGAAGACTTGCATATCCATGATAATGAATGTTACAAAAGGCAGGAGGAAGGCAAGAAAAATATACCCAAAGGAATCAAAAAGAAATATATCAGGTACTTTCATCTTGTCATCTGTGATAGAGAATCGGGTGTTGTAATTCGTGTGATTTCACTGATGCAAGAGGGAAAATCAACTTTCACATTAGACATTAAATGCCTTCAAAGTTCATTCTTAATCAACGCCTTTAATGATGGAATAAGAGAATCTAGCATTGATTTGTGTGGGACTGCTCCACCCTTGATAATTGAATTCACGAGCTTACCTTAAACCAACCATAACTTCATGGCCTCATAGTTTCTACTAGAGGAATTTCCACTCAAATACAGTCTAACGTCAAATTCGCATGAGTTAAAGAATGATGCCAATAAAAAATGAAATGATGGGTGTTGATACCAAATGTAGTCTGCTGACATGGCTCAATCGAGTGGAGACACGTGGCAATCTGCGTGGCAACAACAAACACTTCCGAGGAACTCAGACGCTCCGAGGAACCATATTACAACGAGGAACACTGCTTCCCCGAGGAACTCAGATGCTCCGACCTACAAGAACTCTTCGAGGAACTTTTGATTACCGAGGACCTTAGGCGGTCCGAGCAGCTTAGGCGGTCTGAGTTGCACCTCGGACAAATATTAATAGCCGGATAACCAACAGTTTGACTGTTCATTAAATGCTCATCATTCAGATGTATACGCTTAAACGGCATTGAATGTATTACCCTTTTACATGTACAACATTGAATGTATTACCCTTTCACATTACAGCCTCAGGGCTATAAATACATTGTACAATCCTCATTGTAAGGGGACCACAATTTCTTGATTGAACTTGTAATCGAGAATTCCCAAACAATCATCAATAACAGAAACAGTGGACGTAGGCCATTCTTATAAGGCTGAACCACTTTAAAACTTCTTTGTCTCATTTATTTTATCTGTGATTAAATAATTAGATACGATCTAATTTTTTACATCAACAGATTGGCGCCGTCTGTGGGAAACGACTGGTAATATTGTTTTTCATCAAAAATAATTCATCACAAATGGCTGATATTCCAGAATCCAGCAATCGAAACGTTGGAAGCCCTCCAAATCCATCTGCTCCGCCAAATATTCCAGATCTGGCTAGAATAATGACAAATCTGGCTCAGGGCCAGACCGTCATGCAAGAAACTATGTGACAACTCATACAAACCCTCCATGGCGGTGCACCAACCCATTCAGGACCGCGAAGTATTCAAGGAAATATCCGTGCACCTTCTTCCCATACTAGGCGTACCGATTCATATCATAATGAGGAGTCTGAAGACTTTTCTTATCAACCTAGACGAACTTCGTTAGTGCGAGCCACAGATATTGAACAACGTATCACTCTCTCTCCAGAAAGGACTAGTGCGCTAGAGAGGTTAAGCAGGGTATCACCTTTTGATCGATTAGGACCTAGAAGGAGTCGAAGTCCTCCTAAAGTTGCATCGAGAAGTTTTCGATGACCATCAGATTTAAGGGAAGGATCTGCCCAGTCGCGACCAGCTACTCATCAAGATAGATCCCAGGAAGTCACATCAACTCGATCAGTTGCACGAACCAACAGGCCCGAGGAAGGAAATGATGCATGGAAAGGCTCTATTCAGAGGCTGAAGGATAGATTAGGGGAAATTTCTAAAGCCAAGAACCCTCTACAATGAACCTTTGTTCAAGGAACACCTTTTGTCTAGGACATTGTAGATTTTCCAACACCATCAAAGTTCAAAGCACCTGTTGTGACCCCCAAATATGACGGAAAGCCTGACCCTGTCCTTTATATACAACAATACCAAGCTGCAGCCGACATCTATGCTGTTCCAGATAAGATGAGATGCAGAGCATTCTCAGGAACTCTTACCGGATCTGCTCAAATATGGTATAATAATCTTTCTCGGGATAAGATCTCAACTTTCTTTCAACTGGCCGAGTTATTCATTGGGAATGTTTATTTTGGGGAAAAGCCAGTTAAATGAGTAGCACATTTGTTAAGTGTTAGACAAAAGGCTGGTGAAAGTACCAGAGATTATATAATTCGTTTTAATGATGAGAAACTTGAAGTCATTGATTATGAGGAGAAGACAGCGATTACCACCTTGATGAGTGGACTACTTCCCAACAAATTGTACTACACTTTGGCCAAAGATCCACCTAGAACCATGTCATATCTGATGGGAAAAGCGTCCAAGATTATGAATGTCGAGGAGGCTATGGCTGCGAAGGAGAATATGGATGCCAAAGAAACCAAGGTGGAAGGTGATAAAGCTAAAAAGAAAGAGCATAAGAACAATGGTAATGACAAACACTCAAAAACTATTTCGACATGAGAAGTAATGAAGAAATTCGATAATTATACTCCTTTGAAGAAGGACATCAACCATGTTCTAGAAGAAATCAAGAACAACGAGGAATTAAACTAGCCAGAGAAAATGAAGGCAGACCCTGACAGGAGGAATAAGGCAAAGTATTGCGAGTTTCATAAAGATCATGGCCATATGACCAAAAATTGCATAGCTCTTCAGAATGAGATTGAAACACTCATCAGACGAGGAAAATTGGCAAAGTATGTTGATCGTGGAAGCGAAAGAGGAAATAACGACCGAGCAAGAGAGAGGTTTAGATCTCCTCGTCGAGCAGAGGAGAACAAGAAAAGAAACCATAAAGTTGATCCAGAAGATGACCCCGATCTTCCTAAGAGACCAAGGCATCCAGAACGTGAGGTATTTTCAATACGCTTTGGGTCATTTGACTGTAATGTTATAACAGGTGGAGATGCAAGAGGAGGAGACCTTACTGCAGAGAGAAAATCTTACCTCTGTAAGGCTCAAGCTCGCTCGAGAAAGGTGAACAAAGAAAAATTGGTCATTGGTTTATCAAAGAACGATCTTGCAGGTGTTCTATATCCTCATGATGACCCATTGGTGATCAAAATGAGGATGAATGAGGTAATGATTTCAAGAGTACTGGTCGATAATGGTAGATCGGCAGACATCATGTTCTACTCGTGCTTCGATAGTTTAAATCTAAAGCTATCTCAACTGGAGCTTTATCATAGACCCCTCCTCGATTTTGCTAGCGAGAAAGTATTTCCACTTGGGACGATCAAATTGGATATATTCATTAGTACGTGGCCTGCTTGTCGAACAGAAAGAATACGCTTCTTCGTGATGGATAAGAATGTTCAATCATCATACAATATCACCATGGGAAGAGTAGGATTGAAGAAGTTCGAGGCGGTACCATCTACGGTGCATCAGTGCCTAAAATTTCCAATAAATTTTGGAGTAGGAGTTGTGAAAGGTGATCAAAAAGTAGCTCGGGAATGCTATTATTCATCCGCCGAGCAAGAGGAACTGGAGGAATCAAGGAAAAAGACTACTACCTATCAAATGGATGAAGGTGTAAAAATTGAATCATTGGATCCTAGAGATGAGTCTCAACTCGAGAAGGGTCAAGTGGTGGAAGCTACTGAAAACATCATTCTGGAGAACGAGCACCCTGAGCGAACTACTCAAGTAGGTTCGTCGTTGGAAGCCTCACTAAAACAGGAATTGATAACTTTCCTTAGAAGCAGAAAACAAACTTTTGCGTGGAGTCATGAAGATATGCCTGGAATAGACCCAAATTTCTTATGTCACGAACTCAATGTGAATAGGGAGATCAAGCCTGTGAAGCAGAGAAGAAAAGTATTCAGTCCCGAGAAGAATAAAGCTATACAGGAGGAAGTCGAGAAGCTCCAGAAGGCTTGTTTTATTGAAGATGTTAAATATCAAGACTGGTTAGCAAATGTGGTGATGGTGAAAAAGAAGAACAACAAACGGAGGATGTGTGTAGACTTCATCGACCTCAACAAAGCATGCCCAAAGGATCACTTTCCACTGCCCCGAATTGATCAACTGGTGGATGCTACCTCGAAACACGAGTTGCTGAGCTTCATGAATGCTTATTCTGGTTACAATCAGATTAAAATGAAACCTGAAGACAGGGAAAGTACTTCTTTCATTACCCCTAGGGGAACTTATTGTTATAATATTATGCCTTTTGGTTTAAAAAATGCAGGTGCGACATATCAGCTGCTGATGAACATGGTCTTTACTGAACAAATCAGTTGCAATATGGAAGTCTATGTTGACGATATGATGACAAAGATCAAGAAAGCTGCTAATCATCTAGTGGACTTAAGCCAGACTTTTGATCAACTAGATAAATATCAAATGAAACTGAACCCGACGAAGTTCACATTTGGAGTACGAGAAGGCATGTTCCTCGGGTACATTGTCAATCAGTGAGGCATTGAAGCTAACCCTGAAAAGATCAAAGCTCTGCTAGGGCTGCGATCTCCAACGACGAAGAAAGAGGTGCAAAGTCTTACAGGACGAGTAGCAGCACTCAACAGATTTGTATCACGAGCAACTGATCGATGTCTCCCATTCTTCAAGACACTCAGAAAAACTTTTGAGTGGAATGATGAATGTGAAAAGGCTTTTCAAGACTTGAAAAAATATTTGGGAGCACCTCCACTGCTATCCAGGCCAGTGATGGGAGAAAAATTATACTTGTATCTTGCAGTGTCCGAGAATGCAGTCAGTTCGGCATTGATAAGAGTGGAGAATGGAGTATAAAAATCAATATACTATACAAGTAAGGCCTTTCGAGGAGCAGAGATCAGATATCCAAAGCTGGAAAAATTGGCACTAGCATTGATCGAGGCAAGTAGAAGAATGAAGCCATACTTTCAAGCTCATACCATAGTATTATATACTGATATGCCATTGAGGCAAGCTCTTCATAAACCAGAGAAGTCAGGAAGATTGATGTGCTGGGCAGTAGAACTTTGTGAGTATGATATAGTCTATGAACCCAGATCATCGCTAAAAGGGTAAGCTGTAGCAGACTTTATAGCGGAGTTCACCTATCCGGATACCCCCGAGGAGCAAAAGTTGCTCGCTGATCAACCTGTGGATGTTACAGGATCATCAAATGCAAGCCCAGACCAACTTAGCTTGGTAAAAGGGCAAGTAGATGTTACAGGATCATCAAATTCAAGCCCAGACCAGCTCAGGTTGGTAAAAGGGCAAGAAAAGATGATCGACGAACAACAAGAAATATCAGGGGAGGATGAAAGGAAGCAATAAATATTTCACTGAGGAAATCTGTCAGATTAAAAATTTGAAGACGAGTTACCTATATGGAGTCTGTATGTGGATGGTTCATCTTGTACTACAGGATGTGGCGCAAGGATTGTTTTGAGCACTCCGGACGAGGTCGACATGGAATACACCCTACATTTCCAATTCAAAGCTTCCAATAATAAAGATGAGTATGAGGCCATGATTGCAGGTCTTAGTTTGGCAAAAACCATAGGGGCGGAACAAGTTATTATCTTCAGTGATTCGCAACTGGTCGTAAATCAAATGTTGGGAGTATATGAAGCCAAAGGAGAATTAATGATCAGATATCATGCAAAGGCAAAGGAACTGGTGTTGAAATTTACAGCTATTCAGCTGGTCAGAACACCAAGAATGGAGAATGTGAGAGCAGACGCCCTAGCCCGATTAGCATCAGCTACTCGTACCGAGCTACGAAGAACAATCCCAATTGAAGATTTAGCTGGTCGGAGTATAGATGAAGATCTGATGACAAATTTTATTACCCTCGATTTAGGACCATCTTGGATGGATCCCATCAGGGAATATATTGAGGAGGGAGAATTACCAAGTGATAAGCTCGCAGCTAAGAAATTATAGTTTAAAACTGCTCGGTATGTACTGACCAACGGTATTTAATACAGACGAGGAGTTATAACAGGTTTGCAGAGATGTGTGCATCCCACCGAGGTGAAAGATTTAATTGAAGAGGTCCATGAAGGGTCATGTGGAGCCCATGTAGCAGGTCGGACCCTTTTGCAAAGGGTGATGATGCAAGGATACTACTGGCCGACGATGAGGGCTGATTGCATAGCCTATGCTAAGAAATGTGGCAAGTGTCAGCACTTCTCCTCCATACGAAGAACTCCTCAAGCGTTATTGACACCCATTACTTCCCCTTGGCCATTTTCCATATGGGTAATAGATTTGGTTGGGCCACTGCCGACGACCAGGGGAAGATTTAAGTATCTCTTGGTCGCTGTGGATTATTTTACTAAGTGGGTAGAAGCTGAGCCTCTCATTGATATAACGTACAAAAAAGTGTACCAATTTATTTGGAAGAACATCATTTGTCAATATGGTCTTACTCATGCCTTCATCACAGACCATGGAACACAATTTGACAACGAGGAGTTTGCTGCCTATTGTCATCAGTCAAATATTTTGAAGATCCACTCAGCACCAGGCCATCCTCAAAGCAATGGACAAACTGAAGTGACAAACAGAACATTGTTGAATGGCTTGAAGAAAAGACTGGATGATGCGAAAGCCAATTGGATCAACGAGTTACAATCAGTACTATGGGCTTACCGAACTACTCCCCGAGTAGCAACTGGAGAATCACCATATATGCTGGCGTTTGGAAGTGAAGCTGTTATACCTGCCGCGTTGGGCCTCCCAACACACAGGGTACTGAATTTCAATTCCCCTGTCAGCGACTTAATGAGAAGATTGGATTTAGACATGCTCGAAGAATTTAGAGAAGAAGCAGCCATCAGGAATGCTACATACCAACAACGAACAGCTTTGTTCTATAATAAGAGGGTGAAGAAGTGCGACCTGAAAGAAGGAGATTATGTGCTAAAGAAAGAAATTTAGAAGCACAACAAACTGGAGGCAAACTGGCATGGACCATACCGAGTTATAGAAGTTGTTCGACTAGGAACTTACCGAATAGAAACTTTAGAGGGGGAGGAGTTTAAGAATGCATGGAACGCAGAGCACCTGCGCAAGTATTATCAGTGATGTATATTCTCATGTAACGCAGTTCCGTCAGTATGAATAAAATGAAGATATTCTGTCGAATTCTCTCCTTTTATTGAAAGTTTTTCGGGGAATACTAGTGCATACTAGTGCTACACAAACTCGGCGAAACTCGGCAAAACTCGGACTACTCAAATTTTTTCTCAAAAACGACAACTAAGGTTGGTCGAGAAACAAATGTATTCCTCCGGGAAGTAAAACTTGTATTCCTCTGGGAAGTAAAACTTGTATTCCTCCGGGAAGTAAATCTTGTATTCCTCTGGGAAGTAAAACTTGTATTCCTTCGGGAAGTAAAACTTGTATTCCTCCCGGAAGTAAAACTTGTATTCCTCCGGGAAGTAAAACTTGTATTCCTCCGGGAAGTAAAGCTTGTATTCCTCCGGGAAGTAAAACTTGTATTACTCCGGGAAGTAAAACTTGTATTCCTACGGGAAGTAAAACTATGTGTTCCTCGGGAAGTAAAAGTATTCCTAAAAATGCCAACTTATGTTTGTTAGGAAGTAAATATATTCTCGAAAACGCCAACTAAAGTTGGTCGGGAGGTAAAATTATTCCAAAAAGTGCCAAAGTTGCTCGTTAAGAAAAAATTCACTAACTTTAGTTAGTCGAAAAGGAAAATTTATCGACCTTGGTTGGTCGGAAACATTTTATGAAGACGAGAAAGTGATCGAGCAACATTTTTTATACTCGTAACTTTTTACTAAGTTGGTCGAGAAACAAAACATTATTTTTGCCAAATGACTACCACAAATTCAAACTACTCAACAATAAGTTGGTCGAAAAATAACACAATATTGTTATCTTTTTAACAGATACACTTGCACAAATGTAAAGTGGTACAAAACAATAGCAGTCAAGATTTGCAAATAAAATTATTTCATTAAAGGTAGAATGAAATACATCAGGAATGAAATACAAATTTATTACATCAATATTCCTATTCTATTGGTTTTTTCAACTCTGCTTTTGAAACAGGTTCCTCGCCAGCAGGAGGATCATTTAAAGCAAGAGGAGAATTTATAAAGTTAAGATCTTTTAACATCCTGATATTCATCATGAATGATCGATCTACGAGGTGATCGGGATGAGATATCTCGACACTTGAATGGAGATTGTAGTCGCCGATATATTTGCAAATTAAGCATCGAGGAATGGCCCGAGCAAGGATCCAACTCATATCACGTTTGAATGGTGGCACGGGTAGGTCGAGCAGCCCAGGATCATGGTAGTCCCACTGGTAATGACCCTGTTCAAGTTGCAGCACACCTAAGGCATTCAACCATCCCTGTTTGTAGCCCTCATTATTTGCATTCTGGATATGATCGTCCAAGTGGTAGAGAGCCTCGTTGTATCCAGCCATCCAGAACTCCCTGGGCTATTTGTGGAATTGATATGTCAATCTTTCCAGCTGCTCGTGGAGATTTTTGACAAAAAGTTCTTTATTCTCAAAGACAGACTTCAGCGCAGAAAGCTGCTCTTCCAAGTCCCTGATTTTCTTAGACATCTCAACCAACACCTGATTCTTCGCCATCAGCTGGAAGGCTCGGTTTTCTAAAGCAAATTGAATCCTCTGTTCCTCGACAGGAATCTGAGCAGATCTTGCTCATCCCTAAGGATCTCTTGCTCGCCCACGAGAAGATGTAGAAGGGACAGACCTTTTCAAGGTTTCTAACTCATCCCTCAAGTTGGCGTTCTCGACCTCCAAGAACGAGAATCCCTCATCAGTCATTGGGATCAAGGCTTTTGAAGTGGAAGCTGCAGACTTCAACTGCGACAACTCTCTTTGCAGGTTGTTATTCTCTTGCTCTAATAATTCAGCTATTTTTCTGCACTCTTCGACCTCAGCCCTCAGAGTTATCTCCCTTACATCGTAGCCAATAAAAAGTTTATCGTATCCCTTGTCGGCAACGATTTACTGATACTTCTTCTCGAACCCCTCATGCAAGAGGGAGTGGATTCCTTATATTGTTGCTGAAGGTATTCAAGGGTGCCTTGGAGATCCTCAATCATATCATAATAAGCTATATTATTGGCCACCGCACGATCAAGCAGACACTTCAAATATTAGTAGGCCTCAATTGCCTGTTCTGAAGCATCTTGGCCGAGGATGTCGACGATTTGTACTGCACTCAGATCTGTGTGACCAGCCTTAAAATATTCATTGCATTGCCGCAACAGCTTTGTATCATGAGCAGACAGTAATTCCATCCTGGCCAGAAACTAGTAGAGAAAGAAAAAGCAATAATCAAAACAGAGCATGAATAAGAGAAATAACAGTATGCATAAACAAAAGTTCAAGTTTTATTATATCACAAGGTTCAGAGTTACATGTTCAGGATTACATTTGTTAAAGAAAATAAAATAGATAGAAGTCCGAACAACCCTACACCTTTTCCTTGTCTCCCAAAACTTTCTCGGGAGGCTGGGACGAGGAGGTAGGTTGCTCGAATGGAGCAGATAGTAGCTGGGGAAGTGCTGAAGGTTGCTCGGAGGAAGTAGCGAGTTGCTGAAGTTCCTCGTTTGTAGGCTAGATGGCTGAGGGATGAGAAACTTGATCTCCCATCACCATAGAAGACTCTTCGGAGGCAGCTTCATCCTCTTCTTTGTCTTTAGGAGTTGGAGGGGGACCAGGGATGTGTCGCTGGAAGAGTTCAAAAGTTTCATCAACCTTCATCTCCTGAAGAGCTGCGACCCACCCATCTCTAAAATATTTTAGGCTGCCATATTCGACTTGCGACATCATGGTAGTCAAGCCTTTGTTCCACCCCTTATCCCAGCCAGCACTAAAAGACTTCTTCACAGCCAACTTCCTCTTTGTCTTCTCCGAGGAAAGCTTCTCGGAGAGAAGGTTATCATCATCTTTCAATTTATTCTCAACCTCCTCCTTCTGACGACTTACTTCCCGAAGTCGACTTAACTCCTCCTCAACAACCTTGAGTTTATTTTCAAACTCCTCAGAATTATTGAGCTTCCCTTCGAGCTCTTTATTCTTTTTATCCAAGTCCTTTATTTTCTTCTCCAACCCCTTGGAGACTTCAACAACCTGAGCCTTCTCCTGCTCGGTTGAAGTAAGTTTCTTCTCCCAAGCAGCCTTGTCAGTATCATACTTCTGACGAGAATCTTCCAAAGACCGCGTCAGACCTAAGAAAGCCTCCTCTACACCTGACGAGGAGCTTGAAGCTTAAATAGCTTCATCTTTCTTCAAAATTGTATTAAAGCATCTCACCAACTGTGAAAAGAAAATGAAAGCAAGTCAGAGACAGATATAACAAAGGAAAGATAAAAAGTTAAAAATAATAAGACTTACAGAAGCAATATGGTGAGCAACCAATGATCTAACCATGTCCCGAGAAAGGTTATCTTCAATACCTTGGATCTCGAGAATGATCCAAGTCTTCACCGAGCTCATGGCAGAGCTCGGAGGAACAAAAGTAGGAACACCAGGTCCAGTAGTTGGGGGCTGAGGGATGGTTTCAGCCAAATTGACCGAGGAGCTCTTCTTCAGCTTCCTCGGGGGAACAGAAATAGATTCAACCAAGGAGGAACTCTTGGTCAGTGATATGACAATCACCTCGCCTGGAGCAGAAGCCTTCCTCGGAGCCACTGGGGCTTCTCGACAACCTTCACAGGAGCAGCCGAGGAAGGTGCATTAATTTTCTTTGTCCCTTCTCCTAGGACATCAAGTTTACTTCTTTTTGCCTCTCCAGCACCAGAGGCAGGTTTCTCAAAAAGGGTTAGAGGTCTTCTTTTCTTCATCCTTTCGCTTAAAGGAACGTGTGACTCAGGCGAAGAACTGGTAGAAGTTGGTACTGGTTCTACTTCACTTATTACCGGACGAGCAGTAAAAGAAGTTGTGTAACTCTTGTATTGAAGCATATATGAATCTGACCTAATATGCTCGTCGGCAACAGTCTGATGCAAACTCCAGATAAGTTTTAAGTTCCTTATATTAACGTCTACCTCTTTTGGACACTTTCTTTTACTGTCAACTACAAATAAATCAACATTAAAATATCAGTGGCACATTTTATCAAACATAGAGGAAGCATAATTTCAAAATAAATAAAATGAAATAAAAATAACATATCCCATTGCCATAAGGAGGGCATCTGTGACCCTGATACACTTCATCTCCAGATAAAGGAGCATGTTGCCAATTTTTTATAACAACTCCGTGCTCAAAATAGTCCCTATTGGCATCCGGGAGATTGACCACTAAAGCCCTATTTAAAAATCTAGTTTTTAAATAAAAAGTGTTATCACCAACAGCCCATCTATAACAAAACATGATTTCTGGAATTCCTATGCGAGTTCCATGAATTTGGTTTAGTCCATGAACCCCATTAACTATTCTCCATGTATTGGGGGCTATTCTTACAGGAACCACGTCAAAGTATTGATCGAATTCCAGACATAGAGGGTTTGGAGGAAAAGAAAATCCACACTCAGCAACAAAGAGACTGGGGAACCAATGTCCCTCAGCCAAACGAAAATAGTCTGAAGGCTCAGAAAGCTCTTCCAAAACAACCCAGGAGGGAATAGAAAAATCAGATAGAAATTTATCAAGAGATTCAACAAGGTAAACCATGATGAATAAAGGAAATGAAGAAGAAGGAAGAAGATATTACAGAAAAAGAGTGGATTTGTTGACAACGAACGATGAAAAGGATGAACGCACAAGAGAGTAAGACAATGGAAAACTCGAAGATACAAATTTGAAAAAGTAGAAGACGATGGGATTGTCTGTAACGCTTAAATACCTTGCCTTGGGAAAAGGAAAAAGTAATGAGTATAAAAAGAGACGGTTACGCTACCGGCAGCTAAAAAGACAAAAAGGGCGCAGCAATCGAAGCGAGTATAAAAATTCAAAAAAAGCCTGATTCTATGAATTTGGAAGGAAAAATAAATACAAGGGGTCTTCTGTTGATACCAAATTTAGTCTGCTGACATGGCTCAATCGAGTGGAGACACATGGCAATCTGCGTGGCAACAACAAACACTTCCGAGGAACTCAGACGCTCCGAGGAACCATATTACAACGAGGAACACTGCTTCCCCGAGGAACTCAGATGCTCCGACCTACAAGAACTCTCCGAGGAACTTTTGATTACCGAGGACCTTAGGCGGTCCGAGCTGCACCTCGGACAAACATTAATAGCCGGATAACCAACAGTTTGACTGTTCATTAAATGCTCATCATTCAGATGTATACGCTTAAAGGGCATTGAATGTATTACCCTTTCACATGTACAACATTGAATGTATTACCCTTTCACATTACAGCCTCAGGGCTATAAATACATTGTACAATTCTCATTGTAAGGGGACCGAAATTTCTTGATTGAACTTGTAATCGAGAATTCCAAAACAATCATCAATAACAGAAACAGTGGACGTAGGCCATTATTATAAGGCTGAACCACTTTAAAACTTCTTTGTCTCATTTATTTTATCTGTGATTAAATAATTAGATACGATCTAATTTTTTACATCAACAATGGGAATGCCTTAAAAATCAATTAACAAATATCAGCATTGCATCGATGAATAGTAACTAAATAAGAAAATAACCACAAGTAAATTATTTGTGGATGATTTTCTCACCAGTTACACCAAAATAAATAGCTAATCCTTTAGGGGTGGGTGAGAGTTACACTTATCGCTCTTTCCTAAAATTTTCTTATCAAATTTAAATCAACCTTTTATTTATTTGTGAAAATTTTGACCATTTTTGTGATATATAGTTATCTAATTAGTTTGTTAAAGAACAAATTTAAGACAATATGACAGAATAATAAAATACCACTAGTTTCATATAATTATTACAGACTTAATTGCATCAAGTTTAAAAACTCCAATTAATACATGAAACAAAAGTACAACAACTATAATGGGGCGACCACCATCATAGTAAGATCTGATATTCAGATCTTTCTAAGGTCCACTCCTCTTGTCCTTTTCTTTGTCATCATCCTTGCCCGAAGTACCTAGGGGGTATCAAGGACGAGGATGCGCAATAACCAGTAAGGGAATAGTAATAAGCTATCATAATACAAAGAAGATACATATACATATACATATACATATACATATACATATACATATACCATGAACTTTAATTATGAAATCATTTTAATTTGATCAACTCTTTCAAATGCAACAACGATACATGGTAATACACACTTGGCTGCATGCCAAACATACACTTTATTAGTTACAAACAACTCCTACATGAGTTCCTATTATTTTAACCTCGTTCTTAATCATTTATTATTTAAGAGCACCAAGCTCTTTACTTCATTGTTTGTCCTATTTTGGAGTTTATCGATCCCATTTATTTTCATGGTCTTATAATGTCCGCAATAAATGCCATAACCATTGCACCTATGAGCAGTGATTTTGGGTCTAAGCATCGTCGCCTCGCCCCAGGTCTTATTAAAATATCAAGAGCCCCGAGTATCTTTATTTTTACTCTTTAGTAACATTTTTACATAGTTCCACCTTTCAAACCCAGACGATGAGGCCAGACCATTCAAGGTATTTTCTTCCTTATACATTTTTTGCCCATTAGTTACGTACTTAAAATATAAATTTTAAGTTTCAGGGTCTTTGGATTCAAACTTGCTTAACAAAAAACTTAAAGTCCACTGAAATGTTCAAAGTTTAGACTACTTTGTAATTCTTTCCAAACTCAAGGTCAAGTTCTCGATATTAAAGTTCCACTAACAACACTTATAAGCTTTTAGGGGTCATTTTAAAATATGACTAGCCTAAGGGGATGTTTTCTGAAAATTATAATTTCATAGGTAAATCCATATTTTATAACTCTAAGGACCATTTTATAATATTTACCATTTAAGGTCCGTTTTGAAATATTTATAACTGTACACACCACATTCTGGGGCCCCCTAAATCTCTCCATAGGTCCTTAACGCCTCCCCATTTTCACTACAAACCCTAGGTCATACTCCAAGTACCGATCTAGAGGCCATTGGGAGCTCCCAGGCCCCGTTTGACTCTGGTTAACTCTATCATCATAGCGAAACTCATTGAATCTTTAAAGGGATCTGAATCTCCTTTCCAATGATCCACCCCGTATGCAAATCGACATAACGGTTCGGACGAACAGACTATTTTACTATCGAAAATCGATCTGGAGGCCACCGGGCGCTCTCGAGCCCCAATTTGTCCCCATTCAACTTCATCGTCAGAGCAAAAGCTCTCTGAATTTTTGAAGGTCACTGAAACCCCTTTCCAATGGTCCGACCTGTGTGTGAAATGGCATAACCATTTGGACGAGCGATCCGTTTTCCCCCAAAAAATGATTTGGAGGCCACCGAGCGCTCCCAGGATCCATTTAACCAAGTTCAACTCTTCATATCGAATATAAGTGAATGAATCTTTAAGGGAACTGAATACCCTTCAACGGTATGCCAGTGCACGATTCTGACTTACGATGCAGACGAACGATCTGTTTTGCTCTGAGAGGTCACCGGGTGCTTTCGGGCTTCGATTGACCAAGTCAACTTTCCTAACCAAGATAATATCATTGGAATGTCTAAGTACATCACCTAACCTTTCCAGCGGTCCATCCCGTGCGCGATTCTGAATTACCATTCGGATGAACGATTCATTTTCGTCCGATGATTTCCCTTCCAAAGGACTGATGTGCGCTTCCGAGCCACATTTAACCCAAAGACAACTCCCAAACCGGGGTCTAAAGAACTCTTAAAGGTATCTAAATTACCTTTATAACGGTATGCCCTGTGCATGATTTGGATCAACGGATAGCGTTCTACGACCTTTTTTTGGAAAAATTTGCACCAGACTACCAATTAACATGTTCATTGCCCTGCCTATCAATAGTGTGCCAAGGGTTACCTGCCGATTGTCAGGGCTAATGCCATGCCAATTGGAACCCCCTTACCCTATAAATAGAGGGCATGACCTCACTCCTAAGTAACACCTCAGATCCATCAGCATCAGTGATCTTAGCAATATTCTCTCGAAATCAGCGAAGTTCCTTCATGTGAAATTCGATTCAAGCTTACATTCCTATCCTTTTCATACCCAATTTGGAAAAATATCATTCTCTATCATCCAACATGCATCTCACATCCAAAGGAGTTCATCCGAGATTAAAGAATAAGCTTTAAAAAAGGTCCAATTTCTTCCCCGTCTCTTTAAATTTCTTATTTTTGCATTAAATGCATTAGATTCATAATCTAGTTTTTACTTTAGTTCATACACATTGGCATCTTACACTTTTATTAGTATATTACACATAATTTATTTTCAATAAAAAAAATCAATACAAACAAAAGAGGGTTACGCCCATAAATTCTGAACGGGATTATCCATCACACTTTTCCAAAACTAAAACACATTTTTCTAAACACGCACATATAATAGAATCTCGTTCGAATCTATGGGATAAACCCCACCCTTATGCCGCATGCGAACTACGTAGACTTTGATGCTTTTATAGGCTACGTAGGCGTCTTGGATTATAACCCAAGACTCGAGTCCAATTTTTTAATTTTCTAATTTTCCGAAATCCCCTATGTACATATTTATCATATTCTTTCATTATTATACATATTATGTTTGTGATCCTTATTAGAATTTTATCCAACACATATTATCATTTCACCATAACGATCAATATCCCAATAAACGCATAAATTGTATTTTATATAGAATATTTTGGGAGCATTCCTATGGATGACCTCTATCTCTTATATGGTATGAGTTGGGCGATTCTGATCTCCATTATGTATACCCGCACACACAATTCACGAAAAAATAAAGGAAAATAATTACACTAGCCCATGAGAGACCGAAAGGGAGGGATGGGTGCCTAACACCATCTCATTCCGTAATTTAGCCCCTGAATCCTTCAACCTATTGCTTTTTTAAGCATCATTTTGTCTTTGATGCCACTCTCGAGGCACCGACATGTTCTTTTGCCTATTTTGTGCAAAATAGGTCGACGACTCCATTTCTTTACATTCACTCCACACCGATGATGGCCAAAACATTCCTAGATCGAAAGAGGGCGCAAGACCTTTTCATCCCCCTTTTTTTTCCTTTCCCCGACCCTCGTTCTTTGGAAGAAGGAGAGGATGAGAGATGAAAGGGAGGACGCGCAAAAATACGGGATGGCCACAGTGGCGACTCCGTTGGGGACAATTTTCATAAGAGGGTTATACTTTGTTTGCATGGGTGTTTTGTTTTTCTTCTTGTGTGCGTATAAACCTATCTGTATGTTCCCTTTTTCTCATCTATTATTTCTTGCACATAAATACCTCCTGCTTATATCACTACTCACTCACACATTTGTATATACTCTACACGTACACTTCACGCTACGTGTACCTAGGACCACTTATATCCACATGTTGCACACACCACTTAGAAAATCCATGCTTAGGCGTCACTAACACACACCTCCACTTATCACACTTGTATATATCCATGCTCACTCACACTTATCACACACCACTTGTAGTTGATCCATGTTTAGGTTCACTACCACACACTCAATTGTAGATAGCTACACATCACGCACTCTCACATATCCATATTTAGTAGATATTTACTTTTTATAGTTGTACATTATCCCCTTCTTAGCATAATGCCCATCAATAAAGATACTCTCTCCATATTATACTAATCAAGAATCATGCATTTGGCACACAACATCACCAAAGATCATGGATATTGAACAAATTTTGTTCCGTAAGTGGGGGATCATTTCGTGATGGGCACTAGTCCACCAGGTCGCAGTTATCCTAAGGGATATGACTCTCACCTTCCATTGACCAAGTACCTTTGATGTATATCAAACGATTCCCCCCGCGTCGTAATGCTTGACCAAAGTCAAGGCGGGAGGTATATTATAGGGACTCATTCATGTACGTCAAGTATATCGAGTTCACTCTCACACGTACTGTCCCTATGAGGTATATAGTGAGCCAATTCATGTACACTCAGGTATATCAAATGGCTTGTCCACACATATTGATTGCCTTCAAAATCAAGATGTATATCGTGGAAGTCATGACAAAGGGTAAACCCTTTCGATTAACGCAATAATTGCATACCCTCATATAGGATTCAAACCTAGGGCACTCATATTTAGTTTGCTGATTTCTACCCGAAACTCTACCAAAATGATGGGTCTGCATGGCGCCCAAATTTTTGCGCGATTTTTAAAATGGGACCCTACCCATGAGCCTGGTAACAAGTCCAACCATATTTCTACATATTCTTTAAACCGAATTTTCCTAGGCTCGGGTCCTATTCGACCTTTTTTTTACATTTGGTAAACCCAATACAAGTGAGAACATGATGAACATTATAATAAATAATCATGCTGAGACCCGTATCTCATTTCCCCTCTTTTTTTACCAAAAGTATCGAAAATATTTTCCCTCTTTTATCAAAAATACCAAAAACATTTTCCCTTCCTTTAACCAAAAATATTTTTCCTCGCTTTTACTAAAAAAAAAGTTTTGTCCCCCTCTTTTCCAAAAAATATCAAAAACATTCTCATTTTTTTTTCTTAAAAAATAACAGTTTTCCCTGTTCTTTTTCAAAAATAAATTTAAATTTTTCTCCTTCTCAGGTAGATCGCATACCCTTGGACTGGCTCCCTATTATCTTCGATCTTCCATCAAACTTTCTCGAAGCTTCGTCAGTTCCCTCGCTTTCTTCAAGTCCAGAATTCACCTTCATCCGCTTTTCATAGAGAACACAGATCAAGCACCGACTGTACAACTAGATTTGATGACAGTCCTAGCCCAACTCATTGCTAAGATTGATAACCTTCAAATCAAGGTTCATGAGATGCAACAAAATCGAGTCCATAATCTCAAAGAGCCCGAGATCCTCTTCCCTCGCGCTATGGGTCCGCCTGCACCTGATCCTATTTAGTTCCCCGATGAATATCAGCACGCTCCACGTGCTCCTCCTGCTAATGGGTCACCGCCAGCCCAACTCCCTATGCCCAATATTGCCCAGCCAGGGGCCAACTTACCCATGACCATTGATCCGAAGGAGGAATAATTGAACAAGGTCAAGGAGGACCCTAATATGTTGACCTAGAAATTTGATCAAGTCATAATCTATGGGAACTACATGGAATACACCCACATGTCTCCCTATCGTAAAGCAAGGTTGCCAAAAAAGTTTAAAATGCACAACATCAAGAAATTCAGGGGTAGTGCACCCCAATTTCTCATCTTCAAAGTTATCACCGATCCATGACTCTCTTAGGTGCTTTCGAGGAATTAATGGCCCAGATATTCCAACAGACTTTTAAGGATAACGCTCTTCGCTGGTTCTTATCTCTCGAGGAGTCCAGAATTCGCAATTGGGAGGATGTTGAACGTGAATTCATGTCACAGTACAAGTAAAATGAGAGTTGGAGGTTACCCATCATGATTTAGAATTTCTCAAACAGAACCCTGGGGAATCTGTCAGTAACTTCATAGCAAGGTGGAGAGAGAAAGCAAACACCATGACCAATCGGCTTCCTAAAGAGGAGCAAGTCAACATTATGAAGAAGAATTTCTTACCCCATGTCAGAGAGACGGTGGGAGGACAGTACTACCCTCATTTCTAAGCCCTTCGAGAAGAAGGATTGGAGATCAAAGAAGGACTTTTCAAGATGAAAGTTGAACCGAAGAAAGTATTTGGACAGTTCACTCCTAAAAAGAATGAAAAGCTTGTGAGTACCGCAGTTTCAACCATCAATAACATCTCTCAGCCTGCTACTTTATGGGCACCAAAAATCCATCCTAACCCAGTCAAGAAGGAATACACCGATCTTCATGCTCCCCTTTCCAAAGTTTACCAGGCCCTATTAAGTCGAAACCTTACCAAACCGTTCGATCCTCATCCATTACGAAACCCCTTCCCAAATATTTCAAACCAGATGCTCATTGTGACTTTCACCAAACTGCCAGACATATCACTGACCAGTGTTCTACCTCCAAAATTTAATTCAAGGTTTGATCGATCGAGGTTTCATCGTCCCATTAGTCAATCCCCAACCAAACGGTACCCATAATCCATTCCCAAATCATAAAAATGCCATCTCCCTACAAGAAGACCCAGAATTTGATCCATCTACCCTTATCATACCAAGTAAATCAACCAGCATACCCAAATTTTCTCTTAAACCTCTCCAAGAGTGCCCATATTTTCTACTACATCCTACCAATTTTGCCGATCAGGCCCTGTCACTCTGTACCAAATAATGCATCACTGTCCGTACCCGTTCGGGAGGAAAAGATATGGAATTATCAGTAGTGTTGAATCAACTCCTAGAGTTTGGGCTAAAATTTCCCTCCAAGATGACTACTTATTGCCAGAGATTTAGTGCACTATTCTTGGAAGCTCGGAGATGGGCCTAAAAATTAGATAATTGGGTGGTACTGACTGATGAAGTCAGTCTAGTTGATGTCATCCAGATCATGGCAGACTTATTTTGATAGATCGATGATATTTATAGTATATCTAAGCTACTTGATGCTTTGAAACTACAAGGGAGCCTGGTCCCTTCACTTTTACATCTCCCCATCAAATGAGAGGATCTGTACGAGGAGGCCATTGAGGTTATGGAGTGTATTGACTTTTCATTAAAAGATGATGTCGTTACCACTGGATGGGGGGACGAATTTGATGATTCAGATGAAGAGCAAAGACGAGAGAAAACTAGCCCTATAGTCAGCATATGTGGGATGATATCATTTGAAGATCTACTAGGAGAAATCAACAAGGTGGCTGAACAACCCGAGATCATTGAGGAAATGAGGTTCCTATTTTTCCTCTTTTTTATGAACTATATGACTAGGTCAGGGAGGCATTACCAAGTCACAAACCTCCCACCATCAACAAACGACAAAGGAAAAGGTGTTGAGAAACTCCCTATGCCAAAAATGACCCTCGAGGAGAGTAAGATCCTTGATCAGTTAAAGAAAACCCAAGATAACATCACCTTATGGGGACTCTTTATGCCTTCCCAATTGAACCAAAATACCTTGAACAAGCTACTCATTGGACCCACAATTCCCCCTTCAACCACGCTAGAAGAAGTAGTGAATCTGGTCGGATCCCTGACCTCTACTAGAATGCTCTTTTTTTCGAAGAAGAAGTCCCTAAGATGGGGCTAAACCACAATTATGCTCTCAATATCTTTGACAAAGTCACAGGAAAGACTGTCTAACTCTTTCTTATCAATAATGGATCAGCTCTTAATGTCTGCCCATTGAGGACCCTTTATTGTTTGGGGCTGAAAGTGAGCCACCTTGATCCAACCTCTATCATTGTACGTGCTTACGATAATACCCGTCGAGAAGTGATGGTATCCATAAAGCTTACAATAGGGGTTGGCCCTATAAATCCTGTTATTGAAATTAAATCATTGATATCCCAACTTATTTAAAATTGTTGCTCGGACTATCGTGGCTCCATAGCGTCAAGGGTGTGTCTTCTTCCTTTTATTAGAAACGAAAGTTCTTTGCTAAAGGGAAAGTCATTACTATCTTGGGATATGACGACAATGCCGAGAGTGCAAGAACCAGTAATCCTATACTTGAGATACAATACGGGGAAAATGATATTCTTTTGTCAGGTTTTCGAGTTGAACCAATTCTACTCCTAGCAGGGAATGATTTCAAATATAAGGTTTGTACGTAACATAACCCCCATGGTAATGTCAATGTGATCCAGATATTCAAAAATATGCACTTCATCCCCGGAATAGGGCAAGGATGAAGACAATAGGGGATACTTGAACCTATTATGTTGAAGAAAGTATTTTCCTCTTTATGGCCTGGGCTATCAACCATCAACAAAAGAACTCATAATGATCCACCAGCCTTGACTAAAAAGAAGGTTAAAAAGAACCAAGATTGTCTCAAGGGATTCCTTGAACGGAAGATTTATTAGAGAGGGTGAAGATTTCCCCTTCTGTGGCTTTCCTAAATCCTGGTATTATCATGTGGACAAGAAAATGAAACCTAGAATGGAGATATTTTTCCAAGACAGCTTCTTCTGGGTCAAAAGTTCCCAGCATCATGTGCCACCACTCATTGAGAAGTCGATGCCGTACATTCCGAGGAAAGTGACTCCGAATATTCTTTCAACTTGCAGACACTCGGGCTGACACTCTGTATGATCTACTCAAATACTACATCATTGGATCCGTCCCGTCGGATCAAAGATGTTGATTCACCTCTCTTCAACTGGTATCCTGCTCCAGTTCCACCTACTGATATTCAACCCAACCCAGATGTTTATCCCGTTTCTTCTTCTCTTACTATTCCTCCTTACTTTGATGTAATTGAGACCTCCTTTGATGAGGTTCTCAATATTGTTTTTCCTATCAATGAAATAAACAAAGATTTTGAGTATTTTGTTGTGCCTTATATTAATTGTCTTGATTATAATGAAACTCTTGATGATGAGGATCTTGCAAATGAACAATTCTTAACTGATATAAATAAGGTTAATAACAAACAATACAATCGTGTTTAAGTTAATGAAGATGTAAGGACACTGTACGTCACAATTAACTATGTCTTATACCGCTACAAGTCGTCAAAGGATTGAGGAAGCTAACATCTACAAAAGACGAATCCGAATTTGAAGTGGACTTCAACATTCATGCCCAACAAGATGATTTTGGTAAAATTATGTTTAAGTTCCATTTACATTTCATATTAAAAGTGTTGGGATATTTTTTATGTAAGTTAAAATATTTTTCTAATTATGGAAAATGGTTTTTATAAAGCTAGTATTTTCAAAAACATTTTCTCATAAAAGTTTCTTGATAAGAAATTTGTTGATCCCGTATCTAATTTTAATTTTTGATCTTTATTTAAAAGTCTGGAGTTATTTTGGGATCACCGCCTCAGTCGATCAAACGATAGCGTATCTCGTTTGAACGAGATGCTGCTTCGTTTAAATGACAGTGTATGTCATTCGAACGACAGGAGTTTTAGGTTGACACGTTACTGCCTCAATTCTGCTATATATTAGGTGTCAGACTACTTGTTTTAGGCATGGAGAAACACTGCTTTTAACAGAATACATTTTTAAGTGTTTGTTTTCTTTTCCAACAATTTAAAGGGTTCAAAGCTTTTGTTTTACAATTCACAAATCCCAATTACTTTTGTGTGAGTTGTTTTGTGGAACCCAAGACATATTTTATGGGAGTTTATGCTTCTACACTAATTTCCTTGAAAGGTACTGGGTTGACAATAGGTGCCACTTACGGGAGGTACTGGGCTGATCGACTGCGTGTCATAGGGAGTGTTGCGGTGTTCCTCGGCTCACGACGATGAACCGACATCTGCGGGTATTTAATATGTCAATTATATTTTCATTATAATCCATGTAAATCGACTTTTACAACTTATAGTGGAAATAAAAAAAAGTTTTACCCGAAAGTGTTTTTTTCCTGAAATCTGTGTTTGTCAGCTTAATTATCGCGTGGTTTAATTTATTAATTTGATTTGACACGTAGATGCATGTTTGGGGGATGAATAAAATTGTTGTTTGGTTTGGGCAAATTTAGACACCCAATTAAATAAGTTTGATTTAAAAATTTACGAATCCATTTGAATCAGTAACGCACACGAAATTTTACAAATTGGTATCAGATTAGATTACATTAATTTATCGCATATTCCTATTTTTCGTATAAATTGTGTGATATTAATTTTTTTTGAACAATCTGTTTTGCGAAAAATCGCAACTTTTTCGATGGGTAACTTATATAATCAAATGCCTATTTTTGACGGATCCAAACCCGTATGAAATCTCATTTAAAATCCATTGACGAACATTTTTGGTTGCATTGTGAAAGTGGGTGGACTCCTCCCACTGTCATTGCTAATAATATCACTTCTTTCAAACCTGTGTAGGATTGGACTGAAGATAATTTAAAATGTCTAATTTTAATTCCTGTGGTGTGAGTGTTATTTCTGATGGTGTCACCCTTGATGAGTTTTGCCGAATTATGACGTGGACCATGTCGAAAGAGGCATATGATTTCCTATAATTGACACATGAGGGTACAAACGGGGTTAAAAAATCAAGGTTAAAAAATTTGGCCACCCAGTTAGAGACTATCACCATGTCCGAGTCCAAATGTTTTAATGAGTTTTATGCATGTTTGTCAAAAATTGTTATGTCAAGTTTTAATTTAGGTGAGTTAATTGACAACACGCATGTCATTAAAAATATTTTGAGATCTCTACCTAAATGTTTTATTCCTAAAGTCACTGTTTTGAATTCGTTGGGAAAGTTAAATTCACTTAAGTAAGAAGAGATCGTAGGAGACCTACAAAGTTATGAGATTGACATGTTTTCCCAAACCATTAAGGCTAAGGATAAAGGCGTTGCTTTAAATACTCAAGTTAGGAAGAAAAATAAAGAGAGAGTTTATGAGTCTGATTCTAAGGGACAATTTAGTATTGACGATGTGACCTTGTTTGTGAATTTTTTTTAAAAGTTTCTCAAAATGAACAAAAATAATTTTTCCAATTAAAATTCTTTTGAGAAAAATAAAAAGAAAGAAAAGGACAATGAGGGTAGTGAAAAAGAGAGAGAGAGGGTGTTAAAGAAGAAGAGAGTGAGGAAGATTTAGATTATATGACTTGTTTTAAGTGTAAAGGCTAGGCTAAGGAGAAAAGGTAAGAAAGTAGCCATATGAGATGTGTGTATGTTTTTCGAGTCGTGTGAGCACACCCACTTTGTCCCACGATGATTGTGTTCACGAGAGCGAAGATGATGAGTCGAGTGTTTTTAATGGGGATGAGAGCGAGTTTGAGAGTGAAGATGAAAGTGATCACCAAAAAGCTTTTGGAGATTTGTACATCGAGACCTTGAAAACAAAGAAGTATAATAGGGATTTAGATCGTCGAGTTTTAGATTTAGAGAGAGAGAAAGAAGGGGAAAGGAGGGGAAAGTGTGACTTGATCGACACGGTGTCTAGTCTGATGACACGTATATCCCAACTCAAGAGTGATATCGAACGTGCTCGGGAGGTCAAAATCCCTTTAGAGAATGAATCTAAAAAGGTTGAAAAGATGGTTCTCAATCCCATTTTGGGTAGTGTTGAGAGTATAGGAATACGTCATGACGGTGCATCCACCTTTTTTGTTGCATTCGAGTCGGTTCCTACTTTAGTGAGAGATTCACATGGCTCTCGACCCAACCCACCTAGGTGTCTCGTACCTGTTAAGAGAGCGCATAAGAGACATTTTGAGAGAGGTGTACCTGGGCCTGTTTATGTTTACTCCCATTATAAAAAAGAGAGGACAACTTAGGGAGTTTTGTTTTAAGTTGAATTATGTGTCATGCTTTGCTTCTACACATGTTCACACACATTCACCCACTCATGATACTTTGCTTGCACATAATGATAGAGAGTATGCACATATTCTAAAGCAAGTAAAGTTTTTGGTCAAGGCGTCACATGATTTAATGGAAGTTTGTCATAGGATGTCGCCATCTTTGGAAAACTCTCTCTCACCTAATGGATGAGGTTTATACTATTTGCTAGCATAGGATGATTTACATGATGACACTTTTGCCTATTGCTAGTATGTATCACTTTGTAGTTTACATTGTTTATTTATTTTTGCTATTGTTTAAGAACTTTTTTGGATATGTTTGCCCATTCCAAGACCTTTTTTCACGTAATTTTTTCACTGGACAAAACTACATGACATTCTGAAAAACATGTGAAATTTGTTTTTTTCCCGTTCAAATGAGAGGAGTTCTCGTTCGAGCGACTGCTGATATCGCGCGAAGTAGCTTCTCCTGAAAACCCTTGTCGTTCGAGCGACATGGCGCTTCATTCTAGCGACCCCTGGAGTTTTTCCATTTGCAGTCCTCTGCTTCATACTGCTATATTATTTGGTACTATTGGGTTGATTCTGAATAGTGTTCGAAAAATACAAAAAGATTTTCATTTTTTGATAAAATTTTTGAAAAATACAAAAAGAGTTTTGTATTTTTTTTACATTGTATATGAATGGACATTTAGGATGACCGAGTCACAACATCATTCCATATCCATGTGATTATTTGATAGTGTTTTAAGACAATATATTGTGTCATTCATGTGCTTTACAACGTTTAGAGTCTTTGAGATGAGATATAGTGTTGCTACCTACATGTTTGACTCATTTGTCCTTTATTACACACATGCACGGATTTGTTTGATTTTTGTGCTTGTCTATCACATGTTGGTTGAGTGTTTCTATCTCAATTCTGTCTATCCAACGAATCAAATGCGATAAATCTTGACAAGAAAATAGGGCATGATATAAACCGTTTGTGAGTTTGTGTGTTTTATTTTGAGAAATGAAAAAGGGCTGTGAAAGGTATCTTATTTTTCCTTTGCTATAAAGACACCGTTTATAATGGGCCTAAAAAGTGAGGAATTAAAAATTATTCGGGGTCCAATAAGGTTTAAAAGAGACCAAAAAATTTGAAAGGAAATAAAAAGAAATATTATGCCAGAAATGAGCCAATAGATTTTAGTTTCATCATCTCATAAGAAAAATAAAAAGCATTATCTTTTAATGAGAGAGTTTGGATGGAATTTACAACAGTTTGCACGTCCTTGAAAGTTCATGAAAAAAACATTACATAGTTTTGGACGTTATTGGTGTGGAAATCATTTATACTTTGATTTGTCAATATGATTAAGATGATGTCGTCTAAATTCAACAATTTTTACACCTAAGGACTATTTTGATGTTCATTCATTAGGAGTACACTTATGCATCTTGCACACATTTCATGATTGAGTCGATTTTCCTATCTAATTTTTTCACACCCATTCATTCTTTTTCCACGATTTGGTTGTTTTTAGTGAAAATTCATGGTGTGTGATTTTTTGTAACATCATTTTTTATTTTTTGTATGAAAAATCAAAAATAGTTTGTTTTCCTTGGTTTACCGTGACACCCTGATTTGATTTACTTGGTTTATTATTTTCCTTATCTATTTCGTACAAATAAAAAGGGGGGAGTACGAATTATGACCTTATAGGGGAGTTTAAGTATGAGGGAGAAGTTGATTATGCTTTCATGTTTATGCTTATATCATTTCAAACTCGATACATCATGAGGTATTTGCTTTAGTTCATGTGTGTAGGTACGATTGATGATTATTTTGATGCACACCATGATGAGAAAATCTTGAAGTTTTGAAAAGTTTATTATTAAAGAAAAGTTTGAGGACCATTCATTTTATCTTTCCACTTTTGTTTTTGGGAGGGTAGATTTGTAAAGGTCATTTTAAGTTGATAATTCGGATATTTTTATTTTGTACCGGCATAGACTTAGGGGGAGATTTGTATGGGCATTGTTTGTCACAATTAATTATGTCATATACCGCTACAACTCGTCGAAGGATTGAGGAAGCTAACATCTATAAAAGACGAATTCGAATTTCAAGTGGACTTCAACATTCATGCCCAATAAGATGATTTTGGTAAAATTATGTTTAAGTTCCGTTTACATTTCATATTAAAAGTGTCGGGATATTTTTTATGAAAGTTAAATAATTTTCTAATTATGAAAAATGGTTTTTGAAATTTTTATAAATGGTTTTTATAAAGGTAGTATTTTCAAAAACATTTTCTCATAAAAGTTTATTGATAAAATATTTTCTTATCCCTTATCTAGTTTTAATTTTTGAGGTTTCCAAGTTATTGAAAAGTATAGAGTTATTTTGGGATCACCGTCTCAGTCCTTCAAACGACAATGTATCTACTTCGAACGAGATGCTGCTTCGTTCAAACGATAGCGTATGTCATTCGAACGACAAGAGTTTTAGGCTGACACATCACCACCTCAATTCCGCTATATATTAGGTGTCAGACTACTTATTTTAGGCGTGGGGAAACACTGCTTTTAACATAATACATTTTTGAGTGTTTGTTTTCTTCTCCAACAATTTAAAAGGTTCAAAGATTTTATTTTACAATTCATAAATTCCAATTACTTTTGTGTGAGTTATTTTGTGGAACCCAAGACATATTTGCTGAGAGTTTATGCTGCTACACTAGGTTCCTTGGAAGGTACTGGGATGACAATAGGTACCACTTGCGGGAGGTACTGAGTTGATCGACTACGTGTAATAGGGAGTGTTGTAAGTTCCTGAAGATGATGAACCGACACCTGTGGGTATTTCGTATGTCAATTATATTTTCATTATAATTCGTGTAAATTGGCTTTTACAAATTATAGTGGAAATAAAAAGTTTTTTTTACCCAAAAGATTTTTTTTCCTGAAATCTATGTTTGTCAGCTTAATCATCGCATCGTTTAATTTATTGATTTGATTTGACACATTGATGAAATTTTAGGGGATGAATAAAATTGATGTTTGGTTTGAGAAAATTTAGACATCCAATTAAATAAGCTTGATTTAAAAAATTGCGAATCCATTTGAATAAGTATCGCACACGATATTTTATAGAAGATAAAACTGTTGTTATTAATCTCGATTCCAGTAGCCAACTGCGCAAGATTAGGATAGGGTCCACCCTTGACAAGCATGAGAGCGCGTAACTCAGGTAATTACTAAAGGAATTTGTGGATGTATTCACATGGTCTTACGATGATATAACTGGCATTGATTCGGAGATAGCTCAGCATGAGATTCCAACTCTCCCAGAATGCAAATCGATTAAACAAAAACTGCATAAGCCTTGCACCGAATGGTCGCTCAAGATTAAGGAAGAAGTGGTCAAACAGTTGAACGTGGGTTACATACATCTGATTGAATATCCCATATATCTATCCAACATCGTACCCATGCTGAAATCAAGAGGGAAGCTTCACATGTGTGTTGACTGCCGAAACTTGAATAGAGCCTCTCCAAATGATGATTATCCACTACCCAATATCGATATGATTATGGACAACAAGACCAGTAATGCTCTTAAGTCATTCATTGATGGGTTTTGTGGATATAATTAGACCAAGATGCACATGATCATCAAGAAAAATCGCATTCATCACTCCTTGGGGAAATTTTTTCTACACCGTTATGCCATTTGGTCTAAAAAATGCAGGGGTGACCTACCAAAGGGATTCCACATCCATCTTGTATGATCTGATACACAAAGAAGTCAAGGTCTACGTGGATGATATGATTATCAAGTCTAAAACTAGGGGAGGTCATGTTCCCGCTCTTTGAAAGTTCTTCGAGCGACCATGACTATATCAGATGTGACTTAATCCACAGAAGTGTGTCTTCGACGTTACCAAAGGAAAGCTCTTGGGATTCATGGTTAACGAGAGAGGGATAGAAGCAGATCCTGGTATGCTAAAAGACATACTTGAGATGCCACCACCCTAAACAGAGAAGAAAGTCTAGGGATTCCTTGGAAAAATGCAATATATCAGCTGGTTTATCAGTAAGTTAACTTCTATCTATGAACCCATCTCCAAACTCATTTGAAAGGATTCCACCAAAGTTTGGAATGAATCTTGATAAGTGGATTTTGATCAAATAAAACAATACCTAACCCGACCTCCGGTACTCATGTCGCTGCAGCCTGGTCTTCCTCTACTCTTATACCCAACCATAATAGATATCGCAACTAGGTCTTTGCTCGACCAATACCTTGAAGAAATTCATAAGGGAAGAGCCATATACTATGCCAGTCATAAGTTGGTCAGGTACGAAGTTAACTACACAGCCTTAAAAAAGGCATGTGTCGCCCTTGTCTGGGTCACCCAAAAGTTATGACACTACATGCTCACCTTTCCCATCAAACTTGTGTCCCGAATGGATCCTATTAAGTACCTACTTGAGAAATCTTATCTGTCTAGATGAATGCATCGATGGTTGATGTTAACACTCGAATTTGATATTATGTATGTCATTCAGAAAGCCATGAAAGGAATAGCCATCTCTGATTACCTCACTGACTACCCTATGGAAGAAGGCAATGTCTAGATTTTCGAGTTCCCATATGAGAATATCCTTTGTACCTCCCAAGAAGACCTTCGATGGCACCTCCAATAAGAAAGGGTGTGGCATTGGGATACCCATAATCGCCCGTGATGACTCTCACACTCCCATTGACATAAAGTTGGATTTTCCCTGCACCAACAACATGACTGAATACGAGGCATGCACGGTAGGCCTCAAAGTTGCTCTTAAGAAAGGAATTCGGTACCTAGATATCTATGGGGATTCAGCCCTCATCATCGATTAAGTACTCAAAAAGTGGAAAGTCAAGAACGAGAAAATTTTACCCTTCCATGCCCACTTAGAAGAGCTAGCCTCCCAATTCCAAGATATCACCTTCCACTACCTGCCCCGATTAAAGAACAACCTAGTCGATGCCCTTGCTACCTTCGCCTCCATGATTGACATCCCCAAAGGTTCTAACAAGATATTTGGCACCTCCTCAAGCATAGTAGGTATCCCCAAGTTTCAAACAAGAAAGATCGAGAAAACCTTCGTAAAATGGTTGCCCAGTACATTGTTTGTGATAAAGCACTATTTAAGAACACACTTCAGTGGATTCATCTTCAATTTATACTTCCTGCAATGGGAGAACACCTTCCTCAAATCGCTCAGATGGTACACCTCCTTCCTCGATTTGATGACCAAATCATCCACATAGAATTCCATAAATTTGTGGAAGAAGTCATGGAAAATGACCATCATTGTTCTCTAGTAAGTCGCCCCAGCATTTTTGAGACCAAATGGCATCACCTTGTATATGAAGTTGCTCAATGGGGTTCTGAACATTGTTTTCTCTACATCCATGGGGTCCATCTTGATCTGGTTATACCCTACATACCCATCCATGAAGTTATACATCTCATGACCAGCTGTTGCATCTATCAGGCTATCGATGGAGGGCAGAGGGAACTTATCTTTGGGATAAGCTTTGTTCAAATCTCTAAAATCCATGCAGATCCTTATTTGGTTTTTGTCTTTCTTTCCCACTGGGACAATGCTAGATAGCCAGAGTGGGTGATGTATCGGTGTGATGAACCCTGCCGTTAGTAAGCGCTGAGCCTCATCCTTGATCTTCAAATCTAGCTCAGGCTTGTATGTTCTTGTCGCTTGTTTCACTAGAATGGGGTAAGGCATTACGTTCAACCTATGGAAGCTCACTTCCACATTTAGCCCTTCCATCTTTGTGTATTTCCAGGCAAAAACGTCTATGAACTCCCGAATCAACTCAACTAAGGCCTCTCATTTTAACTTACTGAGATTTTTCGAGATGAATATGGGCCTTGGATCTTCCCCTTCTTTTTCCTGGTTCAACTGCTCAGTTCTTGTGCCTGCGATTTCATTCAATCCTTCATGTAATCTGGTTCTTCCGCGACTTCCTCCAGCAATTCATGTATGCTGGAGTTTTCTATCACCATACATTGTCCCCGTTAATCTACTATAAAATATTCATATATCGGGTCAACCTCATCATCAGCTTCCTCGACCACCCGCTCACACCATTACAATCGATACACCACCTTTCCTTCTTCAGTAATGACTTTCTTGCATTGTCTGCTGGTAGCGGTGACTGCCTTCCTCTTCTTCTCTCTAGAAGCCTCGGTCACTTTTTTTCCTGAGAACGGGCTCAGCACGCTTTGTCGTTGGACCTCATGCTCCATCGAATCCACTCTGGGCCTTATCTTGTCTTTGAGCTGCTTCGAGATGTTTTGGGGTCGAGAGACCACCTAATGAGATTCTTCGTTCATTGTTCTTGCGTTTCTTGAAACCTCTTTACCCTGCTTGATGATGATGAAATCTAGCACCACGAGATAAGTGATGATGAGCTCAAACAGTAGTAACCATGGCAGCCATAGAGATGTGTATGTATAAGTGTGTAAGTGTGTAGAAGGAGATGAGTATAAAAGGAACAAGATAATGATGTATAGTGGTTCAGCCAATTTGGCCTACATCCACTGTGAGTGTGTGATCCACTAAGTATGGGCACTAATGGCCATGGATACAATGCACATAAGCTCCCTTTCTCTCTCTACTGTGTGTACAAGTAGAGTTTTATAGCTAGGGTTACAATTATTAATCTATCCCCTTGTAGGGTTGTAGGTGATAAGTATATATAGTTCCTGGGGGGTGTAGTGTATCCCCCAAGTATGCATGGTGCATGTGAATGATGATCTAGCCAATCTCCTATTGACACCTATAGATGCCAAATGATGACATAATATTCCCTCACGTGAGGGGGTGATATTATTATAACGGTCTTCCACGTGCCATGTGAGCCTCATGCACATTGTTCCACACGTCTCCCAAACCACGCGCTGCGATGATGTCACCCTCGACCTATGATATGAGGTCGAGGGCAAAGTTCCTTCTGGCAGTGAGTCTGGCCTAATTTAGGCCTTGTACTATCGTACCCTCGGAGGGTCGTCTGGAGCCTGATGGAGGGTCGGCCCCTTGAAGGGTCATCTGGGCCTGATGAGAGGTCGGCCCCTTGGAGGGTCGTATGGGTCTGATGAGGGGTCGGCCCCTTAAAGGGTCGTCTGAGCCTGATGGAGGGTCGTCTGAGCCTGATGGAGGGTCGGCCCCTTGGAGGTTAGTCTGGGCCTGATGGAGGGTCGGCCCCTTGGAGGGTCGTTTGGACCTGGTGAGGTGTCGGCCCCTTGAATGGTCATGTGACCATCTTGGGCTCGTCTTGTTGGAGGGCGCCCTCAACCTGGCTGAGGGTATATATGGGTATATCAATCACCCCCCACCCCTTAGCTCTAGATGATGCTGAGATGGCTGAGGGATAATGTTGCTTTTGAGATAAGTGTATGGTCTGTTTTGTGAGTGACACCTGTCAAGCTGTCGTGACACCTAGGCAGGTACTCATTGTTGTTTCTATTTACAAGGCGTGGCGGCTGCATACTGCTTTGGACTTTGTGACCTAATAATGTCCTCCTCGTGGGTTGTGCTCTGCATTAGTTAGTGGGCCCACTCATTGGCAAGGTATTTAAATAATTTTTGAAATTTCTCTTTCTTCTTCTTCTTCTTCTTCTTCGTGCCTGAACTCTCTCTCTCTCTAGTCTTCAGCTTTTTAGCCATTTCTGCAACTTCGATGTTTCGAGTTTGGCAGTTCTACTATTTCTTCTCAGGTAAAACCTTTGCCCTAGTTCCCTTTTTATCTTCATTTATGTTTGCTTTCTTATTTTAGGGTCGTAGGGTTGGATTTTCCTTAGGCTGTTTCATAGCTTTTCCGACATATTCTCTGGTAGTCTGTTCTTGAATGTTCTTGATAAAACCCTTAAATTCTTTGGTTTTGATTGAAAAGTCCAACCTGGTCAATTATGAGATTGTTTGTGGTTGGCTTAGCCAAATTCTTCTCTGTGTAAGGTCTTCCCCTTAATGCTTAGGAGGCTTTACAGTTTAGCTGAGGAGTTTCCATTCCTAAAGGAGAAGTTATTCATAGAGATTAGGCGAATAGAGGAAGAGGAGGATAGAAGACGAGGGGCTAACCCTAATTGGGTACGACCCATTTTCCCCATTCCTCTAGCCATAATAAATCCCTCTGAGTCTAGTGGGTCACCCTGCCATCCAGTCTAAAGTCGGTCAGGAGAGATGGATGAGAGAGCCTCATCACAATTAGGTGCTGGCCCTTCTGGGAGGAGAGAAATGTCTGATCTTAGCCCAGGCCGACAGGCCGAGGGTGTGGTCCCTTCAGAGGCTGTCCCTGTGACAACTTTGTCCCCCACGGCTTCCAGATGGCTTTCCCTCATGGGCCTCTGACAGGTGACGAGGCCGAGGGAGAGGGTACTGAGGATGATGGTGAGGACTCAGATGTTGACCCAGTTGACACCTCTCATGCCTCGTCCTATATCTCCTCCATCAGGGATCGTGACCTCTTACTTTGGAGGCATGAATTTGGTGTGCCCCTAACATAAATATGAGGTTCCCCTCTGAGTCTGAGAGGGTCTTTGATGGTGAAGAGGGAGAGGTCGCAGTATACGAATAGATGTTTAAGTTCGGTGTCAGGTTCCCTCTACAACCTGTTGTTGTGAATATCTTATCAGCCCTCGACGTTGCATCCTCTCAACTTCCTCCCAACTCCTAGAGGACGATCCTTGGCTACATCTCCCTATAGAAAAATGCCTTTACTGATGATCCCTCGGTCGATCTGTTCTTGGCCTGCTATAATATCACTTCCTCGTCTAAGCAGCCTGGGTACTATCATCTGGGGGCGAGGAAGTCTGATAAAAAAACTTCTCCACGTGGCACAAACCTCCAACCATGATTGGAAGAAGAGATTCTTCTTCGTCTCTGAAGAATGGGAATTTTCCGTCGAGGCTCAACCTTTAGTCGATAGTCCGAGGGTCCGCAGAAGATGGTCTAACCCCTCTATGAAGGCCAGGTCAGACCCCGGACTTAGTCGGGATGAGAAAGACATAGTCGAATATCTAAGAGAACGAGGGAAAGGGGGTGAACTTGCAATGTTTGAAGATCTGATGACCCCTCGGTTCCTCAAGGAAGCTAGTCTGAGGGTCGGCCCCTTGATTTTTGCCCGATCTTTGCTTTTTTCAAGTGTTACATCTTTACCTCTGCATTTTTCTGACGTGTTTTCCTCCTTTCAGGTCGTCCTTCTGGTATATCTGATCAACTCTGGGAAATAATTGCCCCAAGTTTTCTATCTGGCTTGGGCAAGAAGAAGGTAAAGGAGCATCAGCAAGCTCCGAGGAAGATGATACCATGAGGTCGATGCCTATTGAGCCGACCTCCGACAGACAAAAGAGGAAAGAGCCAGAAGTCCCTGTCGACCCTCGGTCAGATTCACGAACGAGGGCAAGGGTCGAGGCGTCTGAGGGGACTGCCTCTTCTTCCAGTATGGGGGCCTTCTGGTCCCAAAACTTGACATTACTGAAGTTCGAGACATATTCTCTGATTACCAACCTGAGGGCGGCCAAAGCGTTAATGTTTTCTGCCCCCTCGGCTGCCGATTATGAATTCCTATCCAAGATGCCTCCGTCAAAGGTGTATGACTATGGTCTGCACACTCTGGCTCAAGTACTTGCCTTACTTCATTCCCTTAATTGCATTGTTTCACGAACTGTTTCCTCGGCCTCTTAACGAGTTTCTTTTTCTTATGCAGTCTGTCTGTGCTTTTACCTCGGCCACTAAGTGGATGGCTGAGAACCAAGTGAAATTCCATGAAGCTGAAAGGGCTATTCAGCACGAGGCTGATCTACAGTCAGAGCTTAAGACTGCAAGGGCTGAGTTGGAAAGAGCCAGGACTGAGCATGCGAGGATCCTGGACTAGTTGACAAGGCAGCATGATGCAGACACGACGGCCAAGGACTTGCTTCTTAAAGAGAAGGATGAAGCCTTGACCCATCAGGGGGGCCCAATTTAAGACTGAGCTATCTGAGGCCGTGAAGAAAGCAGAGGCAGACGCTGTGGAGGCCTACAAACTCTCGAATGATTTTCAAGGCTTCGGCTTTGAATACTTAGAGAGGGGGATTAGGACGGCCTGTTGGTGGGTCGTCCTTAAGTTTGCTGACGCAGTATCCTCCGTCCGCCCCTCTATTGAAGCAGTCCAACTGGACGACCCCCTGATTGCTGAGGCTTTGGCACAGGTGGAGTCTCAAGTGCATGTCGAGGGTGTCAGCATGTCTGAGGATCATCCTATCATGGTCGTTGAGGAGACTTCTCTAATTGACGTTGAGGCCATGCCCTCTGATGCTGCTCAATAGGGTGGCTGTTTGTAGCCGATACCCTCTTTATGTACTTCATGAATGTACTTTATTTTTTGGAGAACAAACATCCTTTTGTAATATTTTATTTATAATATCATCTATCTTGTTGTCTTTCATACTCGTCTCTTTTGCATTGGGAATTTTTTATATTAACAATATCACTAACACCTCCCTCGTCTTTCTTGAGGGTGAATGAGGGGTCGTCCCTTGCATTGACCCTCATTATAGCCGAGGGTGGTTTTTAACCAATTTTAATTGATGCTCAAGTCCCCCCTCGTCTTTCTTGTGGTCAAAGGTGGGGTCGTCTCCACCATTGACCCTCATCATAGCCGAGGGTTGCTTCTACCAAATTAATGGTTTTTAATTAAGTATTCCCTCGTCTTTCTTGAGGGCAAGAGTGGGGTCGTCCCCACCATTGACCCTCATCATAGCCGAGGGTTGCTTCTACCAAATTAATGGTTTTTAATTAAGTATTCCCTCATCTTTCTTGAGGGAAAGGGAGGGGTCGTCCCCACCATTGACCCACATCATAGCCGAGGGTTTCTTCTACCAAATTAATGGTTTTTAATTAAGTACTCCCTCGTCTTTCTTGAGGGCAAGGGTGGGGTCGTCCCCACCATTGACCCTCATCATAGCCGAGGGTTGCTTCTACCAAATTAATGGTTTTTAATTAAGTATTCCCTCGTCTTTCTTGAGGGCAAGGGTGGGGTCGTCCCCACCATTGACCCTCATCATAGCCGAGGGTTGCTTCTACCAAATTAATGGTTTTTAATTAAGTATTCCCTCGTGTTTGTTTTGAGGGCAAGGGTGGGGTCGTCCCCACTATTGACCCTCATCATAGACGAGGGTTTCTTCTACCAAATTAATGGTTTTTAATAAAGTCCTCCCTCATCTTTCTTGAGGGCAAGGGTGGGGTCATCCCCACCATTATCCCTCATCATAGCCAAGGGTTGCTTTTCCCAAAAATGATCCCAGATATACTAGAACTGACAAACACAAGATGAGAGGAAACACTGATATTTCTCATTAACATTCCAAGTGTTCTGTCGGAGCAACACCCATTACAATTATGGTCCGTCAGGACATTACGACACTACTGATAGTATGTCTTCAAATGATCTGCATTCCAGGGGTTGGAAAAGGGTTCCCCTTCTAGGTTTTCTAGTCTATAGGTCCCAGGGACAACTTCATCGATGACCATATACAGGCCATGCCAATTCGGGTGGAGCTTGTTGGGTTTTTGCCAAGTCTTTTTGAGTATTAAGTCCCCCACTACAATTAGTCTCTGCTTCACCCTCTGATTGTAAAACCTTGCAGTCCTCTGCTGGTAGGCGTCCTGCCTTATCTCGGCGTCTTCCCTCCTTTCCTCAATCAAGTCTAAGTCAAGTCTCCTCTCTTCCGTATTTCTCTGGGGGTCATACATTTGGACCCTATGAGTAGAAAACCCAATCTCAGTGGGGATGACGAATTCTGAGCCATAATCTAACATGAATGGGGTTTCCCCAGTAGAGGTCTTTGCCGTCATCCTATAGGCCCACAGCACAGCATATAACTCTTCAACCTATCTTCCTTTTGCCTCCTCAAGTCTCTTCTTTACCCCATCTAGGATCGTCCTGTTTGTGACTTCCGTTTGCCCATTAGCTGAGGTCGGCCTGGGGTAGAGAAGAATTGTTTGATACTCACCCTTTCACAGTACTTCTCGAAAGATGTATTTTTAAATTGAGTCCCATTATCCGAGATGAGGGTGTTAGGGAGGCCATATCTACATATAACATTTTCCAGATGAACTGGAAGGTCTTCTGCTCGGTAATTGTGACCATCGACTCTGCCTCCACCCATTTTGAAAAATAGTCAATGGCCACGATGAGGAATCAATAGTTATTGATGGACCTAGGAAAGGGGCCTACTAGGTCAATCCCCCCACACTGCAAATGTCCATGGGGATGTAATGAAAGTAAGAGGCTGATGAGGCTGGTGTGGGATGGTGGCAAATCTTTGACATTTGTCACACTTTTTTACATATACCGTGGCATCATTCCCCAAGGTTGGCCACCAGTACCCTTAGGTGATCACCCTCTTTGCTAAAGACCTGCCCCCAATGTGTCTTGAACATGACCCCTCATGCACGTCTCGCAAAATGTGTGGGACTTCAGATGGGTGTACACACCTAAGTAGGGGGAGCAAAACCCCTTTTTGTACAAGGTGTCTCCGATGACAGTGAATTTTACAGCTCTGTATCTTAGCTTCTTCCTTTCTTGCCTTGCTCCTAGCATCTCCCCCACTTTAATGTATCTGATCAGAGGGTCCATCCATGAAGCTTCCTTAGAAACATTCAGGCAATTGCTAAGTGTTCCCTCAGGATCTTCAATAGTTGGTCGAAGCAAAATTTCCACTAGGACTGTCCTCCTTATATATGTCCTAGTTGTTGAGGCCAGCCTGGCAAGTGCATCGTCTCGGCCATTGTCATGCCTAGGTATCCTCTTCAATTTCACTTCTCTGAAGATCTTTGGTAATGACCTTACTTTCTCAAGGTACTTGGCCATCCTCTCATCCTTGGCCTCGTAGGCTCCTAGTATCTGATTCACTACTAGCCTCGAATCACTATGGACCAGAATCTGGCCGACACTAAGAGACTTAGCCAAGGAGAGGCCTACTATTAAGGCCTCATATTCGGACTCGTTATTAGAGGCTTTAAAGTTGAAGCTCAGGGCTTACTCAATGTCTGTGCCATCGGGTGCTGATACTATCAGTCCAGCTCCACTTCCGCTGTCGCAGGAGGACCCGTCAACGAAGAGGCTCCACACAGTCTTTTTCTCTGTGAAATTTCCCTCGGCAAGGGATCCCTATCTAAAGAGGTATCTTTCCTCTTCGTTTTTGGCCACTTTCCTTCTAGCGATTCCTGTCTCAGCCTTATCTGCAGGTGTGTTAGTGAGTCTGTCTTATTGGGTATCTGTCTTCTCGAAGCTCTCGTCCTCGACTTCAACATCTTCCCAATTAAACTCGACCACAAAATATGCCAATGCTTGTCCCTTAATGGCCGTCCTAGGTTGATACACAATGTCAAACTCCCCCAGATCTATATCCCAGGCCATTAACCTACCAGATTTTTCTGGCTTGTGTAGGACCTACCTATGAGGAGAGTCAGTGAGGATAACCATTGTATGGGACTGGAAGTATTGCTTCATCTTCCTTGAGGCATGGATCAAGGCATAAGCCAACTTCTCCATCCTCGAGTATCTTTGCTCAGCCCCCTAGAGTGCCTTACTGTTGAAGTACACAGGCTTCTATACCCCATCTTCGTCTCTCACAATTGTTGCGCTAATGGTTGACTTAGAGATAGCTAGATACATATAGAGTTGTTCACCCTGCACTGGTCGCAACAACAGCAAGGGAGACCCTAGGTATGACTTTAGCTCCCTGAAAGCCTCGTCACACTCTTCACTCCATTCGAAGGCCTTCTTGAGGATCTTAAAGAATGGCAAACACTTGTCTGTGGCTCTGGATACGAACCTATTCAAAGTATCCACTCGCCCCGTGAGCCTCTGAACATCTTTGATGGTCTTGGGGGTCTTCATTTCCAGGAGGTTTTTTATTTTCTCAGGGTCGGCCTCGATGCCTCTTTGGTTGACAATGAACCCCAAGAATTTCCCTGCTCCGACACATAAGACACACTTGGTCGGGTTGAGCTTCATCTAGTACTTGTCCATCATATTAAAGGTCCTCTCTAGGTCAGCCACATGATCCTCTGCCTTTAGGCTCTTGGTCAGCATTTCATCTACATAGACTTCCATAGATTTCCCAATTTGGTCTTCAAATATTTTATTTACAAGGCGCTGATATGTTGCCTTTGCATTCTTCAGGCCAAAGGGCATGACCCTATAACAGTATGTCCCCTTATCGATGATGAAGGCCGTTTTCTTCGAGTCTTTAGGGTCCATGAAGATCTGGTTATACCCTGAATAGGCATCCATGAAGCTCATGAGCTCATGGTCTGATGTAGCGTCTACCATCTGGTCAATGCGGGGGAGAGGGAAGCTGTCTTTGGGACAATGCTTGTTGAGGTCGATGAAGTCCACACACATTCTCCACTTCCCGTTACCTTTGGGACAATGACTGCATTGGACAGCAATTCAGGGTAGATGACCTCTCTGATAAACTCAGCATCTTCTAATTTTTTGACCTCATACTTTTCTCTAGAGTAAATTCTCCTCTTCTGCTTTACCGGCTTTACACCCTCTACTACCTGGAGTTTGTGGCACATGATCTTGGGGTCGATCCCCGGAATATCTGCATGACTCCACGCAAAAATGCTCTGTCTTCTCCTCAATAATTTAATGAGGTCTTCCTTGATATTTGGCTTCAGAGACTTGCCGACTTGGATAATTTTTCCCGGGTCATCCTCATTGAGGATGATGGATTCTACCTCTTCCGTGGCCTCTCCTTTCTTCAGCTTCGTCCCATCCCTGGGGTCTAGGGTATCAATATTGTAAGTGGTTGTTGCCCTCTTGTATGCCTCTCTTTCTTCTGCGGAGTTGTAATAACATTCACATGCTGTTGTTTGGTCTCCCTGAACTTCCCCCACCCCATAAGGGGTTAGAAATTTAATCATCTGATGGACCTTAGACAGCACAGCTTTGAACCCCTTGAGGGCTACCCGCCTTAGTATAATATTATAGGCCGAAAATACATGTTCATCCATCACAACGAAGCTGACCTTATTGGTAAGCCACCTCGGCCACTCGTCCCCCATCCTGACATCGGCCTCATACACTCCGAGGGGATGAACCTTTTCCCCACTGAACCCAATTAATAGATGATGGTATGGGACGAGTCTAGCACGGCTAAGACCTAAGGCTTTGAAGCATGGCCAAAACATCACATCTGCAGAGCTACCCCCGTCGACCAGGATCCTCGGCACCTCACACCCGTGCACCCTGGTAGTGATGACGAGAGGGTCATCATGTGGGGCTAAGAGGCCTTTGAATTCCATTCTTGAGAATCCCACTATCAGAGTATCCATATTGACCTTTTTTCTTTTTTCTGACTTCACCTCCAGAGAGGTTGAGTGTATTTTCTTTGTCACTGCCTTGGCCTCAGCCACATGGGCCTTCCTGTCAGTGACCTCTGACCCTCCTCCTGCTAGACCCCTGGAGATCATTCCCACTCCGAGTGAGATCATATTAAGCCTCTTGACAGGGCCTTGGTCGTCTCTCGACGGGAGGTCAGGGTCGTCCTCATCGTCAGAAGGGTTGTCCCCTTTTTTTTGAGGACCTTCTCTACATGCATCGCCTCGCTTCTTTTTGGGGTCGTCCCCTCGGCCCCTCTTGAAGGCACCTTTGTCAACGTACTTCCTGAGCTTTCCTTCTTTCAGCATCTTCTCAATCTCATCTTTCAGGGCAAAGAATTTGTCTATTACGTGGCCATGGTCTTGGTGAAATTCACACCACAGGTTTTTGTTCCTCTTATTGGGGGTTGCCCTCAACTTCTCAGGCCACTTCAGGGACCGATCACTCTTTATCTCATTGAGAATATGTTCACAGCTGGCCGTTAGAGGGGTGTACCAGCGAACTTGTCGCCCGTAGACCTCTTCTTACCCTCTTTGTTCTTCTTAGGGTACTTACCCCCACTAGTGCCTCCTTTTTCATCTTTGTATTTTGCGGCCATCGCTTCTTCAGCGTTCATCACTTTGCCTGTTGTCGACAACAATTCAGCCATCGTCCTTGGAGGGTCTTCCGCAAGCTTCGATAGCAGCTTCCCCTTCTGGAGCCCTCCAATCAGGGTTGTCATGGCTATGCTCTCCTCATAGTCTTCCACCTCCAACTTTTCTTTGTTGAATCTGTCTATGTAGTCTCTTAGACTCTCATTCTTCCCCTGTTTAACATAGAGCAGGTGTGTGGTCTTCTTCTGTGGCCTCACCCCAAAGCAAAAGTTGTGTATAAACCGGTCTGCCAACTTCTTAAAGCTTTCAATGGAATTTTTTAGAAGATACATATACCAGACATGTGCAGCCCCAGTCAGAGTGCCAGAAAAGGCACGACACCTCATCTCATCTAAGATAGAGCATATGTCTGCCTTCGATTGATACATCTCAATATGATGGACAGGGCTAGTACTCCCATCATATCTTGGGGTTACCACAGGTGGCTTAAACTTTGATGGCATAGGGAAGTTGACTATCTTTGCCACAAAGGGAGAGCCTATGGAGTATCCTCTCTGAAGAGGGTCCCGGCTCTTCAGTATATCACCGATCATATCCTCTAGCCGCTAAATCGAGTCATTCCAGGGCCTCGTAGGGTCGGCTTGGCCGATGTTATCCCCTGCCGCCTATTTGAGGTGGACAAAGGGTTCTGCTGCGGCAGGCCTATGTCGGTTGTTTACTTCCCCCTGACCATCGTCTCGTATTAGGGGTCGGCCCCCATGGGGTCGGCCATCTGCTGCCTCCCTTCTGGACCTCGCAGCACTCCTTGATTTGGACAACTTTTCGCGCAGGTCATTTACTAGGCCCAGCCTCTCAAAGGTCGACCCCCTGCTCAAGCGATCAAAAGCAGAGCCTCTTGGGCGATCGTCAGGATTTTGCCTCCCGCACTTCCCTCTACCCTCCTGGAGAGGTCGTACAGTATTGTTGGAGACCTCATATGGCTCCCATCATTCTATGGGGGCCTCCTCTCCCGTAGATCGTCATACCTATCCTCGGGGCAAGGGTTTCCTTGCCTCCCCAGGCGTAGATGTCGGGGGTCAGCAACATCCCTCCATCGCTGAGGGGGCAGTAAGTCTTTGCGTGGTGCCTTGGGTGGTCCCCTGGCCTCATGCTGCCCTGAAGCCACTACCAGAGTAATCATCTCAGGTGAGACCCCTGGTGGTATTAGTATGTCCTGGCTTAGAGCTGTGAACTGCTCCTGCATGATCCGCTGGCTTGCTGCCAGAGACTTCAAGACTGCCGCCACATCAGCCATCTCAGACTGAGGTGGTGGATGACTGGAACTGGGTCCTACTCCACTATCCGGTGGAGGAAGTGGTGCTGGTGGCATCTCCGATGCCATGTGTTTAAGCTAAAAAATGCTGAACTGAAGAAAATACTGGTGAGCTTGAGAACCTTAGTGGGTCTCTTTCAATGGTGAAACATTTCCTCTCAGGGGGAGAACTGGTTCACCACCAGAGTGCCCAGTGAGGTCAAGTTGTACAAATGAAGAGATGTCTTCTCGTTCCCACAGACGGCGTCAAACTGATCATGCTGAAATCTAGCACCACCAAATAAGTGATGATGAGCTCAAACAGTAGTAACCATGGCATCCATAGAGATGTGTATGTATAAGTGTGTAAGTGTGTATAAGGAGATGAGTATAAGAGGAAAAAGATAATGATGTACAGTGGTTCAACCAATTAGGCCTACATCCACTGTGAGTGTGTGATCCACTAAGTATGGGCACTAATGGCCTTGGATACAATGCACATAAGCTCCATTTCTCTATCTACTGTGTGTACAAGCAGAGTTTTAGCTAGGGTTACAATTATTGATCGATCCCCTTGTAGGGTTGTAGGTGACAAGTATATATAGGTCCTGGGGTTGGTGTAGTGTACCCCCCAAGTATGCATGGTGCATGTGAATGATGATCTAGCCAATCTCCTATTGACACCTGTAGATGCCAAATGATGACATCATATTTCCTCATGTGAGGGGGTGATATTGTTATAACGGTCTTTCACGTGCCATGTGAGCCTCACGCACACTGTTCCACGCTTCTCCCAAACCACGCGCTGCGATGATGTCACCCTCGGCCTATGATATGAGGCCGAGGGCAAAGTTCCTTCTGGCAGTGAGTCTGGCCTAATTTAGGCCTCGTACTGTCGTACCCTCAGAGGGTCGTCTGGAGCCTGATGGATGGTCGACCCCTTGAAGGGTCGTCTGGGCTTGATGAGAGGTCGGCCTCTTGGAGGGTCGTCTGGGTCTGATGAGGGGTCGGCCCCTTGAAGGGTCGTCTGAGCCTGATGGAGGGTCGGCCCCTTGAGGGTCATCTGATCGTGATGGAGGGTCGACCCCTTGAGGGTCGTCTGGGCCTGATGGAGGGTCATCCCCTTGGAGGGTCGTCTGGACCTGGTGAGGGGTCGACCCCTTGAATGGTCATGAGACCATCTTGGGCTCGTCTTGTTGAAGGGCGCCCTCGGCCTGGCCGAGGGTATATATGGGTATATCACTGCTCGTTCAAAGGCCCTATCCTTTCTCTGATCGAGGAAACCCATGCTCCCTCCATTCTTCTCGTTAGGACTCAAACATCCTCTTCCAACTCAGTGTAAAATTCCACATCTACTAAGTGAGCTTCCTCGATAACGAAGGGACTCTTCATAGCCCTAATGGTCACCTCTGTCCCCTTGATGTTCGCCATAGCGTATTGGTGGTATGTAGAAGGAACTAGCCCTTGGTTGTGCATCCACACCCTTCCTATTAGAAGATGATAGGAAGTTGCATTCTCAATTACGTGGAACTTGATATGGGAACTCAGATTTCCCATCACAATCCCAACATTAACATACCCAATGGATTTGGAAGATTGGTTATCATACCCCGAAATCAACAAGGGCATGGGGACCAACCTTTCTTCTGGAATATTGGTTGCATGGAAAGAGTTAATTGGAATGATATTGATGGAAGGTCCTCCATCCATAATAGTCCTTGTAAATCTAACTCCGTTGACGCTAGCGATCACATACAATGGCTTGTTATGAGGGAACCTTACAGCCCCATCTGCATCACTGAAGGTTACTTCTGAGAGAAATCTCCTAACCAACCTGGCCATGGGTCCCTTCTATCTCAGCTAAGGGTCTGCATTCTTTCTCGCAATGTCAAGTACTTCCTGGGTTATCAACAACCTACTTTCTCTCGGTATCCCCACCTGGTCGAAGAACGAGATGAATTTTGGGGATTTCGAAACTGTACAGTACTCTAGGACTAGGTCTGCTTCCTCACCTTCAATATCGTACACATCCTACATGTCTTTAGCGCTTGCCTCATCGTAGTCCAGTACTATATTAGCCATTCCCCTCGTACAATCTTTTAGAGCTTCTTCATACTCTTCTTGCTTTATCGTTGACACTCTTTCTCCTCTCTCCGCTTCTTCATTATAGGCCATCACGAGATTGGCCCCATGTGCTGGCAGCGAATTGCTTTTAACGTTCTGTGGAGGGATTTGCAACGTCCCTGCCTTCACGTACTTGTCGATGATTCTTCTTAGTGTGAAACAGCTCTTCGTTGGATGCTGGATCTTTCGATGAACCTGTTAATACTTAGGATCCGCCTTCGTTGCCGCATTGGGTTCCCCAACGGTAATGTCTTTTGGCTCGTAGACCGTTCCTCCTTGGGTCATCGTGTTGTAACAGCTGATAGCCTCCTCTATTATACAAGGTAATTATAGTGGGTCCTCCTTGTTTCTTTCGAACTTCCTCTTATTGTCCTTCTTCGATGCCTTGCCCCCGTCTCCTCCCTCGATGTACCCTACCCGTGGGGGCTGAGACCTCCCCCCCCCCCCCCCCCCCCGCGGGTTACATCAGCAACCTAAACATCATGGGTGCCACCACCGGATTGGTCCGCACCACCAAGGATATATTTCTTACCGCTTTTAAGAACGTCGAAAAAGTCCCCTCGCACGTCTCATTGATAAGATGGCAGATGTACTCAGGAAGCAGCCCCTCAGCTTAAATCTACAATAACTTGGACTCTTTGGCCTCCTCCCTCACATCGAGGGATATTTCCCTAAACCTTTAAACATAGGCCATAACTTCTTCCCCAGGTCGTTGCTTCTCCCTACCCAGTTGGGTCAAAGTAAACTCATCTTCTGCTAGAAAGAACTTCTGGACGAACAATACGTGCATCTCCTCCCACGTAGAAACACTTTTGGGAGCCAAATAGGAATCCTAAGTATATGATTTATCGGTTAAGGATTTAGAAAACTCCCTCAACCTGAGCTTCTTATTATTGCAATGTACTCTCAAGTGTTCAATGAAGCGCTTAATGTGCTCCTTCGGGTTCCCACCTTTCCCAATGTATTTTTCAAAAATAGGAGGAATATAGTCCTTTGGATAGGGCTCATCGTTGTATTCATGAGGATAAAGTGTTCGAAAGTCATCATAAACCGAAGCTACCTCACCAGCAGATTGTGATGAAGCTTGCATCTCCTTCTGCATTTCCTTCCTCATTTCTTCTATGGGTGATGCTACTGGGGCGACAACCAACGGGACCATGGGATGAGTGCCCGTTGCAGCTGGAATAATCATCATAGATGGGGCCATTGATACTCCTGAGGTTCTCACTACTGGATTCATAACAGAGGGCATGCTTGCTGGGATCATTTTCGCTACACCTGCACCTGGTGGGGCCATTGGGTTTGCCCCAGGTGTTACGAAGTCATTGGCTTCCAATCCTCCCAGCATCGTTGAAGCTATCGGAGTTTGCAAAAACTCATAAAACTTACTCATGAGGAGAGCCACCTGAGCAGGTCCCAACCCTGCACTTGTGGAAGCTTGTGTCACCCTTGGAACGCCTGTCGTCGCCTAAACCGGAGGTACCTCTATTCGAGGAGCCCCATCCCTTAGAGCCTCCAGTTCTTTTAAAGTTGGATGTCATCAAAGTTGAGCCTTTGATTAACATTATCTTGCACCATACTCCTTACTTAGAAGAATGCCTCCCCAACAGAGTCTCCAAATGTAAGAGGGTAGTTTAGATAAGATGGAGGTGTAACCACTTTCTTTATACGGTAATGAGAAGTTAATTAGCTAAAACCTTGGATTAGTTATAGAACACGCAAACACAAACTCAATGAAGATAAAACTTAGTTTAAACTCACAAATCTCTCGTGTATAACTCAGAAGATAGTAATGAACTTAGAAGTAACTTAGCTAGAGGGATAGAGAAGTAAGGACCCTAAATACGCCTTAGCAGGCAGCAAATCACACCAACCACCCTCAAGAATCTCTATCAAGTATTAAAAGCTTACTAATAAATGACAATGGTGGATGAGCCAACTCTCTAGTTTGCAATAACTCTCTAGTAATAACTTCTGAACTCTCAAAAAGATATCTTCTGAACTCTCAAAAAGATCATCCTCTCCTCAAGGGTGGTTGGGGTCCTTAAATAGCCTCCACACCATCCCCAAGGCAACTCAGTCATTAAAGACTATGAAAGACATCCCTCATACTTTATGTCACAACATTAAATGCCTAATGCACTAGTTGTCTCCACGTCATAAACTTTAAAGGCCAAGACATGCTTTTTGCCTAACCACTATGTGTTAGGGGGCTGTTGTCGCAGAGGTGGCTCACCAACTGCTAGACAACCCCAAATACCACGGTGGTTTACTCAAGTACAGGTCTGACATTATTTAGCTGGCTAGTACATCACCTACAGTAGATGTGACATTAAGTAGAGGGCTATTTGGTTCACAACTCAACGCCCGATGGAACTCCAAGCTGCTCCACCCAAGGTTCCAAGATCAGGGTTCTTCAGTGTTTTACCAGGTGTATCTAAGATGGTTGGGACGAGCCCTAACGGTGACTTACTTCTCAATCCTCCAAACCAAGTCCTTCTAAAGTTCCCGCGATGAGGTCATTCGATAGAGCATGAAATCTCTCCCAGGCCCTGCCAAGCCTGGTCTCTCGCGAGTACCATTTGACCTTACACAAACTCTTTATTATTCTCGTTACATAATTACAATAGTTATAACTTACAGTCAATATAAACAAAGATACAATATGACTAATACAACAAGCTAAAATACAAGTTATCACGCTGAGATGCCTCGCTTGAGCTGCCACGCTAAGCTACCACGGTTCCTTAATCCCCAAAACACTGTTACTAATGTGGAATTCCTTCTAATCTTAAAATTACCTTCAAGCCCCCTCTACATTTTCCCCTTCGTGGAGAGGTTTATTTGAGCAAGAAAGGTCTGCACGAAACTTCTCAAGCTGATGAACCTTCTCTGCCTGAAAAAATTATGGCCTCCTTTCCTTCGTTAGAACCACAGGGTTATAAATTCCAGGAAAAAAGTAAAATTCTCCCCGATGTACCTGAGCCGAAGCACTACGACTTATTGGGGATTTGACGAAGGGACATCGCCACTTCTTCCTTATACTGCGCTTCAACCATTCTAGCTGTATTATTTGAACTTCTCCCGAAAGGCCAGCTAACCTTCTCAAATACTCATTTTGATTCTTGGTAGGTGAAATCCTCCTTTATAATGATTCGCTATGTTCGAAAAAGCAAAAATTATCCCCAAGGCAGTCGAGTCACTTATTTAAATAACGTTTGGACTTGTGGCGAGGGGGCATCGTAGCTTTTTGCAACCGTTGGTACATCTTTTTCGTTGGGAGTTATTGGATATGTCTGATAAAAATTCTGGTGCCAAAACTCAAACTTTCTTAGGAAGGCACCCTTTCTATTCGCCAGGTGTCACTTCCTAAATGATGTAGCACTGTCTTTTCAGCTGTCAAAACACTTTTCGAAGTGTCACGTGTTCATTTGAAATGATTATAGACGACCTTTCACATGCGATGGTGGGAAACTCAAAAGGTAAGGTTCAAAAGGCTTCAAATGTCTCTTTTTTCAAACCCTTCTCTTTCTTTCTTCTTCTTCTTCAAGCTCTCGCATTCCTTTAGAGAGAGAAACTTTGTGCGAACTCTGTTCGAACTCCACTGTTGCCCAAGCTTTTACTAAGATTCCTTTTTCTCTCCTCTTTTTCTCCACCACCTATGGTTGTGCCTCTCCCTCTTCATTCCCAACCCTTCTTTTACCAAGCTATTCTCAAGCTTCGTTGTTGTCTGCAATGGCCTCCTCAAGCAACCCTACCACACCGGCCACCAGTGCTCCACCTTCCACCCCTATTATCACCACCTCTACTGCCGCCTCACTGATTGTTACCCGCCAGGACCAGTTGCGCTTCTACCGCCAGTCCCCCATATTCGGCAAGGGTGATGACTTTGTTGGGTTTTGTAAGAGTTGCATTTTTAATGCCAAGTATGATGCCATGACGCTTGGTGATGAAGATAAAAGTGATGATGAATGGGGTTTTCTACCTCCAGAGGGGACTCTCTGATTTTGTCTTGAGCGAGGGGATTCCCATTGTCCCATATCGACTTTGAAGGTCCTGGGGGCTCTCCTGCTCACTTTGATGCCTAGAACTCCCATATGCAGGGTTTCCATGCTGATACCCTCACCAAGATTGGGCTTCATCAAGCCAAGTGGTTTGGTGAGTTCACCCTGTCCAAGAATAATGATGCTCTTCTCGTTCTGGTATCTCGTTGGAACGTTACCACTCATACGTTTATTGTTACATGGGGCGAATTTATAATAACATTGGAGGATGTGTGCGAGATCCTAGGCCTTGAGGCAACAGGTCATCTATTCTGATGAAGCTCTGGATGCCCAAGAGACTGCTGATCGTTTGGAGTTAGACAGTATATACCGAAGGTGCATCGGTACTTAAAACAAATCTACCTTCACTCCTCTTATCAACTATTTCTTCAAGGGTCCTTCTGAAGGTAGTTCCTCTGAGGCTGCCCCTGGACAAGATACATCGCTGGAACTTCTTGCATATACCCTTGTCATTCTTTCTCGCTTCCTTTTAACGAGGAAACCCAACAACCAACCTCGAAAGGACCTCATTAACATGTCCCTTCATTTGGCCCGGGGCAACAAGCTTCCTCTGGATACAATCGCCTTGGGATCCCTCTACACATGGCTCGATAGAACCCTTTTTTACATGGAATGCTCTCTGGTCCGTTGTAACTTGGCCAACTTTTCCAACTGTGTACTCCTCACGGGCTTCCTCTATGTACATTTCCCGGTCGTAGCAGCCAAGACCAACCGCCCTCTTTCGGGGGAAATAATCCTGCCCCCACGCTCCTTTGTCTATCATAAAAGACAAAGCTGAAAGGAGCTGACCTCCTTTATCGATGAATTTTCGAGTTTTGTGATGAGGCCCTATGAAGAGGATATTTTTCTCTACACTTGTGATTTTTTAAACATGAGGCAAGAGTGGTCCAGGTGACTGCTATAGACCTCATTATTGAAGACCCCTCACTAGCCGTGGTCCTTCTATTTTTCCAGGCTACCTGCCCTCTTACACCGAGTGGGAATAATCTAGCTAACACTATAATCCCAATCAATGCAGCCGTCAGTTTGACTTTGATTAAGGGGCTCCTAGCCCAGTGTTTTAATTATATAACCCCAAGGTCTCCTTTAGCGAGGCATGTTCTCTGTTTTCCTCAACTGCTGCGTGGGGAGTGAGTTCTACACTGACTGGGCGAGTCACCATTCCCAGTATCACAAGGCAAGAGGACGTAACCCTTCTGTTTGTAATAAAGTACTGGCCGAGGCAACTGGCCCAAATTTCAAAATTCATCAAGGGGGATCCCATGTATCCTCCAGTTCTTTTGCTTTCTACCTTGGAGTTGGGGTTGAAGGGTAATTCTGTTCTTGGGATTGAGTTCCCTCTAAGCCAGATCCCCAAAGAACCTCCCACTGAACTTCCTCCATACTGCCCCATGATCCCTATTGCCACGCCCAAACCCAAGGCCGCTGCAAACCCCAAACCACCTGCCCCTTCGGCCGAAGCTATAATAACGGGAGAAGGGCCTTCTCAGCCACTTGCTAAAAAGCTAAGAATCCAAGCCCTCGAAGTCCAAGCCCCGGGCTCAAGCACTAACTCCTTTGGAGGCATTCCCTACTGCCTCCTTTCCCCCTCCTATGTCTCCAGAAGCAGCTGAAGAGCTGAGAAGGCTGGTGCAATCTGAGGTCAAAAGAATAAATGCTGAATTCCAACGGCGCACTGTCGTCGTTCCTCCCTTGGTTTCTTTTCCCATGATCGTGGTTGATCCCACCAAGCCACCGGCAAAAAGGAGGATGAGGTCGAGGGTACCTGAAGGTGGTGATGTAATGAGCTCAAGGAAGAAAACGTTGGGTACTAAGTCCTAGAAGAAAAGGATGTCTGAGAAACCTCTATCCCCAGCTCTTTCTACTGATGCCTCCTCACCGCCTTCACCAATGGTTATACCTTCTCGATCTCCCTTTGGGTCTGAGGTATGTGTGCATTCTTTATTTCTTATTCCCCTTCTCTCAAGGTGTGTTGCATCGGCTCATTTTTTAGTAAGAAAATATTTTGGTGCAGGGAGTTAAAAAAGAAGGGCCTAGTCCCCCCAGCCCCCCGTAAGCCGTTTCGTCGGGGGGCATTGCGGTATCTCTCTAACAGACACTACTCCTCCCCGTTCCCCCCTAATAAGTCTTACTTGTTCTCTCCATTCATCCTCCCAACTGGTTAGAGATGTTGTTGCGGGGTCTATTGCTGTTGAATCTACCGAGGCAATGAGCCCACCCCCAGCTTTTTTTGAATTAGAGCCTCAGCCCGAGGCTCTTCTGCCCCTTGTTCCAGTTGCAGAAAGTTTCCCCGAGGTAACATATTATCTATTACCTGTTAGGTTTAGAAACATTTATCTATTCCACCTCTTTTCTTTCTGTGTAATATGCTCAAACTTGACATGTTGGGATGCCCCAGGTTCAGATGGCGTCTCTTGTAGCCAATATCCTTCTTCCTCCTGTGGTGGCGAGACCTCTGACTGAAATTCCCCTCTTTAGTGCCATAACGGGGTTAAGTAGCGTTTATAAGTTTTTCTCTCCTTTTTAGTACTAATTTGTCATTTCTAGCTCTTATCTTTGTTGCTGCAGCTTTCTCTAAGTCTCTCTCCACCCTTTGCTCTTAGTGGCCTTTTCCTTTCCAAGGCCCAGGTTGATACTGCTGCTCCTCATTTTAGTTCTTCTGTACCCACCGGCGTTGGGGCATCTCTTGAAGTTCCAACGTCTTTTACTCATGATATTCCCATTTTGGCCTTAGTACCTGATATTGGCGAGGGAGGTTTGCCTACCATTGAGGCTTCTTCATCCAAGGGACCCGTTCAAGCTACTGAGGCAATGAGCCCGCCCCCAACGATTTCTACCATTATGTCCACCGTGGTGACTCCCGTTCTTGCCTCTACTACTGCTGAGGTACTTCGCAAATTTCTCTCTGCATTTCTCAGTTTCTAGAGCTTCACCTGTATTTATGACTTAACAATGAAAACACTTGTTAAGTTTTTTTTTTCATAAACTCCACCTATATCGGTGACTTAACAACGAAAACACTTGTTAAGGTTTTTTCATAAACTCCACCTATATCGGCAACTTAACAACGAAAACTCTTGTTAAGATTTTTCATAAACTCTCACCCATAAGGGTGACTTAACAACGAAAACGCTTGTTAAGATTTTTCATAAACTCCACCTATATCGGTGACTTAACAATAAAAACACTTGTTAAGATTTTTTCATAAACTCCACCCAAAAGGGTGACTTAACAACGAAAACCCTTGTTAAGATTTTTCATAAACTCCACCTATATCGGTGACTTAACAACGAAAATGCTTGTTAAGGTTTTTTCATAAACTCCACTTATATCGGTGACTTAACAATGAAAACACTTGTTAAGATTTTTTATAAACTCCACCTATATTGGTGACTTAACAACGAAAATGCTTATTAAGGTTTTTTTCATAAACTCGTTATTTCCTCTAACTATTTCAGGTTGCTCGGGAGGGTTCTCCACTAGTTCCTTCACCTATTGCCTCGCCCCATCGGGAACATGTCGCTTCAGAAGATTCTAGCCATAACGATCAAGGTTCCACGATCGGTGCTGTTGCGAAGAGAAAATCGAGTTGCGAGCTTCCTCCGCCCGGCCTAATTCCTCACACCTTCTGCCTGTGGGTGCTTCAACTTTCCCCTTAAATGCATGCCAACCATCGTCTGGTCATTGAACAGCTTGTGAATCATCATCCTGAGACGTTCACGATGGATTGCTTGTGTTCAAACATCTTTGTTATGAGTTACAGGCTTCAGGGCATGGCTACTGCCGTTACTGAAATTGCCAACACTCCGACCTCCAGCGTTACCAGGCCCCTCCTTAACTAATTTCTGGGTTATCTGAGGGAGTTGGGTCACGATGGCTTCCATTTTGGCTGGCTCATCATGCATTTGAAGACATTAAAAAGCCAACGACTGGACAGCCAGAGGGAACTCTTGTGGAAACATCAGGAGGACCAGCGGGATGAGGAAGCTAAGTTTGTCGAGCTAGCACATCTTCTTGGAGCCATTGACAAGGAGGTGGAGGACATCAAAGAAGCTCTGCGTCTGGCCAACCTGAAACGAGAGAAACTTATGATCGAGCATACACGGGCATAAACAAAGTTGGAGGTCTCTATTAACGCCCAACGGTCTTTCCAAGCAGCTTCTTCGGGCCTCCCTGGAGATTTTTTCTCTTCTCTAGATATGTGGTTCCTTTTGGGCGAATGAACTTGTATATATATTTTTTCTTTTCTTTTCATGTAATTCTTGGGTAGTAGCTCCCAATTTTGTAATGCCCCAAAGTTTTACGAATGGAAAAAGATATTTATTTTCTTATGCCATTTCTTTGTGTTACAACTGTTTACATAGATTGTGAAGTGTGAAGTTCTGTAATTATTTTATCTCCACTTGAGTTATAATAAAAATAACTTGCATACTCATCATAAAAAGAACTTGTGTATTCATAAGAACAGCCAAATACATCACTGGTCAAACATAAATGCCTACACATGATAGACTTTTAACCATTTATTATTAATCTTGAATTGTTTGTCTTCTTCTATTTTAGAAATTAAGCAATAACCTGAGTTATGAGCCTCTTTTACGATGAAAGGTCCCTCCCAATTCGCTACAAACTTGGGTAGGGGAAATCCTCTGATATGATTTACCACTTCTTTCAACACGAGGTCTCCTTCCACAAACTTCCTTGGTCTCACCAAGTTATCATATGCCCTAGAGAGTTGTTTCGTATACATTTGAAAGTGTTGCATCGCATTATCTCTGTGTTCATCTAACGCTTCCAACTGCACGTGTCTATTTTGAGGGAGCATGCTACTTCGTAGAGCATATCGAGCAGAGGAAACTTCTAACTCTACCGGGAGAATTGCCTTGGCCCCATATACAATAGAGAATAGTGTATACCCTATGGTCTTCCTCTTAGTTGTTCGATAGGCCCACAATACGACTGGTATCTTGTCATCTCACGATCCTGGGAAATCCTACATTATTTTAGCCAAGATATTAACCAAAGTTTTGTTAGGTTCTTCGGCCTTACCGTTCCCCTTTGGATATGCCACCGTCGAAGTATGATTGACAATGGAGTACTTATCTGTGAGCATCATTACTTCTGAATTGACAAAAGGGGTTCCATTATCTAAAAGGATAACCTTTGGGATCCCAAATTGGCAAATAATGTATTATCTGATGAAGTTTCTCCCCACCCCTGTTGTTTCCCTTCTCAGTGGTATCGCTTCGGCCCACTTTGTGAAACACTTTGTTGCTACTAGTATCCATATCTTCCCCCTCGAAGAAGGATGTATTTCCCCCACCACGTCGAATGCCCAAGTGTGAAAAGAATAAGGCGTCGCCAGGGAGTGTAGGTCCACTGGTGGGGCATGGATCATATTTCCATGAAGTTGGCAAGCCTTGCACCTTCGAACGAACTCAGCCGAATCTTTCTCCATCGTTGTCCAGTAGTATCCCAAAGTCATCAACTGGTCATATAACTTGGCCCCTCCTATGTGAGCTGGATCGTGCGCCTGTTTGAGGACTTCCACTGCTTCTTCCTTCATGATACAACGTAATGGCCTGTTGAAGTATCCCCTTCGATAAAGCTATCCCTCCTGAACGTAGAATCTCGGGGCCCTTCGCCAGAGACCTATCGCATCAATTTTCTCTATCGGGACAACTCCATCTTTAATGAAGTCAATATAGGATTGTCTCCAGTCAGCCTGAACTTCCACGAAATAACATTCATCTACCTCGAAGAACAATTGGCATTTATCGCACTTTCGTTGTAGCTCCGTCGCGTCCTATTTCATTCTCGGCCAAAAATACCCTTCCCTCTGCATTCTTCTGCAGAGGGGTACCTCAGTTGTTTCACAGTGCTCTTCATGTGTTTTTTTCAATATCTACTCTGCCTCTTCTGGACTGATTCACCTTGACAACTATCCTCCGGCCTTCCTGAAGTAAAGGTTTCCTTGGTTAGTTAAGTATTGGGCTAATTCTCTCAGCCCCATCACTCCTTCCCTAGATTCCAATTTCCTTTTGATCTCTCCCCTCCAGTCTGCATCATCTTCCATTGGTATAATTGACTGTATTATCGAAGGAACTGTTATTCGTTGGATCACGACGGTAGTTGTATCGTTCCTCATGACCATCTTCTGGGCAATGGTGGCATATGCATCTAGGTGATGATTCATCATTCTGGGTTGTCTCTTGATCTTGGTCCGATGGAACTGGCAGAGGAGCCTTTGAATGATTGTTCTGTATGGTGCTAGGCTCATGTGTTTCAATGCGTACTCTCCATTCACTTGTTGAACCACCAAATTTGAATCCCCTTTGATGCAAAGTGAATAAATCCCCCTCCGAAGAGCCTCTAGCAACCCTAGGACCAATGCTTAATATTCCGCCACGTTGTTAGAACAAGGGGAATCTAACTTATAGGAAAGGCAAATCTCCTCCATTCCCTTAGAGAGAATAACCCCTGCTCCTCCTATCTTTTCCGCCGAAGATCCATCGAACTGCATTGCCCATTGCTCCCCCATTGCGTCTAGGTGATTGGCCTACAAATCGTCTCCTATGATACTTTCTTTAGGTGGCACAAATGTTCCTGAGGGGAAAATGGCCAACAGATCAGCGTACTCTTGGCTTTTGATTGCGTAAGGAACCATGCACTTCAAGTCATACTCAGATAGGATGAGGAACCACCTAGTTGCTCTACCACTAAATATAGTTCTTGCTAACAAATACTTAATAGGATCACATCCAGTTATAATATAAATTGTAAAAGACAGCATGTAATGTCTAATTTTTTGTGCTACGAAGACTAAGGCTAAATAATGCCTTTCCAAGCTACTATATCTGACTTCTGGCCCATGGATGATCGTGCTGAGGTAGTAGACTGGCCGTTCTTTCCCATCGATCTCTTGTGTCATCAAACCTTCCACGGACCTCGTGAGCTGCAACGGTATTCCCTCCTTTGGGGCAACCATGGTCTGTGGTGAAACGAGCATCTTTTCCAGTCCGTCAAGAGACTCCTGGTGAGTCTCCTCCCACCTAAATTTCGTGTTCTTTCGCAATAGCTGCATCAGTGGGTGTGTTATTTCGGCCAACCCAGGCATAAATATTATAAGGTAGGAGACCTTACTGAGGAAAATCTTCAGCTCTTTCACCGTTCTTGGACATGGCATTTCCAAGATCACCCACTATTTGTCCTGGTCCATCTGCACCCCTTGTCGATCAACCACAAAGCCTAGGAATTTCCCACTTTTCACTCCAAAAACACACTTTAGTGGATTCATCTTCAATTTATACTTCCTATAACGGGAGAACACCTTCCTCAAATAGCTCAGATGGGAATCCTCCTTCCTCGATTTGATGACCAAATCATCCACATAGAATTCCACAAATTTGTGGAAGAAGTCATGGAAAATGGCCATCATTGTTCTCTAGTAAGTCGCCCCAGCACTCTTGAGACCAAACGGCACCACCTTGTACATGAAGTTTCCCAACTGGGTTCTGAAAGTTATTTTATCTGCATCCATGGGGTCCACCTTGATCTGGTTGTAACCTACATACCCATCCATAAAGTTATACATCCCATGACCAGCTGTTGCATCTATCAGGCTATCGATGGAGGGCAGAGGGAACTCATCTTTGGAACAAGCTCTGTTCAATTCTCTTAAATCCATGCAGATCCTTATTTGGTTTTTTTCTTTCTTTCCCACTGGGACAATGCTAGATAGCCAGAGTGGGTGCTGTATCGGTGTGATGAAAGTTGTTGTTAGTAAGCGCTGAACCTCTTCCTTGATCTTCGAATCTAGCTCAGGCTTGTACGTTCTCATCGCTTGTTTCACTGGAATGGCTGAAGGCATTACGTTCAACCCGTGGCAGCTCACTTCCACATCCAGCCCTTCCATCTCTATGTATTTCCAGGCAAAAACGTCTATGAACACCCGAATCAACTCAACCAAGGCATCTCATTTTACCTTACTGAGATCCTTCGAGATGAAGATGGGCCTTATATCTTCCCCTTTTTTTCAAGGTTCAACTGCTCTAGTTCTTATGCCTGTAGTTTCGGTCGATCCGCCATGTAATATGGATCCTTCGCGACTTCCTCCACCAATTCCTGTATGATGGAGTTATCTATCACCATACATTGTCCCCATTGATCTACCAGAAAACATTCATATATCGGGACAACCTCATCATCAGCTTCCTCGGCCGCCCACTGACACCATTACAATCAATACACCATCTTTCCTTCTTCAGGAATGACTTTCTTGTATTGTTTGCTGGTAGCAGTGACTACCTTCCTCTTCTCTCTAGAAGCCTCGGCCACTCTTTTTCTTGAGAACTGGCTCAACACTCTTTGTCGTTGGACCTCATGCTCCATCGGATCCACTCTGGGCCTCATCCTTTCTTTGAGTTGCTTTGAGATGTTTTGGGGTTGAGGGACCACCTGATGAGCTTCTTCGGTCATTGCTCTTGCGCTGCTTGCAACCTCTTTACCCTGCTCGTTCAAAGGCCCCATCCTTTATCTGATCGAAGGAACCCATGCTCCCTCTATTATTCTCGTTAGGACTCGAACATCCTCTTCCAACTCAGTGTAAAATGCCGCGTCTACCAAATGAGCTTCCTAGACAGCAAAGGGCCTCTTCGTAGCCCTAATAGTCACCTCTATCCCCTTGATGTTTGCCTTAGTGCATTGGCGGTACGTAGAAGGAACTAGCCCTTGGTTGTGCATCCACACCCTTCCTATTAGCAGATGATAGGAAGTTTCACTCTCTATTACGTGGAACTTGATATGGGAACTCAGATTTCCCATCACAATCCCAACAATAACATACCCAATGAATTTGGATGATTGGTTATCGTACCCCGAAATCACCAAGGGCGTGGGGACCAAGCTTTCTTCTAGAATATTGGCTGCATGGAAAGCGTTGATTGGCATGATATTGATGGAAGCTACTCCATCCATAAGAGTCCTTGCAAAGATAACTCCATTGATGCTAGAGGTCACATACAATGGCCTGTTATGAGGGAACCTTACAGCCCTATCTGCATCGCTAAAGGTTACTTCTGAGAGAAATCTCTTAACCAACCTGGCCACGGGTCCCTTCCATCTCAGCGAAGGGATCGCATTCTTTCTCACAATGTCAAGTACTGTCTGGGTTATCACCCACCTACTTTCTTTCGGTATCCCCACCTGGTGGAAGAACTAGGTGAATTTTAGGGTTTTCGAAACTTCACAGTACTCTAGGACTGGGTCTGCTTCCTTACCTTCAACGCCGTACACATCCTCCACATCTTTGGCACTTGCCTCATCGTTGGCTAGTACTACATTAGCCATTCCCTTTGTATAATCTTCCCGAGCTTCTTCGTACTCTTCTTGCTTCGCCGTTGACTCTCTTTCTCCTCTCTCCGCTTCTTCATCATAGGCCACCATGAGATTGGCCCCATGTGCTGGCAGAGGATTGTTGGTGACGTTATGTGGAGGGATTTGCAACGTCCCTGCCTCACGTACTTGTCGATGACTATTCTTAGTGTGAAACATCTCTCCGTTTGATGTTGGATCCTCCGATGAACCTGGCAATACTTAGGATTCGCCTTCGTTGCTGCATCGAGTTCCCCAATGGTAATGTCTTTTGGCTCGTAGACCGTTCCTCCTTGGACCATTACATTGTAACAGCTGATAGCCTCCTCTACTGTACAAGGTAATGGTGGTGGGTCCTCCCTGTTTCTTCTGAACTTCCTCTTGTTATCCTTCTTTAGTGCCTTACCCCCATCTCCTCCCTCGGTGTACCCTACCCATGGGGGCTGAGACCTCCCCCTCGCGGGTTGCATCAGCTGCCTAAACATCATGGGCACCACCATCGGATTGAGCCGCACCACCAAGGAGATATTTCTTGTTGCTTTTAAGAACACCGAAAAAGTCCCCTCGCGCGTCTCTTTGATAGGATGGCAGATGTACTCAAGAATCAGCCCCTCAGCATAGATCTGCAATAACTTGGACTCTTTGGCCTCCTCCCTCACATCGAGGGATCTTTCCCTGAACCTTCAAACATAGGCCACCACTTCTTCCTCAGGCCGTTGCTACTCCCTACCTAGTTGTGTCAATGTAAACTCATCTTTTGCCAAAAAGAACTTCTGGACAAACAATACGTGCATCTCCTCCCACGTAGAAACACTCTTGGGAGCCAAGTGGGAATACCAAGTATATGATTTATCGGTTAAGGATTTAGAAAACTCCCTCAACCTGAGCTTTTTATTATTACAATGTACTCCCAAGTGTTCAATGAAGCGCTTAACGTGCTCCTTCGGGTTCCCACCTTTCCCCGTGTATTTTTCAAAAATAGGAGGAATATAGTCCTTTATATAGGGGTCATCGTTGTATTCCTGCGGATAGTCCTGTCAACGGGTAGGAGACAGATCGGGTTTAGGGAGATCCAGATCCGTGTAATCGGGTCTTCATCGGGTTCGGGTTCGGGTCCGGGTCTTTATCGGGTCTACAATATTAGATCCAGACCCGGATCCGTTCGGGTCTTCGGGTCTCGAGTTCGGGTCCGGGTCCGGCCAAATATGTACATTTAGTTTATATTTATTTTATTTTATCCCCCTTATTTATTATTTAATCTTAAATTAAAATATTTTGTAATGTATTGTAGAATATTATTAGTATAAATAAAACATATATTACTTATATTTATTATATACATAAATATATATTTTTATATATTATTCTTACATGTTATATTGATAAGATATATTTATAAATATATATAAATTTATAGTATATATGTATATATATACAAAATAATAATGTACAATTCGGGTCGGGTCTTCGGGTCCGGGTCTTGTATAAGATCCAGACCCTACCCATTTAATAAACGGGTCTTCGGGTATTCGGGTCTTTGGGTCTCGGGTCCAAAAAAATATTCTCAGACCCTATTATATGGATCGGGTTTGAGTCGGGTCCGGGTCCATACTCGACCCATTGACAGGCCTACCTGCGGATAAGGTGTTCGAAAGTCATCATAAACCGAAGCTACCTCACCAGCAGATTGCGAGGAAGCTTGTATAAACTTCAGCATCTCCTTCTGCATTTCCTTCCTCATTTCCTCCATGGGTGATGCTACTGGGGCGATAACCAACGGGACCATGGGTTGAGTGCCCGTTGTAGCTGGAACAACCGTCACAACTGGGGCCATTGATACTCCCGAGGTTTCCACTACTGGATTCACAACAGAGGACATGCTTGTTGGGACCGTTCTCGCGACACCTGCACCTGGTGGGGCTGTTGGGGTTGCCCCTGGTGTTACGAAGGCATTGGATTCCAATCCTCCCAACATTGTTGAAGCTACCATAGTTTCCAAAAAATCATAAAACTTACTCATGAGGAGCGCCACCTAAGCAGGTCCCAACTCTGCACTCGTGGAAGCTTGTGTCACCCTTGGAACGCCTGTCGTAGCCTGAACCAGAGGTACCTCTATTCGAGGAGTCCCATCCCTTAGAGACTCCAGTTCTTTTAAAGTTGGATGTCATCAAAGTTGGATGTCAGACTACTTGTTTTAGGCGTGGAGATACACTTCTTTTAACAGAATACATTTTTAGGTGTTTGTTTTCTTCTCCAACAATTTAAAGGGTTCAAAGCTTTTGTTTTACAATTCATAAATCCCAATTACTTTTGTGTGAGTTGTCTTATGGAACCCAGGACATATTTGATGGGAGTTTATGCTGCTACACTAGGTTTCTTGAAAGGTACTGGGCTGACAATAGGTGCCATTGCGGGAGTTACTGGGTTGATCGACTGCGTGTCATAGGGAGTGTTGCGGTGTTCCCCGACGGACGACGATGAATCGACACTTGCGGGTATTTCATATGTCAATTGTATTTTCATTATAATCCGTGTAAACCGAACTTTACAAATTATAGTGGAAATAAAAAGGTTTTTACCCGAAAGTGGTTTTTCCTGAAATCTGTGTTTGTCAACTTAATTATCGCATGGTTTCATTTATAAATTTGATTTGACACGTAGATGCATGTTTGGGGGCTGAATAAAATTGGTGTTTGGTTTGGGCAAATTTAGACACCCAATTAAATAAGTTTGATTTAAAAATTTACGAATCCATTTGAATCAGTATCGCACACGAAATTTTACAAATTGGTATCAGAGCAGGTTACGCTAATTTATCTTGTATTCCTATTTTTCGTATAAATTGTGTGATATTAATTTTTTTTCGAAAATCTATTTTGTGAAAAATCGCAACTTTTTCGATGGGTAACTTATATAATCAAATGCCTATTTTTGACGGGTCCAAGCCCGTATGAAATTGCATTTAAAATCCATTGACGAATGTTTTTGGTTGCTTTGTGAAAGTGGGTGGACTCTTCCCACTGTCAGTGATAATAATTTTATCTCTTTGAAACCTGTGTTGGATTGGACTGAATATAATTTAAAATGTCTAATTTTAATTCATGTGGTTTGAGTGTTATTTCTGATCCCATCACCCTCGATGAGTTTTGTCGAATTATGATGTGCACCATGTCGAAAGAGGCATATGATTTCCTTTAATTGACACATGAGGGTAGGAATGCGGTTAAAAAATCAAAGTTACAAAATTTGGCCACCCAGTTTGAGACTATCACCATGTCCGAGTCCGAATGTTTTGATGAGTTTTATGCATAGTTGTCGAACGTTGTTAAGTCAAGTTTTAATTTAGGTGAGTCAATTGACAACACGCGTGTCATTACAAAGATTTTGAGATCTCTCTCGAAATTTTTTATTCCTAAAGTCACTATTTTGAATTCGTAGGGAAAGTTAAATTCACTTAAGTTAGAAGAGCTCATAGGAGACCTACAAAGTTATGAGATTGACATGTTTCCCCAAACAATTAAGGCTAAGGATAAAGGCGTTGCTTTAAATACTCAAGTTAGGAAGAAAAAAAAAAGAGAGTTTATGAGTCTGATTTTGAGGGATAGTTTAGTATTGACGATGTGGCCTTGTTTACGAATTTTTTTAAAAAGTTTCTCAAAATGAACAAAAATAATTTTTCCAATTAAAATTCTTTTGAGAAAAATAAAAAGAAAGAAAAGGCCAATGAGGGTATTGAAAAAGAGAGAGAGGGTGTCAAAGAAGAAGAGAGTGAGGAAGATTTGATGATATGACTTGTTTTGAGTGTAAAGTCTAGGCTAAGGAGAAAAGGTAAAAAAGTGTCCATGCCTGCTACTCTTAGTGATAGTGCGGTAGATGAGTCCGGTAAAGGCTTAGCACATGAGATGTGTGTAGCTTTTTCGAGTCATGTGAGCACATCCACTTTGTCCCACGATGACTTGTTCACGAGAGCGACGATGATGAGTCGAGAGTTTTTAGTGGGGATGAGAGAGACTTTGAGAGTGAAGATGAAAGTGATCACCAAAAAGCTTTTGGAGATTTGTACACTGAGACCTTGAAAACAAAGAAGTATAATAGGGATTTAGGTCATCGGGTTTTAGATTTAGAGAGAGAGAAATAAGGTTCAAGGAGGAGAAAGTGTGACTAAACCGACACGGTGTCTAGTCTGATGACAAATGTATACCAATTCAAGAGTGATATCGAACGTGCTCAGGAGGTCAAAGTCCCTTTAGAGAAAGCATCTAAAAAGGTTGAAAAGATGGTTCTCAATCCCATTTTGGGTAGTGGTGAGAGTATAGGAATAAGTCATGACGGTGCATCCACCTCTTTTGTTGCATCCGAGCCGGTTCCTAATTTAGTGAGAGATTCACATGGCTCTCGACAAACCACCTAGGTGTCTCGTACCAGTTAGGAGAGCGCGTAGGAGACATTTTGAGAGAGGTGTACCTTGGCCTATTTATGTTTTCTCCCATTTCAAAACGAGAAGACACCTTAGGGAGTTTTGTTTTTAAGTTGGGTAATGAGTCACGCTTTGCTTCTACACATGTTCACACACATTCACCCACTCATTATACTTTGCTTGCACATAATTGATGATGCTGAGATTTAGCACCACCGGATAAGTGATAGTGAGCTCAAACAGTAGCAGCCATGGCAGCCATAGAGATGTATAAGTGTATAAGTATGTAGAAGGGGATGAGTATAAGAGGAACTAAGACAATGATGTATAGTGGTTCAGCCAATTTGGCCTACATCCACTGTGTATGTGTGATCCACTAAGTATGGGCACTAATGGCCTTGGATACAATGCACATAACCCTCTCTCTCTCTCTACTATGTATATCAGCAGAGTTTTAGCTAGGGTTGCAGTTAATGGATCGATCCCCTGTAGGGTTATAGGTGACAAGTATATATAGGTCTTGGGGGGTGTAGTGTACCCCCCAAGTATGCATGGTGCATGTGAATCATGATCTAGCCAATCCCCTGTGGACACCTGTAGATGCCAAATGATGACATAATATTCCCTCACGTGAGGGTGTGATTTTGTTATAACGGTCTCCCCTGTGCCATGCCAGCCTCACGCGCACTGTTCCACGCGTCTCCCAAACCACGCGCTATGATGATGTCACCCTCGGCCTATGAGGCGAGGCTGAGGGCAAAGTTTCTTCCAGTAGTGAGCCTGGACCAATTTTGGCCTCGTACTATCGGCCCCTCGTAGGGTCGTCTGGAGAGTGGTGAAGGGTCGGCCCCTCGTAGGGTCGGCTGGAGTCTGGCGAAGGGTCGTCCCCTCTGAGGGGTCGTATGGAGCCCGTTGGAGGGGTCGGCCCCTCGTAGGGTCGTCTGGAGCCTGATGAAGGGTCAGCTCCTCTGAGGGGTCGTCTTGAGCCTGATGAAGGGTCGGCCCCTGAGGGGTCATCCGTTTGGAGGTAATCCTCAGCCAGGCCGAGGATATAAACGGGTATATCAATCACCCCCCAGCCCTTAGCCATAGGTGCTGTTGAGATGGCTGAGGGATAGTGTTGTAAATGAGATGCGTGTATGATCAGTTAGGTGAGTGACACCTGGGCAGATACTTATTGCTATTCCAGTTTCCGAGGCATGGCGGCTGCACACTTATCTTGGGGCTTTGTGCCCTAATGATGCCTTCCTCGTGGGCTGTGTCCTGCCTTGATCAATGGGCCCACTCATTACTAAGGTATTTAATGGATTTTTGAATTCTCTCTCTTCTTCTTCTTCTTCGCGCCCAAGCTCTCTCTCTCTAGCCTTTTACCAGTTTTCATCGCCATTTCTGCAGCCTTCAACCCTTAAAACTTAGTGACTTGGTCAGTTCTTGCTCTCTTTTTATCAGGTAATCCTTCAGCGCTCTCTTTTACCTTCATTTCTGTTTGCTTTTTAGGCTCGTAGGGATACATTTTCCTTGGGTTGTCTCATAACTTTTTTCGGTGTCTTCTCCGGAAACTGATTCTTGAATGTTCTTGAGTGTTCTTGAGTGAAAACCATCAATTCCCTTTTTAATTCAAAAGTCTAATTTGGTCAACTGCAAACTTGTTTGTAGTTAAGTTCCTCAAATTTCTCCAAGTGTAGGGTCTTCCCTTATATGCTTAGGAAGCTTTACAGTTTAGCGTCTGAATTCCCATCCTTGAGAGAAAAGCTCTTTGCCGAGATCAGACGAGTGGAGGAAGAGGAAGAGAGGAGACGAGGGGCCGACCCTAATTGGGTACGACCCATCTTTCCCATTCCTCTTGTCACCATAAAACCATTTGAACCGTCTGAGTCCTATGGGTCGTCCCATCGTCCAGCCAAGAGTCATTTAAGTGAGATGGACGAGAGAGCGTCGTCGCCAACTGGCACTGGACCTTCCGGTAGGAGATATACATCTGACCTAAGCCCAGGCTGAGAGGCCAAGTGTATGGTCCCTTCCGAGGCTGTCCCTATGACAACCCTATATCCCCATGCCTTTCAGATGGCCTTCCACCAGGGGCCTTTGGAAGAAGATGAGGCCGAGGGAGAGAGGACTGGGGACGAGGGCGATGATATAGATGACGAGATTGATACCTCCCACGCCTCGTCCTATATCTCCTCTATTAGGGATCGCGACCTCTTGATATGGAGGCATGCCTATGGAGTGCCCCTCAGCGTAACTATGAGGGTTCCCTCTGAGTCTGAGAGGGTTTTTGATTGTGAAGAGGGAGAGGTTGTAGTCTACGAACAAATGTTCAAGGTTGGAGTCAGATTCCCTCTGCATCCTGCCATCGCAGATATCCTGTCTGCCCTTGGTGTTGCCCTCTCTCAACTTCCTCCCAACTCTTGGAGGACGATCCTGGGCTACATCTCCTTGTGGAAGAATGCTTTCACCGATGATCCCTCGACCGACCTATTCCTGGGCTGCTACAACATCACCTCCTCGTCCAAATAGCCTGGATACTATCATCTGGGGGCGAGGAGGTCTGAGAAGAAACTCCTCCACGTGGCACAAACTTCCAACCATGATTGGAAAAAGAGATTCTTCTTTATCTCTGGGGAGTGGGAGTCCACCGCCGATGGTCCGAGGGTCCCCAGAAGATGGTCCAACCCTTCTATAAAGGCCAGGTCAGACCCTGGACTTAGTCTGGAGGAGAAGGACATCGTTGACTATCTGAGAGGATGAGGGAGAGAGGGTGAACTTCCAAAATTTGAAAACCTGATGACCCCCCGGTTCCTCAAAGAAGCTGGTCTAAGGGTCATCCCTCTGACAGAACTATGTGAGTTATACTGAACGTTGTCAATTCTTTACTTATTTTTGAAGTGTTTCCTCTTTTTCTCTGCATTTTCTGACGTGTCGTCCTTGTATCAGGTCGCCCCGCAGGTATATCAGACCAACTTTGGGAAATAACTGCTCCAAGCCTGCTGTCTGGTCTGAGCAAGAAGAAAGGGAAGGAGCCTCAGCAGGCTTCGAGGAATACGAGGGCCGCCGGGCCGACGGTGGTGGAGCCGACCACCGATAGCAATAAAAGAAAGGAGCCTGAGGCCCCTGTTGACCCTCGGCCTGATTCTCGGACGAGGGCCAGGGTCGAAGCCTCTGAGGGGACGACCTCTTCATCCAGCATGGGGGCCTTCTGGTCTCAAAACCTGGCACATCTGAGGGCCGAGCCCTCATCGCTCATAGCAAACTTGAGGGCAGCCAAGGCCTCAATGTTCTCTGCACCCTCAGCCTCTGACTACGAGTTCCTGTCGAAGATGCCTCCTGCCAAAGTGTACGACTATGGTCTTCACGCCCTTGCATAGGTAATGGTCTTGACCCACTTCTTTTAATTTCATTCTTTCACCAACTGTTTCCTCGGCCTCTTGACATGTGTTTATTTTTCTTGTGCAGTCTGTGTGTGCCTTTACCTAGGCAACAAAATGGATGGCTGAGAGCCAAGAAAAGTTCCATGAAGCCGAGAGGGCTATCCAACATGAGGCAGATCTTCAGTCGGAGCTTGACACTGCAAGGGCCGAGTTGGAAAGTACCAGGACTGAGCATGCAAGGATCCTGCATAAGCTGACAAGGCAGCACGACGAGGACATTAAGGCCAGGGACTTGCTTCTCAAGGAAAAGGACGAGGCCTTGACCAACATGGAGGCCAAGTACAAGATTGATCTTGAAGCAGCCACCAAAAAAGCCGAGGATGATGCTGTTGAGGCTTATAAGATTTCTGATGAGTTTCAAGGCTTTGGCCTCGAATACTTGGAGAGAGGAATCAGGACTGCCTGCCGGTGGGTCGTCCTCAGGTTTGGTGACGTCGTCTCCTCGGTCCACCCTTCGCTTGAAGCAGTCCAACTAGACGACCCTATGATTGTCGAGGCTCTGACTTATGTATAATCTCAAGTGCAGGTTGAGGGGATCGGCACATCTGAGGGTCAGCCGGCCATGGTCATTGAGGAAACCCCTTTGGTGGATGTTGAGGCTCTGCCCTCCGATATTGTCCTATAGGGTGGCTGTCTGTAGCCCATACCCTCTTAGTGTAATCAACATTTTTGTACTTTTACTTGCAGAACACTTTGTATAACTGGCATTTCGTTAATACTATCGTCTTCTTTACTGTCTTCCATATTTGCTTCTTGTATGGTTTACTGTCTTCCATATTTTCTTCTTGTATGGTTTGCTGTCTTTGTTAATGCCACTAACCTCTCCCCCATCTTTCTTGAGGGTGAACAAGGGGTGATCCCCTGCGTTGGCCCTCATTATAGCCGAGGAGTCAAATTACCAAACTGGTTTTTAATAAAGTTTTCCCTCGTCTTTCTTGAGGACAGTGGTGGGTTCGTCCCCTCCACTGGCCCTCATTATAGCCGAGGGATCAGGTTACCAAATTAATGGTTTTTAACAAAGTCTTCCCTCGTCTTTCTTGAGGACAGTGGTGGGGTCGTCCCCTCCACTGGTCCCCATTATAGCCGAGGGATCAACTTACCAATTTAATGGTTTTTAACAGTCTTCCCTCGTCTTTCATGAGGACAGTGGTGGGGTCGTCCCCTCCACTGGTCCCCATTATAGCCGAGGGATCAACTTACCAATTTAATGGTTTTTAACATTCTTCCCTCGTCTTTCTTGAGGACAGTGGTGGGGTCGTCCCCTCCACAGGTCCCCATTATAGCCGAGGGATCAACTTACCAATTTAATGGTTTTTAACAGTCTTCCCTCGTCTTTCTTGAGGACAGTGGTGGGGTCGTCCCCTCCACTGGCCCTCATTATAGCCGAGGGTGGTTCTCTGTAGATGTTTCCATGCGTGATAGAACTGATAACCACAGGATGAGGGGAAACACTGATATTTCTCATTAATTTTCAAAGTTTTCTGTTGGAGCAACTCTTATTACAATTATGGTCTATCAAGACTTTACAACACTACTGATAGTATTTCTTCAAATGATCTGCATTCCAGGGGTTGGAAAAAGGTTCCCCCTCTAGGTTTTCTAGTCTGTAGGTCCCAGGGACGACTTCATCGATGACCCTATATGGGCCATGCCAATTAGGATGAAGCTTGTTGGGCTTTTGCCAAGTCTTCTTGAGGACCAAGTCCCCCACTGCGATAGGCCTCTGTTTCACCCTCTGATTGTAGAACCTTGCGGTCCTCTGCTGGTAGGCGGCCTGCCTTATCTCAGCGTCCTCCCTTCTTTCCTCAATCAGGTCCAAGTCGAGTCTCCTCTCCTCCGCATTTTTCTGGAGGTCATACACCTGGACTCTATGCGTAGGAAACTCAATCTCGGTGGGGATGACGACTTCTGATCCATAAGCTAGCATGAATGGGGTATCTCCGGTAGAGGTCCTCACTGTCGTCCTGTATGCCCATAGCACGGCATGTAACTCCTCGACCCATCTTCCTTTTGCCTCCTCAAGCCTCTTCTTGATTCCATCTAGGATTGTCCTGTTTGTAACTTCTGTTTGCCCATTGGCCTGAGGTCGGCCAGGGGTGGAGAAAAATTGTTTGATACTCACCCTTTCACAGTACTTCTGTAGAGAGGCATTCTTGAACTGAGTCCCGTTATCCGAGATGAGGGTGTTGGGGAGACCATATCTGCATATAATATTTTTCCAGATGAACTGGAAGGTCTTCTGCTCGGTGATCGTCACCATCGGCTCCGCTTCCACCCATTTTGAAAAATAGTCAATGGCTACGATGAGGAATCGATAGTTATTGATAGCCCTAGGCAAGGGTCCTACTAGATCAATTCCCCATACTGCGAATGGCCATGGGGATGTAATGGAAGTAAGAGGCTTATGGGGCTGGTGAGGGATGGTGGCAAATCTTTGACATTTGTCACACTTTTTTACATATGCCACGGTGTCTTTCCCCAAGGTCGGCCACCAGTACCCCTGGGTGATCACCCTCTTCGCTAAGGATCTGCCCCCGATGTGGCTTGAGCAGGATCCTTCGTGCACATCTTGCAAAAATGGAAGGGACTTCTGAGGGATGCACACACCTAAGTAAGGGGAGCAAAAACCCCTTTTTGTACAAGGTATCTCTGATGACAGTGAATTTTGCAGCCCTGTACCTCATCTTCTTCCTTTCTTGCCTTGCTTCTGGCATCTCACCCTCTTTAATGTATTTGATCAGGGGGTCCATCCACGAAGCTTCTTGAGAAATATTTAGGCAATTGCTAAGTGTTCCCTCAGCGTCCTCAATAGTTGGCCGAAGCAAAATTTCTACTGGGACCGTCCTCCTGATGTCTGTTCTTGTTGCCGAGGACAACCTAGCAAGGGCATCAGCACGGCCATTGTCGAGCCTAGGTACCCTCCTTAATTTCACTTCTCTGAAGCCCTTCAGTAATGACCTCACCTTCTTAAGGTACCTAGCCATCCTCTCGTCCTTAGCCTCGTAGGCTCCTAGTATCTGATTCACTACTAGTCTTGAATCACTATGGACCAAAATCTGGCCGACACCAAGAGACTTGGCCAAGGAGAGGCCTGCTACTAAGGCCTCATATTCAGCCTCGTTGTTGGAGGATTTGAAGTTGAACCTCAGGGCGTATTCAACGTCTGTGCCATCGGGTGTTGATAGTATCAGTCCAGCTCCACTTCCGCTGTCACAGGAGGACCCGTCAACGAAGAGGCTCCACAAAGTCTTTCCCTCTGAAAAATTTCCCTCAGAGAGGGACCCCTGTCTAAAGATGTATCTTCCCTCTTCGTTTTCAGTCGCTTTCCTTCTAGCGGTGCTTATCTCAGCCCTATCTGCGGATGTGTCAGCGGGTCTGTCTTCTGTATCCGTCTTCCCGAGGGTCTCACCCTCGGCCTCATCATCTTCCCAAGTGAACTCAGCCATGAAGTCTGCCAATGCCTGCCCCTTAATGGTCGTCCTAGGCTGATACACAATGTCAAACTCCCTCAGCTCTATAGCCCAGGCCATTAACCTACCTGATTTTTCTGGCTTGTGCAGGACCTGCCTAAGAGGAGAGTCGGTGAGGATGACCATTGTAGGGGACTGAAAGTACGGCTTCATCTTCCTTGAGGCATGGATCAAGGCGTAGGCCAACTTCTCCATCCTTGGGTATCTTTGCTCTACCCCCTGGAGTGCCTTGCTGTTAAAATACACAGGCTTCTGTATCCCATCTTCGTCTCTCACAATGGCTGCACTGATGGCCGACTCTGAGACGGCGAGGTACACATAAAGTCGTTCACCCTGCACGGGCCGTGACAGCAGCAAGGGAGACCCCAAGTATGACTTTAGGTCCCTGAAAGCCTCATCACACTCTTCACTCCATTCGAAGGCCTTCCTAAGGATCTTGAAGAATGGCAAGCACTTGTCTGTGGCCCTAGACACGAACCTGTTCAAGGCAGAAACTCTCCCTGTGAGCCTCTGAACGTCTTTAATGGACTTGGGGGTCTTCATTTCAACAAGGGCCTTTATCTTTTCAGGATTGGCCTCGATGCCTCTTTGATTGACGATGAACCCCAAGAACTTCCCTGCTCCGACTCCGAAGACACACTTGGTCGGATTAAGCTTCATCTTGTATTTTTCCATCGTATTAAAGGTCCTCTCCAGGTCTGCCACATGATCCTCAGCCTTTAGACTCTTAGTCAGCATGTCATCTACGTAGACCTCCATATACTTCCCAATTTGGTCTTCAAACATTTTATTTACGAGGTGCTGGTACGTTGCCCCCGCATTTTTGAGGCCAAAGGGCATGACCCTGTAACAGTATGTCCCCTTGTCGGTGATGAAGGTTGTCCTCTCCGAGTCTTCAGGGTTCATGAAGATCTGGTTATACCCTGAATAGGCATCCATGAAGCTCATGAGCTCATGGCCTGCGGTAGCGTCTACCATCTGGTCAATGCGGGGGAGAGGGAAGCTGTGTTTGGGACAGTGCTTGCTGAGGTCTGTGAAGTCCACGCACATTCTCCACTTCCCGTTGGCCTTTGGGACAATAACTGCATTGGTCAGCCATTCAGGGTAGATGACCTCTCTGATAAATTCAGCGTCTTCTAATTTTTTGACCTCGTCCCTAATGACCTCATATTTTTCCCTGGAGTAAATTCTCCTCTTCTGCTTCACCGGCTTCTCTCCCTCTACCACATTGAGCTTGTGGCACATAATTTCAGGGTCAATCCCCGGCATATCTACATGACTCCATGTGAAGACGCTTCGCCTTCTCCTCAACAGTTTAACGAGGTCTTTCTTGATATTGGGATTCAGAGACTTGCCGACTTGGACGGTTTTTTTCGTGTCATCCTCATCGAGGATGATGGATTCTACCTCTTCCACGGCCTCTCCTTTATTCAGCTTCGTCTCATCCCTGGGGTCTAGGGTATCAATATTGTAAGTGGTCGTAGCCCTCTTGAGTGTCTCCTTTTCTTCAGCGGAGTTGTAGTAACATTCTCACGCTGTCGTCTGGTCTCCCTGAACTTCCCCCACCCCATAAGGGGTAGGAAATTTGATCATCTGATGGACCGTAGATGGCACAGCTTCAAACCCCTTGAGGGCCACATGCCCCAGTATGATGTTGTAGACCGAAAATACCTGCTCGTCCATCACAAAGAAACTGACCTTCTTGGTGAGCCATCTCGGCCACTCGTCCCCCATCCTCACATCGGCCTCATATACCCCAAGGGGATGAACCTTTTCCCCACTGAACCCAATCAATGGGTGATGGCAGGGGACGAGTCTAGCACGGCTGAGACCCAAGGCTTTGAAGCATGGCCAAAACATCACATCTGCAGAGCTACCCAAATCTACCAAGATCCTCGGCACCTCGGTAGTGATGACGAGAGGGTCATCATGTGGGGCTAAGAGGCCTTTGAAGTCCATTCTTGAAAATCCCACTATCAGTGTGTCCATATCAACCTTCTTCCTTTTTTCTGACTTGACCTCCAGGGAGGTTGCGTGTACCGTCTTTGTCACTGCCTTGGCCTCGACCACATGGGCCTTCCTGTCGGCGACCTCAGACCCTCCTCCTGCAAGACCCCCGGAGATCATTCCCACTCCGAGCGAGATCATATTAAGCCTCTTGACAGGGCCATGGTCGTCTCTCGACGGGAGGCCAGGGTCGTCCTCATCATCAGAAGGGTCGTCCCCTCTTTTTTGAGGACCTTCTATGCATGCATCGCCTCGCTTCTTTCTGGGGTTGTCCCCTCGGCCCCTCTTGAAGGCACATTTATCGACGTACTTTCTGAGCTTACCTTCCTTCAGCATCTTCTCAATCTCATCTTTCAGAGCAAAGCATTTATCCGTTACGTGGTCGTGGTCTTGGTGAAATTCACACCACAGGGTCTTATTCCTCTTGCCGGGGGCTGCCCTCAGCTTCTCAGGCCACTTCAGGGACCGATCACTCTTTATCTCATTGAGAATCTGTTCACAGCTGACCGTCAGAGGGGTGTACCCAGCGAACTTGTCATCCGTGGACCTCTTCTTCCCCTCTTTGTTCTTCTTAGGGTATTTACTCCCACTAGCACCTCCTCTTTCGTCTTCATATTTTGCAGCCATCGCCTCTTCGGTGTACATCACCTTTCCTGCTGTCGACAACAGTTCGGCCATCGTCCTCGGAGGGTCTTCAGCAAGCTTCCATAACAGCTTCCCCTTTGGGAGTCCTCCAATCAGGGCTGTCATAGTTATGCTCTCCTCATAGTCTTCCACCTCCAGCTTCTCCTTATTGAATCTGGCTATATAGTCCCTCAGACTCTCACTCTTCCCCTGCTTAACATAGAGCAGGTGGGTGGTCTTCTTCTGTGGCCTCACCCCAAAGCAGAAGTTATGGATGAACAGGTCTGCCAACTACTTGAAGTTTTCAATGGAATTTTTTGGAAGAGACGTGTACCAGACATGCGCAGCCCCTCTCAAGGTACCAGAGAAGGTACGACACCTCATCTCATCAGAGATAGAGTATATGTCTGCTGCTGACTGATACATCTCCACGTGGTGGATGGGGTTGGTGCTCCCGTCATACCTTGAGGTGACCACGGGTGGCTTGAATTTTGACGGTGTGGGGAAGTTAACTATCTTTGCCACAAAGGGTGAGCCTATGGTGTACCCCCTCTGAAGAGGGTCTCGGCTCTTCAGTATATCTCCGATATTATCCTCTAACCGCTGGATTGAGTCATTCCAGGGCCTCACAGGGTCGGCCTGGCCGATTTTATCCCCTACTGCCTCTCCGAGGTGGACGGAGGGTTCTGCTGCAGCAGGCCTGTGTCGGCTGTTCACTTCCCTTTGGCCGTCATCTCATCCTCTGGGTCGGTCATCTGCTGCCTCCCTCCTGGATCTCGCAGCACTTCTTGGCCTGGACAACTGTTCTCGCAGGTCATTTACTGGGCCTAGCCTCTCAAAGGCTGACCCCCTGCTCAAGCGATCAAAAGCAGAGCCCCTCGGGCGATCATCAGGGTTTGGTCTCCCGCACTTTACTGTCCTGGAGAGGTCGTACAGTATTGTTGGAGACCTCATAGGGTTCCCAGCACTCTATATGGGCCTCCTCTCCCTCCGGATCGTCATACCTGTCCTCAGGGCAAGGGTTTCCTTACCTCCCCAGGCGTAGGCTCCGGGGGTCAGCAACATCCCTACGCCGCTGAGGGGGTGGCAGGTCTTTGCGTGGTGCCTGGGGTGGTCCCCTGGCCTCATGCTATCCTGGAGCTACTGCCGGAGTAATCATCTCAGGTGAAACTCCTGGTGCCCTTAGTATGTTCTGGCTTAGAGCTGTGAACTCCTCCTGCATCATCCGCTGGCTTGCTGCCAGAGACTTTAAGGCTACCGCTACATCAACCATCTCAGACTGAGGCGGCGATTGACTGGAACTGGGTCTTCCCCCCTCATCTGGTGGGGGAAGTGGTGGTGGTGGCATCTCAGGTGCCATGTGCTTGAGCTAGGAGAAGTTGAACTGAAGAAAAGACTGGTGAGATTGGGACCTTAGTGGGTCTCTTTCAATGGTGAAACACCTCCTCTCAGGGGGAGTGTTGGTTCACCACCAGAGTGCCCAGTGAGGTCAAGCTACACAAAGGAAGAGATGTATTCTCGTTCCCACAGACGGTGCCAAACTGATGATGCTGAGATTTAGCACCACCGGATAAGTGATAGTGAGCTCAAACAGTAGCAGCCATGGCAGCCATAGAGATGTATAAGTGTATAAGTATGTAGAAGGGGATGAGTATAAGAGGAACTAAGACAATGATGTATAGTGGTTCAGCCAATTTGGCCTACATCCACTGTGTGTGTGTGATCCACTAAGTATGGGCACTAATGGCCTTGCATACAATGCACATAACCCTCTCTCTCTACTGTGTATATCAGCAGAGTTTTAGCTAGGGTTGCAGTTAATGGATCGATCCCCTGTAGGGTTGTAGGTGACAAGTATATATAGGTCTTGGGGGGTGTAGTGTACCCCCCAAGTATGCATGGTGCATGTGAATCATGATCTAGCCAATCCCCTGTGGACACCTGTAGATGCCAAATGATGACATAATATTCCCTCACGTGAGGGTGTGATTTTGTTATAACGGTCTCCCTTGTGCCATGCCAGCCTCACGCACACTGTTCCACGCGTCTCCCAAACCACGCGCTGTGATGATGTCACCCTCGGCCTATGAGGCAAGGCCGAGGGCAAAGTTTCTTCCAGTAGTGAGCCTGGCCCAATTCTGGCCTCGTACTGTCGGCCCCTCGTAGGGTCGTCTGGAGAGTGGTGAAGGGTCGGCCCCTCGTAGGGTCGGTTGGAGTCTGGCGAAGGGTCGGCCCCTCTGAGGGGTCGTATGGAGCCCGTCGGAGGGTTCGGCCCCTCGTAGGGTCGTCTGGATCCTGATGAAGGGTCGGCTCCTCTGAGGGGTCGTCTTGAGCCTGATGAAGGGTCGGCCCCTGAGGGGTCGTCCGTTTGGAGGTAATCCTCAGCCAGGCCGAGGATATAAACGGGTATATCATAGAGAGTTTGAACATATTCGAAAGAAAGTAAAGTTATTTCTCAAGGCCTCACATGATTTAATGAAGGTTTTTCATAGGATGTCGCCATCTTTGGAAAACTCTCTCTCACCTAATGGATGAGGTTTATACTATTTGCTAGCATAGGATGATTTACATGATGACAATTTTGCCTATTTCTAGTATGTATCATTTTGTAGTTTACATTGTTTACTTATTTTTTCTATTGTTTTAGCACTTTTTTGGATATGTTTGCCCATTCCAAGACCTGTTTTCACGTAATTTTTTCACTGGACAAAACTGCATGACATTCTGAAAAATCTGTGAAATTTGTTTTTTCCCGTTCAAACGAGAGGAGTTCTCGTTTGAGCGACTGCTGATATCGCGCGAAGCAGCTTCTCGTGAGAACCCTTGTCATTCAAGCGACATGGCGCTTCATTCGAGCGGCCCCTGGATTTTTTCCATTTGCAGTCCTCTGCTTCATATTGCTATATTATTTGGTATTGTTGGGTTGATTCTGAACAGTGTTCGAAAAATGCAAAAAGATTTTCATTTTTTGATAAAAATTTTGAAAAATACGAAAAGTGTTTTGTATTTTGTTTACAGTGTATATGAATGGATATTTAGGATGACCGAGTCACAACATCATTCCATATCCATGTGACTATTTGATAGTGTTTTAAGACAATATATTGTGTCATTCATGTGCTTTAAAACGTTTGGAGTCTTTGAGATGAGATATAGTGTTACTACCTACATGTTTGACTCATTTGTCCTTTATTACACACATGCACGGATTTTTTTGATTTTTGTTCTTGTCTATCACATGTTGGTTGAGTGTTTCCATCTCAATTATGTCTATACAATGAACCAAATGCGATAAATCTTGAAAAGAAAATAGCGCATGATATAAACCGTTTGTGAGTTTGTGTGTTTTATTTTGAAAAATGAAAAAGGGCTGCGAAGGGTATCTTATTTTTCCTTTGCTATAAAGCCACCATTTATAATGGACCTTAAAAGTGAGGAATTGAAAATTATTCGGGGTCCGATAAGGTTTAAAAGAGCCCAAAAAATTTGAAAGGCAATAAAAAGAAATATTATGCCAGAAATGGGCCAATAGATTTTAGTTTCATCATCTCATCAGAAAAATAAAAAGAATTATCTTTTAATGAGGGAGTTTGGATGTAATTTACAACGGTTTGTACGTCCTTGAAAGTCATGAAAAAAAACATTACATAGTTTTGGACGTTATTGGTGTGGAAATCATTTATACTTTGATTTGTTGATATGAATAAGATGATGTCGTCTAAATTCAACAATTTTTACACCTAAGGACTATTTTGATGTTCATTCATTAGGAGTCCACTTATCCATCTTGCACACATTTCATGATTGAGTCAATTTTTCTATCTAATTTGTTCACACCCATTCATTCCTTTTCCACGATTTATTCCTTTCCTTGTCTATTTCGTACAAATAAAAAGGGGGGAGTATGTATTATGACCTTATGGGGGAGTTTAAGTATGAGGTAGAAGTTGATTTTGCTTTCATGTTTATGCTTATATCATCTCAAACTCAATACATCACGAGGTATTTGCTTTGGTTCATGTGTGTAGGTACAATTAATGATTATTATGATGCACACCATGGTGAGAAAAGCTTGAAGTTTTGAAAAGTTTATTATTAAAGCAAAGTTTGAGGACCATTCATTTTATCTTTCCACTTTTGTTTTTGGGAGAATAGATTTGTATAGTTCATTTTAAGTTCATAATTCGGATATTTTTATTTTGTATCGGCATAGACATAGGGGGATATTTGTAAGGGCATTGTCCGTCACAATTAATTATGTCGTATACTGCCACAAGTCGTCGAAGGATTGAGGAAGCTAACATCTACAAAAGACGAATCTGAATTTCAAGTGAACTTCAACATTAATGCCCAATAAGATGATTTTGGTAAAATTATGTTTAAGTTCCATTTACATTTCATATTAAAAGTGTCGGGATATTTTTTTATGAAAGTTAAAATATTTTTCTAATTATGAAAAATGGTTTTTGAAATTTTTATAAATGGTTTTTATAAAGCTAGTATTTTCAAAAACATTTTCTCATTAAAGTTTTTTGATAAAACATTTTCTGATCCCGTATCTAGTTTTAATTTTTGAGGTTTCCCAGTTATTTAAAAGTCTAGAGTTATTTTGGGATCACCGTCTCAGTCGTTCAAACGACAATGTATCTCGTTCGAACGAAATGCTGCTTCATTCAAACATAAGCGTATGTCGTTCGAACGACAAGAGTTTTAGGCAGACACGTCACCACCTCAATTCTGCTATATATTAGGTGTCAAACTACTTGTTTTAGGCATGGAGAAACACTGCTTTTAACATAATACATTTTTGAGTGTTTGTTTTCTTCTCCAATAATTTAAAGGGTTCAATGCTTTTGTTTTACAATTCACAAATTCCAATTATTTTTGTGTGAGTTATTTTGTGGAACCCAAGACATATTTGTTGGGAGTTTATGCTGCTACACTAGGTTCCTTGGAAGGTACTGGGTTGATAATAGGTACCACTTGCGGGAGGTACTGGGTTGATCGACTACATGCAATAGGGAGTGTTGTAAGTTACTGACGATGATGAACCGACACCTGTGGGTATTCCATATGTCAATTATATTTTCATTATAATCCATGTAAACCGACTTTTACAAATTATAGTGGAAATAAAAAGTTTTTTTTTTACCCAAAAGGTTTTTTTCCTGAAATCTTTGTTTGTCAGCTTAATCATCGCATCGTTTAATTTATTGATTTGATTTGACACATTGATGCAATTTCAGGAGATAAATAAAATTGGTGTTTGGTTTGAGCAAATTTAGACATCCAATTAAATAAGTTTGATTTAAAAAATTACGAATCCATTTGAATCAGTATCGCACACGATACGAGCTTGAGAGCGCGTAACTAGAGGAATTACTAAATAAATTTGTGGATGTCTACACATGGTCCTACGATGATATAAGTGGCATTGATCCGGAGATAGCTCAGCATGAGATTCCAACTCTCCCATAATGCAAATCAATTAAACAAAAACTGCAGAAACTTTGCACTGAATGGTCGCTCAAGATTAAGGAAGAAGTGGTCAAACAGTTGAATGTGGGTTTCATACATGTGATTGAATATCCCATATATCTAGCCAACATCGTACCCGTGCCAAAATCAAGAGGTAAGGTTCACATGTGTGTTGACTACCGAGACATGAATAGGGCCTCTCCGAAGGATGATTATCCACTACCCAATATCGACATGATTGTGGACAACACCACCAGTAATGCTCTTAAGTCAATCATTGAGGGGTTTTGTGGATGTAATTAGACCATGATGCACAGGATCATCAAGAAAAAAATGCATTCACCACTCCTTGGGGAACCTTTTTCGACACCGTTATGCCATTTGGTCTAAAAAAATGTTGGGGTGACCTACCAAAGGGATTCCATATCCATCTTGCATGATCTGATACACAAAGAAGTAAATGTCTACGTGGATGATATGATTATCAAGTCTAAGACTAGGGAAAGTCATGTTTCCTCTCTTCGAAAGTTCTTCGAGCGGCTACGGCTATATCAGATGTCGATGTTACCAAAGGAAAGCTCTTGGGATTCATGGTTAACGAGAAAGGAATAGAAGCAGATCCTGTTAAGCTAAAAGACATACTTGAGATGCCACCACCCCGAACAGAGAAGAAAGTCTAGGGATTCCTTGGAAAATTACAGTATATCAGTTGGTTTATCAGTCAGTTGACTTCTATCTGTGAACCCATCTCCATACTCCTTTTAAAGGATTCCACCAAAGTTTGGAACGAATCTTGATAAGTGTCTTTTGATCAAATCAAGCAATACCTAACCCGACCTCTGGTACTCATGTTGCCGCAGCCTGGTCTTACTCTACTCCTATACCTGACCATAATAGATACCGCAGCTGGGTATTTGCTCGACCAATACCTTGAAGAAACTCGTAAGGAAAAAGCCATATACTATGCCAGTCATAAGTTGGTCAGGTATGAAGTTAACTACACAGCCTTAGAAAGGGCATGTGTCGCCCTTGTTTGGGTCACCCAAAAGTTACGACACTACATGCTCACCTTTTCTATCAAACTTGTGTCCCGAATGGATCTTATTAAGTACCTACTTGAGAAACCTTCCATGTCTAGCTGAATGGACCGATGGTTGACGCTACCACTCAAATTTGATATTATGTATGTCATGCAGAAAGATATGAAAGGAAGAGCCATCTCTGATTACCTCGCTGACTACCCTATGGAAGAAGTCGATGTCTAGATTTTTGAGTTCCCAGATGAGAATATATGGTGTACCTCCCAAGAAGAACTTAGATGGCAAATGTTCTTCGATGGCACCGCCAATAAGAAAGTGTATGGCATTGGGATACCCCTAATCGCCCCTGATGACTCTCACACTCCCATTGACATTAAGTTGGATTTTCCCTGCACCAACAATATGACTGAATATGAGGCATGCATGGTAGGCCTCAAAGTTTCTCTTAAGAAAGGAATTCGGTACCTATATATCTATGGGGATTCAACCCTCATCATCGATCAAGTACTCAAAAAGTGGAAAGTCAAGAACGAGAAAATCTTACCCTTTCATGCCCACTTAGAAGAGCCAACCTCCTCATTCTAAGATATCACCTTCCACTACCTACCCCGATCAAAGAACAACCTAGCCGATGCCCTTTCTACCTTCGCCTCCATGATTGACATTCCCAAAGGAATAATAATAACCCATTTTCTAGTTCAAAATCAAGACAAACCTACCCACTTCTTTCACATTGAGCTCATCACAGAAGAAGATCCTGATATAGCTGACTGCTGGTACTATGATATTTGGCACCTCATTAAGCATAGTAGGTATCCCCAAGATTCTAACAAGAAAGATCGAGTAACCCTTCGTAAAATGGCTGCCCAGTACAGTGTTTGTGATAAAGCACTATTCAAGAGAAACGTCGATGGAACCCATTTACACTGCATTGCAGGGTCTGACATTAAAGTGATGGTGCAAAAGATCCACACCGGAGAATGCGTAACCCACATGAATGGCCATATGCTTGCCAAGAAAATCATCCAATAGGGCTACTACTGGACTACCATGGTGTAGGATTGCACCGCCTATGTTCAAAGATGTCTTAAGTGTCAGCAGTTATCCAACCTCCAACACTTGCCTCCATGGTATTATACAACATGACTTCTCCCTGGCCATTCTCCACATGGGGCATCGACATCATAGGGAAAGTTACACCCATGGCAGGTAATGGGCATGAATTCATCTTGGTTACCATTGATTACTTCACCAAATGGGTAGACGTCGAGTCATACGCAGTTCTGATTGCCAAAAAAGTGGCAAAGTTCATTAAGAAAATTATCATATGCTGATATGGGGTCCCACAAGAGCTGGTATTAGACAACGTGTTACATTTCAAAGCATAAGTCACAGAAGTGGTCGATGATTATTGAATTCGAGGACACAAATCTTCCCCCTACCGACCTCAAACCAATGGTGAAGTCGAAGCTACTAATAAAAACCTCGAAGCCATCATCATCAAGATGATCGAGAGTTGTCGAGATTTGGCCGACCAAATCCCTTTTGCCCTATGGGGCTACCGCACTTCAGTTTGAAACTCTACTGGGACTACCCCTTACTCTCTAGTATACGGCGTGGAAGAAGTCCTACTCATGGAGCTAGAAATACCTTCACTACATGTCATGCTTGAAAGAAAAGTTAGCTAGGAAGACTGTCATCAAAGCTGTCTTGACGAACTATCACTCTTAGACGAAAGGAGGCTAAAATATTTGTATTACATACAAGGGTACCATCGTCGGATAGCGCGATAATTTAATAAGAGAGTCAAGGATCGCGGTATCTGAGAAGAGGACTTGGCCCTTAAGGAAATAGTAGAGCCCATCTGAGAAGGGGACTTGGCCCTAATTGGAGTGGCCCCTACATTATGAAGAAGATATTATCAGGCACCGTCGCTATACTCACCGATCTTGATGGGGAAGAGATGGCCCGTCCAGTTAACATGGATAGTCTCAAGAAATTTTCCCTTAGTCCAAAATCTCGGTGCGCTACGACTCTTATCATATCCCTTCTATTTGAAAATAAAAATTTCTCTTTTCCCTCTATTCAGAACCACGTGGGGCCTAATCCTCTAAAAATCTTTGTACTTTCAAAAAAATGAAATTCATAAAATTTTCAAAGCCCCTAGAGGTACATAGGCAGCTCATACACTTTACATGAGCACGACCCACTTCTTTTTCACAAAATGCTATTCTTTTCTTATCCCCGAGAAAGATAATTTTTTTTTATCATATACATGAACAAGAGGATTATGTATGCCTTATCAATTAGTATAGATGATTTAAATGCAAAAACTCATTAAGTGCAGAACTAGATGATCAAAAACTTTTTTATTCCATTATTAAGAAGTATCGGTACAATTGTATCGGAATAGGGAGTCAAACAACTTCCATTTCCAACCTACTCCTACTTTCCTAAATAAAAACAAAAACCAACTACTCCTAAAAAACCTTCCCAAATTATTCTCACAATAACCCACCTAATCAAACACCAAACAAAAGCTTCACAAAAACCTCGGAGATCCTACTCACAGCTGCCGGAGGAGCCAACCCCATCATCACCCACATCCTGGGGTCCCCAAACTTCCCTGTACTAAATAGAATGCCAATGATTCTCCATAAAGCGATAAGACTAGACTAGCCAAGGGAAATCAATAACACCTCCCTCCATGGTGTCAGATATGGAGAACCACCTTTGCCCCATCTCCACAGCCAGCATCTTGGCGACTAGTTTTCTCCACACCCACTTCATAGTCCCTGGAAATATGCCAGACTCTTCCAAAAGATTGGGATGGATGGGTTGATGGTCGGCAATTCTCCCACAAAGAGCCCAGTGCGCTTTGTTAAGTCCTCCACCGGAAAGAAATCTAGTGCTCGAGGTGACACAATCTATTCCCAGCCAAATTGGCACAAGAACTGCCAGGGAAAGTAGAATGAAGTTTGCCTGAGGCCAACCAACTGAACATACTAGTATTCCCCCAGTTTCAGAATGGGCAGCATATCCCCCACCAAGGCAATGACAAACGCTATCCTCGAGCCTCGTGCTCCACAAACCAATTCTCCCAGCTCTCAATGCCCAGGCCTACACTGATAAAGTAGCATGAAAAGAAGTTTGGAATAATCAATAAAGGATATTCAAGAGGGACCTCCATATGGAACCTCTTCAATAACCATATGAATAGCATTAAGGGGATACCTCTTAAAAAGTCAGAACGACTTTCTTGCTAGGCATCCAGACCATTCAGAGTCTCCGTCAATATCACTTCCACAGGATTGCAATAGTGTGACATCCAAGAAATAATGGCTGCAAGTTGTGGGTCCACCCGTAGTTCCCCAGACCCCAACAGAAGTTTTGAAACCCGACCTAGAATGACGGCTCTATCATAACCAAGATCACCAATGTCTTACAAATGCACAAAATGCAGCACAACAGGAAGATAAATCATTCCTCCCGTAACCAGTGACCTAGCCGCCGAAGGTGAGATATGGAGAAGTCCCACTAATATCTCCCTAGGGGATCGGGAAAACTCAGGCATAACCGTCGCAACACTTGGATTTATCCCCAACATGGCAGAGAACACTTCATAGGTCGGACAGATTTTGTCTAACCCGAAGCGAAAGACATGGTGTTCAGGATACCAAAACTCTACCTCTGCCGTCAGCATGTTCCACTCTATGGGTTGGTTGCTCCATAAAGAAACTCGACACATGTTGAAATCATCGTAGTCAAAATTGTATGAGCACATTGTCTCCAAGGTGTCAAGGTAGTTAGCAAATTCAACACTGCCAGGGAGAGACATATCACAAAATAAGCAAGAAGAATGCAAAAGATAAGGAATGTGGAGGCGTGAAGAAAATGCCCCGCCCACACCCCTATTTATACTTGGAAAACACCAACCAAAGACAAAAACCCTCCAGAAATCGGAGAAAAACTTACCCCACCAAGTACTAAGCAATTGAACAAAGTGAAATCAAAGCCTTGGATTCATTATACTGGACTGACATGCCCATAGGCAGGACAAGGGGCATGCCGATAGGCATACCCCTATTTTTGGAAATTTCCCTTTTTTCCTTTTTTGTCAAAATTAAAAAACTCAATAAAAATAATCTTTATTCTTAAAGAATTTCGAATTTCCTTAACCGTATGCTTTTACTTATTTTGTTTTAAAATAAATCATTTTATGGTCTCAGCAACAAAGTAAAAAGAGCATGTGCATTAAGTAACTAAAAAAATTAACAAAAACTTCATTTTATTTGCATAGATGTTGTTGTATTACACTGATTTTGCAGGAAGAAAACAAAATACAATGGGACTCAGCCCGAACCCACCTACATTTTTTCTCTCTCACCCACCTACGCTCTCTCTCTCTCTCTCTCTCTCTCTCTCTCTCTAGGAGCCTTCTTCCGTGTGGTGCGCTCTCTTCCCCCGGTGACAGGATGACATGACCCTTCCTTAGATGAGGAAGACGTCACCAGGAAAGATTTAATCGGGGTCGCCTCCCGAATGTGGGAGGTCGCCGAAGCTATCCAATCCCAAATATCCTTCAGCTGGGTAGTTAATACTCGGATGTGCTATAGGAAAAATAGAGAAAGAGCACATCAGTCAGTTTTAGTCAAAGAAGGAAATTAGGAAATCAAAAGATAAAGAGATGAAAAGTATACCGCTGGCTGGAGAACCTCGTTTGTTAAGCCCAACTCCTCCAGATCCATCACATTAGGATGGTGTAGCACCGACCTTCCGTCAGCCCACCGGATATTGTAAGAAAGAGGGGTGACGCGAATTTAAAAGTGTTTTTAGTGCGTGCTTCTATCGACTCAAGTGTAAGTCATTCGCTCAAGTATAAATCCGATAAATCGAGTATCGAACACAGGGATTAAGATGAAGAATCATGACGACTAATAGGAAAGACGTTTAACCCTACGAATGAATAGAAAAAGGAAGGAAAAGATGATGATTTGGGGATAATACCTATCAACTAATGCAATTTGAATTAAATTAATAACTAACTACGCATATAAGAACTAAATTAAACTTTAACTAAATGAGAGAAAATGGAGTTAAGGTACACTCCCCCGAACCGTTGTTGTTTACATAGAATATAAAAGCTTCAAAAAGGTCATTCTTCATTCAAAGAGACATCAAATACTTTCTAAGCATTCGACATATTAGGACTAAATGCCGCACAATATCAAATCAAAAATTTCATTTGACAAGGATGAGAAGTTATCAAAATGCCAATTGCACCCTTAAACATTTCGGTTACCTGGGGTAAACGAAATTAAAAGGCCTACAATCTTTATGTTGATAAAGTTCAAACCTTTAAATGATGGATTACTTTTTATTCACTTTTAAATCCATATGTATTACCTAGGTTGGGTTCATGTACCCCAACCCGTTAAAATCTTAGCCGACATGGTGTAAATACGGCTAAATATGGTAACTACATTGCATGAAGTCATTCTTACGCTAAAAGTGTGATCAAACATATAAAAGAGACTTGTAACTAAGAAATAAATTATTCACAAGACAAAAAGATGAGAAAACTTGAAAGGAATAAAGAAACTATACTTGTATTGACGAAAACCCTTGAATTCTATTCCAAAAGATGAATAATTGTTGAAGAATGTTAATCCTAGGGTTCTTACCTTCAAGAATCTCTCAAAACTATGTAAAAACTAACTCCCTATTGTCTAGTATTACAATAGAATATATCTCTCACATTTTACTAAGAGTTTGCACCATGCACAACTCAAACTTTAAAGAATAAAAATAGAGATTTTGTCCCGTCGAACCGATTCTATTTTTTCCTTCTTTACTAGGCTAACCGGTTCTCTTATTACAGTGTGTTGAACCGGTTCTGAGTCTTCATCATTGGTTTGGTTTGGTCTTTAAAGTTTATCGAACCAATCCCCTTGTATTTCCATCAGTTTGGTTTTCCCTTTCCAGTGAGGGGAACCGGTTCTGATCTGCCTCTATCGGTTCGGTTCTCTAGATTTTTTTCCTTCCTTTTCTCTTTGATTTCTTTTCAAATTTGAATCTTCATAAATTTGTAACCAGGACTCGAATTTGGATTTCGTTTCTTCCTATGCGCTTTGGGACTCAAGGTCTTCAACTTCTTTTAGGATCTGTATCTGAATTTCGGACGTAAAATTACACTTTTGCCCTTGACTTTTCTTCTTTTTCTTCTTTCTTGATTTTGAGTTTTCTATTTTCTTCACTTGCATTAATTTCCTACAAAATGTAAGAGAAATACCCAAAAATTGATGCACTAGATAGAAGATGCCAGTAGCAAGGATATGAGATAAATAAACTCAAATTACACTACACGTGGTAATAAAGGACTCTAAATTATGGGAATAAATCCAAAGAACTTATGCCTAATTAAACCCCCCAACTTAGAACTTTGATTGTCCCGAGCAATGTAAAAGAATCAAAGTAAGGTCACAACACTTAGCAAACATGTTATTAGGATAAAATACCTCTTTCGTGAACAAGTGATTGAATTTAGCGTATACAACAAGCCATTAAACCTCTAGGTTACCCTAGTAGGACGAGTTGTGTCTCATGAAGGTTTGCAGTGAATATACCCACAAAACTCATTTCACTCAAAAAAATCAAAATACTTAAAAATTGTACAATTTAAACTACCCAAAAATAGTCACCATAAATTTATATTCAAAAGTCTCAATCCATAGTGTGTGTGCGTGAAGTCGAGAATTTAACCGCTAATTTTCACCAATTGATCATCATATAATTTTTTTAAAAATTCGTTTCAATTCAATTTCACATGGGATACTCTCACAAACGAATCTCTTGTAATGTGGCTATTTTCTCTCGATGCGCGGGATATAAAGAGTAAATGCATTGGAACATGAATTCACGCACAGAATTTGGAACAACAGAATTTTTATGTGAATGGATCTCATCATCGGATTACGGTTATTGAAAAATGGGAAACATCGCCTCTTATTCACACCGATTAATCTCTTCTTTTTTTCGTATTTTAGCTCTCTCCACAGTAATTAATTTCACGATTCAAACTCGGTTAGGAGCTTTTTCGGGTTATAAGGTGTATTGGGTAAAATGGGAATGGTTGCAAAATTTGAAATTGGAAAATCTTCTTATTATGTCCGTTAGTTCTTTTTCAGGCTTTTGCTCATTTTCTTTTCTTGTTTTTTAATTTTTTTTCAATTTTTCACATTTTTCTTTTCTTGCTAATTTTGTTGAGCATTGTTCTTTTATTTTTCTTATGCACTTTTGCGGACGTAATTGATGAATGTTCAATTTCCACAATTCTGGGCCAATTGGTTTTTCGGGTTAATCAAACGAGAAGGGAAATTTTTTATTAGGCTCAAATTGGGTTGCAAATGGAAAAATTTTCACTACTTTTTATTGCTAATATTTTGGGGTAACAAACGATGGCCTCTTCATTGTACGAATTACTCATTATTTTACCATATGCGACTCGAGAATAATTTAGTTTAGAGATATTTTAGCGCATTTTTCAAGACAACATCTCGCTCGTTTCCCGTAACCGATCAAAACAAAGGAGTTGAGATCCTTAACGATTTATTTAAATACTGAAATGAACTTTGAGTTAACCATTAACTCGGATTGATTTAATTACTCGGAAAAAGTGAAAGGCTCGAAATCTCACCGGGTTAAGTAATCTCCACACTTAGTCGTTAAGTCGTCAATTTTCTTTCAATTTCCATCTTTGGTCAATTTTGGCTTAGTGCTCTTGATTTTTAACAATTTGAGACTTCAAACAAAATTTTGTGACATTTTCGAAGCTTTTAAATTCAAATTTTATTTTGAAGAAAAATATTTTTTATTTTTTTCAAATTTTATTTTTTTTATTTTTTTTGGAAATTTTCTATTTTTTTAAATTTTGGGCATTTTGAAATTTGTAATTTTTTAAAGCACATGCGTACACATTCTCCAATTTGACTTTTCTAATTTCTTGTTCTTATTCTTATTCTTCTTCCAAATTGCCTCCAAATTCTCCCAATTGCTATATCATTATCTACTCTCCAGGTTTAGTGTTTTATTTTTGTAGTAATATTTTTGTTTAACTGAACGTATGCCATTATAATCTAAAACCATGGGTCTCCCCTGACTCATTTTTAAAAATAATTTAAAAGTCCCTTAGATGTAACCCAATTAACTAAAAACTTATCCTAATAGGTTACTTAACCACCCCTACCCAATTCCATATATTTTTATCACTATTTGGGCGCTCTAAACTCACCCGAGTCTAACCCAACACTAAACATAAAAATTCGACTTAAGTCCAAGATTGACTCAACAACCCATATACTCTACAAGAACCAAAATTCCATTAATTAAATTTCTTACTCCAAAGTTATCCCATAAATATATTATTTAAAAAACTTATTTCTAATAACTAATTTCTAATTTATTTCCCAAAATATTTATGGTATTACATTCTCCCCTTTACAAGAAGAATATTGTCCTTAAAATTTAGTACATCCTTACTCTTCAAATATCCCAACGCATAATGAGCCCATATATTAAACGACAAAAAATGACATAACCTATATCCTAAGGGCACGTAGGCCTAACATCTATCGACCCACTACACTGCAGTTAATCTCTATATACACAAGTCAATTATTTCCTCTCATATAGCTATATACCATAACAAACAATTGACCAAAAAATTTAGCACTCACACATCACCCAAAAACTAAGAAATAGTTCATAATACAATTAATAATATAAGTAAAATAAATTAAATAAATCTTCTCCAAAAAATATATTTTGATTATAAGCCACAACCCACGGACCACGTACCATGGACTTAGACCACGAACCAAAAGCCAAGCCATGTCGATGAGGAATACGACAACGGCAACACGTGTGGGTCTTTAGGACAAAACCCAACCCTTCTAGGTTCTACCTCCTTTACATACTTGTCATAACCCATTGGACTCAAACCCCATATGCTTAAGGGGGTATACTAACACCACTCATATTATGTTTCAACTCGATATGGGAGAGTTAAGAATGCCAAAAGAAAAAAACCCACTTTTCTAGGTTATAAAAATACTCAACAATTCCCTACTTATTTTAATAACAAATAATAAATAAAAAAGTAAATAATTGATTACAAAAATCCCTAAATATGATAGAGGTATGCATAAATAAAGGTGTACATGGACTTGAACATTTACACAGTGAAGATCTATTTGAATAATAATAAACATAAGTGACAATGGCTTGAACTGAGATTCTTGGGTATACAACAAATTATGTCAATGCACAAATATATTATTATCTAGTCATTAGTAGTCAGCATGTTATGTCCATATGATTTACTCTATTCTTATAAGAGCTCTAGATGATTTTTTCTCTAAAAATCCTCATAGGAAGCGCCACCACTTCTACAATCGTTAGATAAGTCTATCAAGAGTTCTCTTGCAGCTGGTCATTCTACTAGGAAGAGTTATTAAACTCATTAAGAGAATTAATCTTAACTTACATATTTTACAGAACATCATGCTTACCATAATAAATATGCAGGACTTAAATAGTATGATAGTTCCCTAAATACTCCTGTGAATTCATATTTTTCCATTGAACTTGTATCTTGGATCTATGGTCCCTAGGTTTGGTTTCCAATACACGTAATCTATTTATCCAAGGGCATAACTCTTATACCTTTTATGACTATTCACCATTTTTACTCTTGCTAAAGATTTTATTAAAGGGTTCTAAATATTTGGTTAAGGGGTCTATGGGATTATCACTAGATCTCGCAAAAATGTTCAGGAATAAAACCATCTGAAATTAACTCTCTTATAATGTGATTTTCCATTTTAATAATCGTATTGTACTCTATCTATGGAAGTTGTGTTATCATAGTGTATCCAAATAGCCGCTAATGATACATACCAGATAAGTTTATCAAAAAGTTGACTGAATAACAACACAACCTTTTCACTTGTAGTTTCTAATGCAATATGTTATGACTCCATGGTGAATTGTGTTATAATGGTTTATTTTTTAGATTTCTAAGACACTTCACTCCCTATAATATTAAATATATATCCACTAGGTGCCTTTAGAAATTTTGAAATGGCACTCCACTAACAATGTGTAATACGTCGTATTTGAAGGTGAATTAAATTAAATTATAAATTTCTATATTAGCTTCGAGTGACATGTAATGTCACCATTTATAATTGTTAGTATGTATCTGTTAGATATTCAATAGTATATAAATCAGACTTAATACACGGTAAGTCATTTACTAAATTTTTTAAATGACTCTGTATTATGGGTGACAATGGAATGGTCAGGAATTCGGTATCAAGGGCTTCCTTGTTTGGATTATCTCCTCGTTGTCGAGTTCCTCATATCCTAAAGTAATTTCCTATAATGCCATGCCACGTTAAATTAATAAATAATTCAATAATTCAGTTTTAGACATGTATCAGATAAAATAATTAGTTATTTTGTCTACTAATTTGGATCGGCATTTTGGACTCCTAGAATGTCCATTTCAGACTTAAAATAATGGGTTTTAAGCCCCATGGGTTTATATATATCTTGGGTAAAATTTTGGGCTTATTTAATTAGCATTTGGACTCATTGGATTTAGGTTTATATGACCTCTATATCTAATTTTGTGGTTAAGTAGGTTGAGGGATCATTAGGCTTAACCTAATCTATCCTAGAAGCTATAGAGAGAGGAAGTTTAAAGATAGAGAGAGGGAAACACCCAAGAGGAAAGGATAATTTGGAGGACTTTGGCTTGGATTCATCCTAAAACTCCAAGGCAAATGTAATTAGACTAAAGATTTAATTTAGATATTGAGTTTTGGTGATAATTACCCATTTGAATATGGAAAATTAATTTTTAAAATTTTGATTTGGATTGATTTAATAATCTAATTAATGTAGGAATTTAACCCTTAATCCTTTATTCACATAATAAGAAAATTACTGTTGAATCGCTTGAATTGGATGAGTTTATGGAAGGATATAGATTCATAGTCATAATTTTTTAAAAAGCCCTCTGTTTATTACACAAATTAAATTAAATCTGAACTGAATTAGGAAACTTAAAGAACTAGGGTTTATACCTTCAAATTTGATAAATTATCCACATAGCCATGTCAAATTGATGAAAACTCATAGATATGGGTTAGTTATATAGTTAGTTAATTTATATCTGAAGGAGAATGGGATTGGCAATGTTTAAAGGATTGAAAGTTTTTTGAATTTTTAGTCCTTAATGAAGAATTTTGGAGACTTGGAGAAGGTGGCAAGGTGCAACTCGTTCAAACGAGTTTAATATCACGTTCGAACGAGATTTGATGGTTCATTCGATCAATTTTATAACACGTTAGAACAAACTAATATTTTTCATTTGAACGGCTAAATCATGTCTTTTGAACAACTAGGTAAATCTTATTCGAACAGGAATATGGCATTCATTCGAATGAGTTTGGTTCTGTTTGGAAATTAAATTCTTAATTAAATGAGATAAATTAATTTAATAATTGGGGTGTATGACTTATTAATCTACGATAGATTAATTCTGTTATTATGTGTAAGCATACCATGTCTGAGAAATCACGGGGAATCGTTCTTATATGAATATTAGTCCAAATTTATTGTATGTGTTGGGATCATACTTATTTAATATTAGTCCAAATTTATTGTACGTGTCGGGATCATTCCTATATGGATATTAGACATCATATGGTCTTTTTCTTACTCGATATTTTACTTGATATGAGTAATATAGTATAGATATTTTGTTATTTTAATTTTGTTCAATAGAGATGGATAATAATTGAATATTGGGCTCAAATGGGACTGAAATTAGGCAAATGTGATATTTAGGGTTATTTGGGTTTGGATAACTTATAAAAACTAAAATATGGGAGGAAAATGCTTAGTTTTTATTGTATCCAAAATTCAGTTAAATATTTATTCTTAGTAGAATTATTGTTTACGTTGTGATTGATTATATTTTTCAGAACCTAGGTCGTCGTTGCCACCTCAACCCCAATTCATCTACCTGCTCCCTTCTTTAGTTGCTTCTCTTTTAGGATATAGGTGTTGATCTTGCATGCTCATTCTTTTATTTACATTTACATCCAGTTGTGTCGGATTTATAATAGTTGTTAGTCTAATTGGAGTTTGGGTTTATTTTGAGACAGTAGTACTTACCAGGGTTAGATTTTATTACTATTTTGGCTATGGTACCAGAGGTTATATGGGTTTACTCTTATGATTTTATATAGTTATTATCTTTATGCTTTAGTTTTATTTTTTAGTTATGCTTTAAATGATAGTCAATTATTTTACACTCGTGTAGTATTTATATTAGAATTGATCAATCTAGTTTATATTGGGAAACCTTATGTGAAGGATTTGGGAGGTGTTATTGGGTAAGCTGTTTTCACCACTTGTGCTCATGTAGTGGAAGTTACCTTCCTAAATCTATAGGAATGTTATAACTATTCAAATATTAGAGTTTCTAAGATTGTGAAGACTAAGGTCAAAGTAGTCCACATGACTAGAGATGGTGGAACATTATCCTAAGTAGGGAAAAACTCACAAGAAAAAGGAACCACATGGGGGGGTTAACCCGAAGAGGTTTCAGAAGTAGATAATGTGATCTATGATGGCCAATGGAGCCACGACCAATGAGAATTGGGCAAAAGAGGCCTACTTTTAAAGTATTTACCGTAAATGTAAGGTCAATAGGGCCACCGGTTGGTCCATCATTGCGATAGTTATTTTCGAGGAAGGTGTTACACTTGTGGTGAGTTAGGCCATTTAGTTAGTAGTTTACTTAAAGAAATCTTTATTATTGGTGCTACCATCAATGGATGGTTACAGTTATGTTTATGCATCCACACGTATGAATCTTACTAGATACAAATGAGTTAGTATTCTTTATTAATAGGGTGATTAATACGATTATGACATATATAGATTTTTATCATCGAGTTTTATTTAAATGTGGAGACCCAAGCGGGTAGGGGATGATTTACGTCGTGATTATAGAAACATGGAAGTTTATTTGGTTGGCTTCGTTTTCAGCCTCTTTATTGATTTTTAGATGAGATATCATTGTATTATTAGACTTACTGGGATATATATGTATTACACTTATATCGACTACTAGGGATAGGTCATATGTTTCCATTTGGGGGGCAAGGGATGTTTCTTAGCTGATATGCCTAGGCTCGAGGGAGGTTCTAGTACACACTAATATTATATAAATACGACTGCATCTGAGGAGATCATCATGTCTTTAGATTCAATTCCAGTTGTCTAGGAATTTACGAACATAGTTGATCAGGTACCAATATTACCTCCCAACAAAGAGATAAACATTTGTATCGATTTAGCTCCAGGCACTAGGACTATTACTAAGGATCCATATTTAATGGCTCCATTAAAGATGCATGATCTCTGGGAGAAGATTCAATAGTTATTGAGCCAGGAGTTTATATGGAGGAGCACCACCCCATGAGGAGCCCCAATTTTATTTGTGAAGAAGAAGGATGGTTCGCACCGATTATGTGTGGATTATCGAGAGATGAAAAAGAATATGATATATAACAAGTATTCATTGCCATGTGTCAACGAAATATTCATCCAGTTGAGAGACACATCATTCTTTTACAAGATTTATTAGCGGTTGGGATATCATCAGTTACGTATTTGGTAGGAGTACGTCGTAAAGATGGCTTTATTAAGACACTAATGATCATATGAGTTTCGAGTCATGCCATTTGGGCTGACCATTGCACCAACATTGTCCATGGACCTAATGCATAGGGTGTTTCATCCATACTTGGATCAGTTTGTCATCGTGTTCATTGATGATATCTTAATATATTCACGTTCAAAGGAAAAACATGCACAGCATTTGAGGATAATTTTTTAGACAATTAGGGAGAACAAATTCTATACCAAGTTCTCTAAGTCTGGATTTTGGCTCCGCAAGGTGCAGTTTTTGGGGCATATAGTATCCGAGGCTGGGCTTTCAGTGGATCCTATCAAGGTATATGTAGTTTTGTATTGGAGATAACCCTCGATGCCTATGGAGGTTAGGAGTTTCTTAGGTTTGGCAAGATACTACAAGAGGTTCATTCAGGGGTTCTCAAAGATTGTTAGGCCAGTGGCTCATACCACCCTAAAGTGAATACCATTTATATGGAGTGTCGACTACCAGAGAGCACTTAAGGAGCTCAAGGAGAGACTCATGTATGCACATGTCCTTGCTTTACCATGGGGAAACATTGAGTAGATAGTTTACATGGATGTATCACTCGAAGCACTATAAAAATGGTCACTTGTAACTGATTTATCACGGACGACGTTATAAAACCACCCTAAAACTCACTCTTTGGAATGGGCATTAAATCCATCCTATAAAATGTATACACACTATTAGGGAGGGGTAGGTCCATCCGTCCTATATAATGCATAAATTAGGTTATAAATACGTCGATTATATTAGTGTTCCTAAAGTGTTGGTCCTTTAAAACCTTTTAAGGGACGAGTGTTTTATCTAAATTATAAGTGGTTCCCTCCCTCCATCACAAAAATAATTTCCCTTACATAGCACGATTCCCCCCTTTCTGCATTTCTCTCTTTCCTCCTTTCTCACCAGCATCACTGATCTTTCTCTTTCCTAGCGATCGAAGCCGATGAATTAGTTCTTCCAGTGATCGAAGCTGGACTTATTCTCCTCACAGTCCAGTGACGTATCTTTCTTACAATCCTGTGACATATTCTCTCTCTCTCTCTCTTTATCTCTCTCCCTCTCTCTCTCTCTCTCTCTCTCTCTCTCTCTCTCACACACACACACACACACATACACACACGCACACACACACACACACACACACAGAGTCCGATGCTATCTTCTCCCAACTGTCGTTTGTTTCCCCCCTCCTTCAATTTGAACCTCTTATCCCAATAATAAACTTTTTGTTGCATGTATTTAATTATGAATGTGTCTTTATTATGTGTATATGTTTAGTATAGTTTTTCTAATATGATTTCTGATATGTTATTGAAGATTTATCATGGTCGGTGGATGAAAAATCATTGAAGGATAATTTATCTTCTTTTGAGAGGCCACATAAGGTAACATATGTCACACCCACCAAATGTATCTACACTTTGTTCATCTATTCATTCGGTACTCTACATTTTTGACATAGTGTGTCATTTATTATAACAAACTATATATCATTTTTATTAATGGGAAAGTTTGTCCGAAAAATGGGTGCTCTGTGAATACAAATAACATAGGTGGCTTGGATATGAATTCCACATTTTTTTTAAATATTTTCGGGTTTTAATTGACATAGTTCTCATATTTGTCAGTTCCAATACTTATTAATTGTTATGTATTGGGTTGATTCTACCTTTCGGTCCTTATTTTGAACCTTTCAAATAATTTAGAACTCTATGTTACTATCATTTAAATTATTGGTTTTATTAGATTACGTCAACAAAGAGGTATTCTTATGAGTTGCTTTTTTAAAAATAGCTTTATGCACGTCTATCTTCTCACTAACACCCTTTATGTAGGGATTCATGTGTGTTGTATAATAGGATTGTTGAATTTCTCTTATCATGTTTCAAAATATGTTCATGATTAATTTGTTCATTTCTAGAACTGAGCTCGAACAAGATTCAAAATAAGCACAAACAATTCAACTCCAGGCCTCTCGTTATTTAGTTATGTTATTTTAGTATGATTGTTACTAATTGATCAAATTCTAGTTGAACACAATAACATAATAAACTTAAAATTATGTTCAAGCTTGACTCCTTTATTTTACAAGTCGGTCTTGAAAAAGTTTATTAAGTTTAATGATCTTGGTGAACAATCATAAAGCGAGATTGAGTAGCATTGTACAATTTTCTTTCATTTTATCTAAGTTCTTTTTAAATAAAGGTTTTCATGAATATGATGTGCTTTTACTTTATTTAAGTTCTTCATTTCTGTTTTATGTATGGAGATTTTGAACTTTGTGATTGAAAGGAGGATGAGACTTCTCTTTGAAAACATATTCTTCAGCCCCCACTTTTGAAATTTTAGTTAGGGAGAGATAAGATAATTTGGGGGTAATATGTAGGAGACAAAATGTATGGTATATGATCAAATTTGTGGCCTCATATGGTCTTTGTCATCAAAGATCTTTCAATATTTTTAACCCTCTATTGTTGCATTGAGTTGTAATGGTGTCGTGATGCTGAATTAATGTTAAAAGGCTTATTCCAATCCTCAAAAAATTGATAGCAACCAATGTTTTGTAACTTTCGCTCAAACATATATATTCATCTAGATGCAGCATGACTCAAGAATGTTTTTTACCAAATGTTTTTTACCATGCCAACTTGTTGATCCTATTCAAAAATTTCTACCTTTTGCCTTTCTAAATAACATCCACTACACCAAAACTGGCGAATGGTCACGACCAAAATCCCTGACCAATAAATGAAGCTCAACCATTGCTCGATTGAACCTGGTCATGGACTAGAGTCGTGACCCACCATGTGCGACCAATACAACCATCACAACCACTGCTCGAATGAGTCCTGGTCATGGCCCATAGTCGTGACCCACACCAAAAAATGGTCACGACTCCCACTCGTGACCCCATACGTGTGTGTTTTGTACTTTGTCATGCATATGGTCACGGTCCAAGTTCGTGACCAATCCGCGACCAAGCTTGGAGGGAATTTTGGTGCGAAGATAGTCACAGCCCAAGTTCGTGACCCACAGTGGTCAGGGACTTGGTCCGTGACAACTTCTAGAGCATCCATGACTCAGTGTGGTAATAAATATGGTCACGCCAAAAATTGAGATGATCATGGCCCAAGTCCACGACCAGCTGGTTGCGAACTTGGGCCGTGACCAACTGGGTGTGACCATTCGCAGGATTTGGTGTAGTTATATCTAACTAAATCAAGGTCGCTATCGATCCCGGGCCACTAACTAAAAACATATTATTGAACAATAGTTGGGTGGACAATTATTTTAAAAGCATAATATTCTTGACATGCTCTCTATAAAATGTGAATCATAGGAATACATGGTGTCTCCCTTTATGATAAATTTTAAAGACTACAATTCTAAATATGAGCCATTGACATGATATGAACGTCACAGTGAATTTATGTTCGAAAGGTTTTGTTTTATCTTCATCGATTCACACACAAGACTAACTCGCTATATATGGTTCATATACGACCCATAAATACGATACGGACACTACATGACCAATGTAATAAATTTGAGTGCATTTTTTATGTTGTGTAACATGTAATAAATTTAAATTACATTTATCTAACATTATGTATTGCAAATTTTAATCTTGAAGCGTGAAAACTAAGTGTAATTTATGTTATGGTCTTAAATGTTACTGCTTTAGGGCTTTAGTATTTACCTAACATCTAGATGACGATACGAGTTAGTCCCAATGGATAACCCAAATTTGGGTCGGGGCATTACAACTTGGTATCAAAGCATGGGATTTTCAATTTCTATAAGAGTGAAGACATGTTTAATTACAGTCATATAGTTAGTTAGTTCGTTAATTTAAGTTTTTTTATGTTGAACTATTTTCTCTTTTTGAATGTCAACGCGTAGAGGAACTGGGAGTGGATTCAAAAACTATAGTGAATAGTGACAGATTAAGCAAGCCATTAGGCAATTGGTCATCACCCTCTCCTAGAAACAAACTAAACAATGGGAAAATAGTAGCTTTTTTTTATAGAAACACACGTGCTTAAGTCCTTAATGAGTTTAAAAAACTAAACCCCCCAACCTTTTGTGGCACCATAGCGTCAGAGATAGTTAAGGACTGGCTTAAGCACACCACACACATCACGGAGGTCTTCAAGGTTCCACATGGACAATGGGTCAAAGTGGATACTTTCCAACTCACCAACCAAGAATAAGAATAGTGATTTATTTACCAAACTAGTCAATGGTAGATTGTAGATTGGAAGGACTTTTCCAAAACCTTCTTTGATAAATATTTTCCTAAGGCCTATTAGGACAACAAGAAGGATAAGTTAATGCATTTTATTCAAGTGAAACAAATAGTGAAGGAGTACGAGATAATGTTTGATAACGTGTCAAAGTATGTCCCTTCATAGCTAATGAAAAAGGGGGAAATATACGATTTTTCATCAAAGGTCTTAACCCCTCGATCTAAAGTCTTGTGGTAGGGAAGGACATTCAAAGTTTCAAGGAAGCCATGAACGAAGACATCAGGATTGAGTTAGAATCAGAGGATGCCAAAAATATAAAGGAGAGAAGAGGAGCTAGAGAAAGCAAGAATAGCATAGGGACGAAGCACCTCGAGAAGGTTCTCACAGCTTCTTCACTAAATTAAATCCAATTGTGGTTATTTTATCTTCTCAAGGGAGCCAGGATAGTAAGAACTCGTCACTAACTAGTCAGAGGTGCTATTCTTGTGGAGCGCCCGACGACTTCAAGATAGACTTCCTTTATAGAAAGAGTTAGAAACAACATCCTATCAATTAAGCATCCAATTTTATCCCAGGAAGAAACTCTAGCTACATGGTTCCTATTCAATAGTCGCAACAAGTGGGAGGATTCTAGTAGCCAAGGCATAGTGTAGATAACTCATGTCCAAACTTTGGGGGGGAGCCTGGGGGTAGGATCAGATGCTAGGTGAACATGGAAGCCAATTCGCACAAGGACGATCATGTGTTATTATAACGCCCCCACCCAGATTTATGGGTTACCCGTAGTTAATCAGGTCCGACCTGAGCATTTGGTGTGAAATGCAATGAAACAACCTATATAAGGTTGTTAGTCCAGTTTTATTTTGATTAACTTTTCACTTGTTTAGCATGCGATTCCAATTTCAAATTTAAACTACCTGAGGGACCCGTGGGAAGCATCCCCTGAGTTCAAGCATACAGAACTACAAATGTAAACTTAAATAGAATACTTACCTATATAACACTCTCAAAATACAAGCTCGCACCCAACCTGCCGTAAAAAAGATGAGGGTGTAAGCCAATTCTTAATGGGAATATACAATATGCAACATAGAAATGAATGGAAGAAAAAAGACTCTACACGTTATACCGGCGTGCTAATACAACTGCCTTAATGCGTGAAATTAATTTTATTCCAAAAACGTTATTTAGTCCGATTAATTTACCTTTATCTCATAAAAGACTTCTTCTTTCTTAACTTGACATTTATCACTTTGTATAACAAACACGGTTAATTACTCGAAATCTATACACTTTGTTTAACTGAAACCATTTCTTTACCAAAATTATCCTTTCTATTTAAAGCGATGCACATTAGTATTTTCATTGAAAGTATCATCTTTCAACACACGCGAACACCTTGTCAGAAAATACTTCTTCGACCGTTGAAAAATCTTTCATACGAACCCTGGTGTTAATTAAGGGTTACACCTTCTTAGGTTGCTTAACTCACCCATTTACCACTGCACATTCTCATTACTGTATCTTATGGACATTAATCAATTTACATATTTCTTGTACATTTTATCCTTTATCGGAACATTCATTAATTCATTAAAGTTAGGTTTACCACACAACCCTTTTATTGATATGTTCCTTATTCCTTTATCTTATTCTCGGAATCTTCTAATAAGCTGCGTACTTTAATGGGATCCTCACCACCAGCGATGCAACCATATGCTCTGGCCAGTGGATTTGGATCTTTCACCTCAGGGCTTCGAGCCCTCCTTAATTATCCCTGTAGAATCCAATATTCTACAAATGTCCACATTACTTTATCATTTTTCACCTTTATACCGTCCGAAGCCAAAACCTAGGACTTTATCACTCCCTTTTACCCGTGTCACACTTTGAATGTTATTTCTTTCCTTTAAGTCCTTTTCTTTCACACTAAATCGTTGATTTTAAACCAAAACAATTTAAGTTCAAGGGCTTATACTAGTTTCATTCATCTTAGTGTAACACCATTCCTTAACACATTTTTCTTTCATAAAAAGGTTCCACTTTAAGTAAATTTACCAATTTACCCTTTTATTACCAAAACATGCAATTTAGTACTTTAAAAAGTGTTGTTCCAAAAATGGTTATTAAGTTCCAAGTTAATATAAACACTTTTAGCCATTTTTTACACTTGTTAAATATCACAATTAACCCAATATTTTTACTTGCTACTTTAACACCTTTAATATATAAAATAACTCTTTTATACATATTAAAGTGCCATTTTCTAGACATTTGAAATACACACTTTATTTATGATATTTTTCATCTTAACACCCACTTTACTACTATTTACACATTTTAGACATTTAACTTCCATTATTCACTTTTAGCCCACAACTTATGAAAAATCCTCACTTTTAACATATTTATGCATTAAACGCATTTTACTTTCCACATGAGTTTTACCCACTCTAAATAACCAATTAAAGTGAAAGTCTCCTTTTTACATTTATCTTCATTATTCAAGTAGAAAATCACATTTTATCTCATAAAATGGATTAAATACATCTAATGCATTTCTTTGCATAAAATCACATTATTTATCGTTAAAATATAATTTTAACACATTTTATTTCATAAAATGTTGAAGACATACATTCTAAAATTTATTCATTTTCAAAAATCATTTTAAACCATCTATTTGAAACCCGTTTATATATAAAAATTATAGAATGCAACTAGTTAACCCATGGATGCAAACCTACATATATCCTACATATATTAATACTAATATACGTAAACAAACTAGCTGAAAACATATACAACTATAAACCTAAACCAATGCTAGTATTCCCACCTTTAAAGTCTCCAAAATGGTGGTGAAAATGGTAGTGTAGGAGGAGCAACCCCCACCTTCAAAGGTTGCCTTAAGGGGTTACTAAAATCTCTTCCCAATCTTGCTCCATAGAATCTCCATTGTAATTCTCCTTGTTCTCTATTAAATCCATCTCCTTCCTCCAAGAACACCCCCTTCAAACTTCCACCCAACTCTAGTAATACCCTCTTCCTTAACCCAATAAATTTGCTTAGGGTTTGTATGGTGATATAAGTTGGTTTGAGACCTTCTAATGGTGGTTTCATAGTGGAAATGGTGGTGTAAGTTGGTGGGGTGGTCTGGGACAGAAGGTTTTCCCCCATGGGAGCCCAAGCTAGTGAGAGAGAGACTTTGAAATCTGATGGGTTTGTATATTTGATCCCCCTTACGGTTATTTCTCTCTTATAACTCAAACTATTTGCCTCTTAGGCAGAAATGGGAAGGTACTCATAACAAAACATTTCTATATCAGGTCCTAAGTTTCCCACAAATCGGCACCTCAAATGTTCAATGGGTACCATTAGGACAACACATAAAACATGGGACGGTTTTTGCAAATGCTTTGCTCGATCAATCGATCAAAATCTATCGATCGATCAATGGCTCGATTAATTGAGTCCCAAGAGTAAAATGTGTCAATCAATCGAAACTTTCGCAAAAACTTCCTTGAATTCCATTTTGACCCCAAGGCCCTCAAGAACCCTATTTTAGAATCCCAAATATTAGGTTGGACCATTTTTATCCCTTACAGTATTTAATAAAAATCGCACAAAGTTACCAATTGATGTGTCGCGCGCTAGCAAACTTCCAATTACTATGTATGTAACTAATATCATGCGTTGTTATTTACCTCTCATGTCACCACTTCAATTATATTAACCTAAAATGGGTGTCTCACATCCCCATGTGCGCCCATGCAAGACAAACGAGTCAATATATTATGAGAAGTGCGTCATTCCATGTGTAATAGTGACCTATTCACTCGTGCATCAATTTTTTCTAGAAACTTCTTCGAATAAATCACCCAATTGATCAGATGCCATGTGAACATGGAAGCCAATTTTCACAAGGATGAGTATGTGTTATTGTAACGCCCCAACCCAAATTTATGGGTTACCCGTAATTAACCAGGTCTGGCCCGAGCATTAGGTGTGAAGTTCAATAAAACAACGGATATAAGGTTGATAGTCTAGTTTTATTTTAATTAAAATTTCACTTGTTTAGCATGCGATTCCAATTTCAAGTTCAAACTACATGAGGGACCTGTGGGAAGCATCCCCGGACTCCAAGCATACAAAATTACTAACGTAAACTTAAATAAAATACTTACCTGTATAACTCTCTCAAAATATGAACCAGCACCCAACCTGCAGTAACAAAGACAAGAGTGTGAGCCAATGACCAGTGGGAATATATAATATGGAGTATATAAACGAAAAATATAAATAAGACTCTACATGTTATACCTACGTACTCATGCAACTGCCTTGTACATATATAAATACTTATATATACTTAATGCATGACAACATTTTTATTCCAAAAATGTTATTTAGTCTGATTAATTTACCTTGATCTCATGAAAGACTTCTTCTTTCTTAACTTAACATTTATCACTCTGTTTAACACGCACGGTTAAACACTTGAAACCGCTACACTTTGTCTAACCGAAACCATTTCTTTACCGATATTACCCTTTATATTTAAAGCGATGCACATTAGTATATTCATTAAAAATAATTTCTTTTAACATATGCAAACGCCGTGTTAAAAAATACTTCTTGAGCATTTGAAAAATCTTTCACACGCCCCATGATGTTAATTATTGGTTATACCTTCTTAGGTTTCTTAACTCACCCATTTACCACTACACATTCCCATTCCTTTAACTTATGGACATTAATCAATTTACACATTTCTTGTCCATTTTATCCTTTTCCAAAATATTCATTAATTCATTCAAGTTAGGTTGTCTTAACACATTTTACCACACAACCCATTTCTTGACATGTTCCTTATTCTCGGAATCTTCCAATAAACTGTGTATTTTAACGGGCTCTTCACCGCTGGCGACGCCACCATATGCTCTGGACAGCGGTTTTGGGTCTTTCACCCTGGGGATTCGGGTCCTCCTTAATTATCCCTATGTCATTCGAGTTCCTTTTATGTGTTTTAATATTTTACAAATGTCCACATTATTTTACCAAGTTTTACCTTTTTACCGTCCGAAGCCAAAACTCGAGATCGTTGATTTTACATCAAAACCATTTACATTCAAGGACTTGTACGTGTTTCATTCATCTTAGTGTAACACCATTCCTTAACACATTTCTATTTCATAAAAATATTTCACTTTAAGTAAATTTATCAATTTATCCTTTTATTGCCAAAACACGCAATTCAGTCCTTTTACAAGTGTTATTTTCCAGAAATGGTTATTAAGTTTCTAACTTAACATTTAAAACACTTTTATCCATTTTTAACACTTGTTCAATATCACAATTAACCCAGCATTATTACTTGCTACTTTAACACCTTTAATATATAAAATAACACATTTTTACATATTAAAAATCCACACTTTATTTATGGATTTTTTTTCATCTTAACACCCACTCTGCTACTATTTACACATTTTAAACCTTTAACTTCCACTATTCACTTTTAGCCCACAACTTATGAAAAATCCTCACTTTTCACATATTTACACATTAAACGCATTTTACATTCTATGAGTTTTACCCACTTTAAATAACCAATTAAAATGACTGACTCCTTTTCATATTTATCTTCAATATTCTAGTAGAATATCACATTTTATCTCATAAAATGGTTTAAACAAGTCCAATGCATTTCTTTGTATAAAATCACATTATTTATACTTAAAACATCATTTTAACACATTTTATTTCATAAAATGTTGAAGATATACATTCTGAAATTTATTCATTTTTAAAATCCATTTTAAATCATCTATTCGAAATCCATTTACACATAGAAATTATAGAATGCAACTAGTTAATCCATGGACGCAAACTAACATATATCCTACATATATTAAGCCTTATATATGTAAACAAACTAGGTGAAAATATACACAACTTGAAACCTAAACCAAGGTTAGTATTCCCACCAATAAAGTCTCTAAAATGGTGATGAAAATGGTCATATAGGCTCCTCACCTCCAAAGGTGGCCTCAAGGGGTTACCAAAATCTCTTCCCAATCTTGCTCCATGGAAACTTTCCTTGTTCTCTATGAAAATTATCTTCTTGTTCCAAGAACACCTCCTTCAAAACTCCACCCAACTCCAATAATAACCTCTTCTTTAACCCAATATATATGCCTAGGGTTTTGTATGGTAATATAAGTTGGTTTGAGGCCTTCTAATGGTGGTTTCATAGTGGAAATGGTAGTGTAAGTTGATGGGGTGGTCCGAGGTAGAAGTTTTTCTCCCACAGGAGCCCAAGCTAGTGAAAGAGAGACTTAGAAATCTAATGGGTTTCTATATTTAATCCCCCTTACGGATTTATCTCTCTTATAACCCAAACTATTAGCCTTTTAGTCATAAAGGAGAAGGTTCTTATCACAAAACATTTCCATATCAGGTCCTAAGCTTCCAATAAATCGACACCTCAAATGATCAGGGGCTACGATTATTAAAACATATAAAACATGGGACGATTTTTGAATACCTACTTTGCTCGATCGATCGATCAAAATCCATTGATAGATCGATGGCTCGATCAATCGAGTCCTAGGAGTAAAATGTGTCGATCGATCGACACTTTGGCAAAAACTTCCTCAAATTCCATTTTTTATCCCAAGTCCATCAAAAACCCTATTTTAGAAACCAAATATTATGTTTGACCATTTTTACCCCTTACGATGAAATTTCTAAAAATCACACAAAGTTTCCAATTGACGCGTCTCGCATTAGTAAACTTCCAACTCCTATGTATGTAACTTCACATCATGCTTACTTATTTACCTCTTGTGTCACCACTTCAATTATATCAACCTAAAATGGGTGCCACGCATCTCATGCGTGGCCATGCAAGACAAACCAGCCAATATATTACGAGAAATTTCTTCAGAAATACATTACGCGCCTATGTGCAATAGTGTGTGCATCGATTTTCTCCAGAAAATTCTTCTAATAAGTCACCCAATTGATTATCAAAACATATCTTTCAAGGGAAGGGAATTACAGTTATCTCCAAATCTATTGCCCAACTTAATAGGTATAACATGGAAGGTATGATCTTAATGTTTACTACCTAAGTAAAACGTTATTTAATAATGGATAAGTACATTCCTTCATTTCTGGTTCACTTGCCTTTGTATTATGGTCTAAGGTTGATTACCTTTACCCTCATATTTTTATGAGACTTCCCGAAGGTGGGGTGTATATCTAGATAGAGTTTTTATGGATTTTACATTAGTTGAGGAAGAGTATGTTCTCGGGTATGATATCCTCATTATGGGTATGGACGTGTTTGAGTTAATAATGGGGAGCTTTGGTGTTTCGATGCCAATATCAAATGCCATCATCACAGTGTATAAGTGTTGCTTACGAATTGTTCACAACACTATTTCAACAGTGAAAGGGCTATTGATTATCCATGTAAGTAAACCATTGTGAAATAACAAAAGAATTATTTTGGCTGGTTATCTAGCCTTGTAGCCTAAGAGGTGATCGATATGAAAAGGCTACTACTAAGTGCGTGTGTAAAGATTGATCACCAACTTCCAAAATTTAATTCAATTAGTTAATCGAGTGAGCGATTACACCAACTTTAAATCATGCACAGAAGTTGTATAAACTTTTGTCTAATTTTATCTTGACTACATCTAGGTGATCATGCACATGTAAAATAAACCAATTACAAAATGTCGCGATTGTAGAAGTAAAATCCACAACAAAAAAATCTTAGACCGTGTAACCTACACAAATCCATCATGATATAAGGTTTATACAATGACAACAAATAACTTACTGACTCGATGCATTCAAGCTCGATGCACTTCGAATCGCTCCTTGAACCTTCCTCACAGCCACCATAGGAATCTACCCACGGGTACACAATGCGGTCCTCCCATATCTCGATATCCACCAATATCTAGCTAGATTTCATCATGCAAAAACCTAAAATCCACCATGCCAAGTGAACTTAAACATAATGAACAGCAAACAATCCTCGGGGCTCAAAACATGAGATCTCATACTACCATATCATATTGATTCACAGATCTCATAAACGGGGTTTACATAGAGTTATATTATGATATATTATTTTATCTCAAAACTATTTTCAAAACCATTTCTAGTAAATAAACTTATTACGTCGTACTTTATGTAAAAATAATGTGAAAAGATGGTGGCACGCAAAAAGAGGCAACTTATTCGAACAAAAATGGCATGTCATTCGAACGAGTATGGCTATCTCATTCGAGCAATATACCCAAACTTCTTAGAACGAGGTTCGATCAAGATTCAATTGAGAACATACTGTCTTGGGTTGAATGCACTCCTTTGATACACATTTGAAACTCATTCGAACTAAACAATTAACCTCGTTCAAATGAAAATAAAAACTCATTCAAACGACATTGACATTCTCATTAGAATGAAAAACCAAGTTCGTTTGAACAATTTCAAAAATAAATAATATTTTTCTTCAAGATACTATGAAGAAAAATAGCCTCAATACACTTAAACACCCAAAACATGAAACCTAGGTATTAACGTAATAAATCAAATATACATTTCTTGAGATCCTAAGGTTAAAGATAAAACTTTCCATGAATTTGATGTCGATGTACTTGGGCCTCTTCATGTCTCCGATGCATAGGCTTGAAGGTACAAACATGAACACCCTAACGTATGACTCAAAAGGTCTTGTCCGAAGGGAATAAATCAAATATTACAAATTTCCAATAAACAATACGAGCATGACACAATGATAAAATTTTTTCTTATAAATCTCTCCCTTTGGCAATTTCGGGATAAAACTAAGAACAAAAATTAGAGGTCATCAAGCTATAATGCCCAATGTCGAAACCCTAAAAGGAAAAAAGATACAAATAAGAGTTGACCGACTCTTAATATTGAGTAGCATTGCTAGTGTGAAACTTTTTCACATTAAAGCATAAATCTGTATACTTAGCACGCCTTTTAAATGCAAATAGAATACAAAATATATAACCTGCATATGAAAAACCCTCCCCCATAATGTAAATGTCTCCCCCTTTCTGTTTAGGAATAGACAAAGGTGAAAGTGCACAATATAAAACAAATAATTATATGGAAAATAGTCATACCGTGCGATGTGAAGTGAAACTGCAATGATAAACACACGATAACACAAATACAAATAATCCAAAAGATGAATAATGATGAATATGGATTAAATGCATACAAACACTCAAAACAATACCCCATATACCCACGCATGACATGACACACATGAATTTATACACACACATACACACACACACACACACACACACACACACACATATATATATATATATATATATATATATATATATATATATATATATATATATATATATATATATTCATAAATGACACAAAAAAATTCCACTCATATGGCATGAATGTGTCTAAACCAAATGTAGTATGGAGTGAAGGGGTATGAACTATAAACAAATGAAACATGTCCCAAACACTCAAGATAGTCCGAGGAGCTCGAATTTGATCATCTCAAATTGTCCACTTAGATTTAGCCTCATGTGACACATAAAGTGAATTCAAAATGGACAAACGTACTAAATGAACACAAGCCAAAAAAAGATTTATGATTTTAAAACCAATAGCCTAAGACATTAAGAATGAACTAGGAATCATTGTGAAAACCTATTGACCTTGAACTTATAACACCCTTCAAAAATATAAATATTTAATTTTTGCTCATTATTATTGAAGATATCATTTTTTATGATCATAAACTATATTTTGGCCTTGGATTATATCCTTTTTTCTCTTTTTTTTCTTTTTCAAAGGCTCTTGCCAATGGTAGCCTAGCATGTAAAGGAAATTTACTCCCTTCATATCACTTTCCATTGCACTCTCTTATTTTTTTAACCCAAGAGCATCATCACCGCAATAGTTCTTGCTTACACGAATCCCCCAGATATAAATATATGTATTTGACAAGATTGATAAGAGAACACCTCACTTAGATCATGTAACATAAGAAGATAAAATAAAAATGGGCATGTGAAAGTGTTTGCGGAGGTACATACTAAGATGAATCCATTAAGAATAACCTAATCAAAAAAAAATTATGATAAGGCGTGATTAAGAAAAAATTCAAAGCATTGTAAGTCATACTCAAATGCTCTTAATATGTGAAAAAAGGGAATGAGTGGGATTCAAACACACCAATATCCCATAAAAAAATGTGTAAAACTAACTACACAAACGAAACAAAACATATTTATGAGTTTTTATAAAAATTTAAAACGAAAGAAAATGACTCAAAAGAAACCCAAATTGTTTTGTATTTTTTCATATAGACTCCAAAAATGATGAATCAAAATAAAAAAGACATAAATATTATAGCACTAGTGATAAAATATAATATGAGTACAAAGCTAGGTCTTGAAAACATACAAACAAAATCACTCATATGAAATAACATGTGATGAATCTATAAAACCATGAAATAATCAACAAGTTTAATATTTAATGCCTCCAAATTGCATTTCCTCACCCGAATAGATAATGAATTAGGGACATCGGGTATTGGGAACCATGGTGACACGTGACTTAGACTTCTAAGGAAATTTTCTTAGATCAAAACAAAATATCCTAAGGTGACTTCTCCATAGTGTGCAAGTGAAAACTTTAGGAAAGCTACCATTGGATTGACCTTTAGGAATGTCCTCAGTAACAGTTGATTCTCTAATGGTATTGGCTTTAGGAGCGAAAGCATTGGGATTATAGTTACCTAGACCTGTCTTATCATTTTTTTATTTAAGCGCTTCCTAAAATTGTATCCAAATTTTCCTACCTAGATTCGAAATCATATTTGACGCTACTTGAGTCTCTTAATTCATTTTCAAACTGTAAAATTCTATACTTAATAATATGTTTAGACTCGTTAAAATTTAGGGACTCCTTCTTTATATTTTTAAAAAAATTATGAAGGTTATCTCTCTCCCCCTCAATGTATTCGATGTTCTCCCTAAGAGTATTCTCTCGTGCCCTTAAATCCTCAATCAATTTATCATTATTTCCTATGGCAATCTCTTTTTACTTAGCCTCTAATTTTCCCTTTAGCCTTTTTCAACTTCAACGACTCCGTATACAACTCACGAAAGGCAACTTGAAGCTTACTCTCCTCCTTATTACTACCTTTCTATTTGTCCTACTTATCACTCTCATCAGATTATAAATATTGGACCTATTGACTATCATATGGACATGATTATATTCATCGTCAAAAAAAAAATCATTTTGGCTCACATGATTAACCATGAAAGTGGTGTAGTTAAGCTCCATCGGAGAATTAGGTTCCTCTTTTTAGTCACTATCACTAAGGGATGCATTGTATGCTTTAGGTATCTTACCTTATCTCATTAGTTTAGTTGGATATTTAAAAGCACGATGCTCAACTCCGTGGCATTCAAAACACTTGTCCCGGTCATCCACCTTCTTAAGGTTATACCTCTACTTCCTATTTCGGTCATTATTAAAGTTCTTAGATTTCTTTCCAAAATTATTTTCTTCTCTAACATGAAGAATATTTTTGAACATTTTCATAAACTTAGCAATCGCTTTAGGTTCTAACTCACCCTCACTCTCAAAAATTGACACGCCCCCCTGACGAGTCTTCCTGACCAAACTCTTCTCCTATTTTTCATCCTTTTTCTTAGGAGGACACATGTTCATATCATAGGTTTGAAAATAACTTACAATTTCTTAGATTCTCATATTATTAACACCGCTGAGAGAATCTATGACCTTGACTCTGGCATTAAATCTTTCAGGAAAGGACCTTAAGATTTTTCTTACGACTTTCTACTTAGGGATAAGTTTGCCAAAGTTATATGAGCGATTAAAATATTTGACAATTTGGCATAAAAATCATCAAAAGACTCATTCTCTTCCATCCTAGTTGATTCAAACTTGGTAGTCAAATTTTTCATCTTAGAAACCCTAACCATATCAATACCCTCATGCATGGATTTTAAAAAATTTTACATCCATATTTTGTGCTCTCACAAGTCATAATGCGTCTAAACTCTTCAGTGGTGAGAGCAAAGAAAATAGTATTCACGACGTTGGAATTAAATGTGGATGCATATTTTTCAGCCTTAGTCAAAAGGGAATACGCTTTTGGTAAACCACCTTTCGTGGGAGGAGAACACCCTTGTTCCACTAAGTTCGAAACATTCTTATATATAGATTTTAAGAAAATTCCCATGTGCGCCTTTTAATAGGGATATTTTGACCCATCAAATATAGGAGGTCGGGTAATCGAACTCTCCTCACAACAAAAATCCATTGTAACCCCTAAAACACATTAAATGATGACCAACACGATAACTTAGTGATACCTTCTCTAATACGAATTTAAAAAAGGTACTACCAAGTGCGTGTTTGAAGGACTGATCACTAACATCCTGTAACACCCGTATTTTGGAGAATATGGAAATTAATTATATTAGTGATTTAGGAATTTAGTTAATTTGGAGAAATTATTCAATTCAAATGATTTAGATTTAATTAATTCAGTTTAAGTTAATTTCAAGCGTGCCGTAATTTTAGGTGAAAATAAGATGATTTTATAAAGTGACTTAGATGGTGATTTTGAGGTCACGGTCGATTCCAAAAGGTTCGAAATAGTTAAAAAAGTGTATCCGGGGGTATAGTTGGGGTCCCGGGACGATTTGAGGCCAACCCGACACTGTTTAAGGGCTTTTCGGTCATTCGGGAGTTTATGGTTTAGAGAACTCAGAAAATGTTAAGTCTTATAGCTGATAATTAAGAGAGTAACTAGGGTTAGAACAATAATAATAGAACAGAGTCAATAGTTGAGGAAGAGGAGAAGAAGTCCAAACCTTCCTACATAATTTTTCACCCCGATGGTATCTGAGCATCAGATTCTAGTGTCCTTAAGATCTGTAGGGCTTTTTACGTTTCAGCGTAGCGTTCTTTGATATAGATCCTTATGATAGGATTGTTGAATTTCTCTACATATACGACTTACGTTCTGCTGCTATTAAGTATAGTATATGAGATTCTTATGCGAGTTCATTTAGGTTTCGAACACCGAACATTATAGGACAACCAGCCAGGGCCGTTAGAAGGGCTGCAGGAAGAGAGGCTAAGCAAAGGGTAAAGGGAATTTTAGAAATGGTGATCGCGATAGGACTCACCATAATTATTGTTCAGGAAGGTAACGATAGGATAATCACGGGGACAGTAGTTCCCCAAGCACTGTTATAGATGACGGTAGTGCAATCTTACACTCACCCAGCGTAGTTGTCAAGGGGTGGGGAAAGTCGAAAGGACTCTTATGAGGAACCATCTATAAGGATAGGGAAAAGGGGGAAGCGTAAAAAGCTAATGGAATGAGGTAATCCAACGGCAACTGTGTAGGATGGAGTGCAAAGATACCCATAATTAAAAAATTTGAGCTTGTGTATATTGAGCTTGTGGCACTATCGACGTTATTATAGAAGTGTACCTTTATGACTTCCATAGTAGGGAAGTTCTATATTTTTGTTCACTCGTTATGAGGCGAGTGATGATACTTTAAAAGTATATGTGTGGTATGTTCTACTCGTGTTATATGCAATATACGAGTGGAAATGTTCTTGGTTTGGTTGGAGTGATAGCGAGCGAATAAATCGCGAGGCTATCATATGTCTAGTTTCAAAATGGAACTAGTGGTTCTATAATATCTCTCCTGAATACAGGTTGAGACTTTATAGAGGTGGTTTAAGGTATGTAGGAAGTTTTCATTATTTATTTTTCTTGTTTTGTTTGATTGTTTATTTGCTTTGTTTGTGTATGATGTTGCCTTATCTCCACGACCAACAAAGTTAAGTAGTAATGTATAGGAGGGGTTCCTTGTTTGGATTTCGCACTTGCGAGATGCTCCACGCATGAACCTTAACGACGTTGGGAGTGGAGAGATGCTATTCTTTCTTCTTTTATTTTATTTTATTTTATTTTATGGTTGAGATGCTGGGTTGGAAGGTTTAGCCAAGAATCACGTGATAGAGTGATTAAGGGGCTAATATAAAGTTAATGTGCGATATAGGAGCACTGTAATAGTCCTTCCCTCTGATCGATATGGGGGAGACTAAGATATGAAAGTCAGATTGAGACTTATGGTTATGCCTTAATGAGAAGGCCATTTATAAAAAGATGTATGTGTGTATATTGGGATAAAGCATTTGTGGCATCTTACAGAAAGTAAATGCCAGATTAGTTAAATTTTCAGTTAATTGAGATGGTAGGACATAGAAGTAGAAGTGAATTAGTAGGGTTATGAGTTAGAATTTTATCGGTCCCGATCATGTGTCTTATACAATTATATCTTGACGACCGTCGATGCGAGGTAGTAGTGTAACGGGAGGGTTCCTTGTTTGGACTTCGCCTTGGCGAGACGTCCCACGCATGCAACCGAGCGAATGTCGAAAGTTGGGAAAGGCCTTGGACACTAGGGATATATTTAGAATAATACTTATTACGACTCGATTAGATTACATATATCGACTTTAGGATTATTAGGACGTAAGGCCCTTAAGGCAGGTGACATTGTTTTAGGAAGGCGATAGGGAGTTGACCACAATAGGTTTGTGGGTTAACTTTAAGTAGGATTAGGTCCCTAGAACGAAGAAGTACGAGATCTCGAGTGATTCAGAATGTTTAGGCCATAGAAGGTGGGGCCTCTCTTAGATAGAGCGTGGCGTCGGTAACTTAGTTTTCGAGGAGTTGAAGTATGAGTTGACTTTTACTCCTGCACTCGTGTTGTTAAGATCAAGAGTGGATTTAACGAACAAGTCTCTGCCAGGAATGGAAAGTATTAATACGGGAGCATGGACCCATTGTTTATGCATCTCACAGACTTAAACCTCGTGAGAAGTATTATCCCACGCTCGATTTAAAGTTCGTAGCGGTAATATTCGCCTTAAAGAGATAGAGGCACTGCTTCCTAGGCAGGAAATTGGATTTTCTTCGCGGGCAACAAGTTATTGCAATATGTTGATTTGGGGTGACAGAGTTGGTGTTTAGAGTTCGTAAATGACTATCAATTGGATATTCCCTTTCGCTAAGGAGGTGCGAATGAGGTGGCGGTGGCACCAAGTAGAGAAACATGGGAGTGATTAGCGGAGGCATGGAAAGCCTAGTGGAACGAGTTTAACCGAGAGGATGCTATATCAAGAGCATTCTTGTCCGTGATTTACCATTTCACCTACTCGTGTGAAAAGAGTAGTGTGGAGCGAGGAAGGGTATGTCCGTAAACATTCTTATTGAGTTACCGTTATTGCAACGGTCATGATTATTGGTAAAGTTTTCCGAAAGAGATGGGAACCGTATGAAAATGGTGTATATTCTACCACCCAAAAGTGGACAAGTGAATGGAAAAAGTTAACCAAATGTCGGAGGGCATGCCTTGAATTGGTATGTTTGACTTAAACGAAGTGATTGAGCTCATTGAGCCGCATACTTTCAAGGGCTACGCCAATGCGAATAGAAGTAAGTAGTGTTGGGGTTGAGCGATTATATATTAGTGTAGTTATTCCCTAGTAAGGGTGTAACCTGTTTCGGGAAGTAAGGCAATTTGTGCCGAGATATGTAGGTATCTCCTTCCGTAGTAGAAAGGTAGGATCGATAGTTCATGAGGAATGATTTGGTGCTATGTTAGAGCACGAAGAATGTAGACTAAGATTGAATAGTAATGACCTTAGTCTGAGTCCCATGGGGACGCCGCACTGCTGAGGGATTCGTTAAGAATGATAGAACGGTAGTTTAGTATGGTATACCTTTATATGGTGATACGATACGCCTGAATTTTGAGGGTAAAATTCCCTTCAAAGGGGGGGAGTATGTAACAACCCAGACTTTTGAGCTACTATTTTATATTATTTTGCCTGATGGGCTAATTTTATAAAATAGGGAAAGTTGGAGTAAATATTATTTCCCGTGATATTAAGGGATAATATTTACTATGTTTTGTCTATTTACCATTATGGGAAGGTAAATAGCATTATATTGTGTTTTATTGCGTCGTTATATGTAAAATGATGGTTATGACTCGTATATAGATTGGAGTATAATTAATGAAATAAAATGAAATTGGAACACAAAAATAGTTCGCGTTATTCCGAATGCCAAAATAGGGGGTGCGGTTGTTTTTAGAATAGTCGAGATAGTCAAAATATGTGCCAAGTTGTATTTTTGAGTTTCGGGCACTTTTAACAGGTTATGACTCAATTATGTGGATACGAGTCATTTTAATGGTGTATTAACACTTAAAAGAGGAGAATTTATGTTTTAAACCCGGTTAAGTCTCCCAACCCTTTTATTCCCTCATTCTTATGTTAGAAGCCAAGAGAGAGGGGGAGAGAGAAGAGAGAGCTAAGGAGAAATGGGAGAAAAGAGAAAAAAATGGAAAATTGGAGCCGAAATCCGTTGCTACCGGAAGAGAATCCGAGACTAAAAACTCGAGGCAAGTTTCTTACTTGCAAGATATCGATTTAATGTGATAAATTGCATGTATAGTTAGTTTTTGGAGATTTAAACCATTTATGGGTTTTGGGAATTTTGGGTGTTTAATCCGTTAATCTTGTTTCAAATTTGACATGAGGAATATATATTAGTTATTAGTGGTGTAGAAGTGATTTAAGAGAATTAATTGTGTTGATGTTGGAAGAAATCAAGGATTTGGGGTTTTGGGGATTTTAGGGTTTTTAAACCCGTAGCCCAAACTGGGCAAATTCACTGGGCCGAATCGATTCGGCTCCCAGGCGAATCAATTCGGTTAGGGGGCAGGATACAGGTCTGGGAGACCGAATCGATTCGGGTTAAGGCCGAATCGATTCGGGTTAAGGCCGAATTAATTCGAACAAATGCAGAAAGTTGCTTTTACTCACCGAATCTAGTCGCTTTTGGGCGAATCGATTCGCAACCAAGGGCGAATCGATTCGGGTGCCCTGTTTTTATGAGATTTTCCTAGTTTTGTTTTATCCATTTTCTTTTAGGTTAGAGGTTTAGGAACCTTCCTTTGGGAATAAATGAGGAGTCCTAGAGTGTTGTTTTGGGTAGACAAATACCCTAGGCTAGCATGTGATTATTTGGGGCTTATTCTAAAGGTTAGATTGTGTAGGTTAATGTTCGAATGATATATGAAGTTAACCTAAAATTTATAGAAGGTAAAAATGTTAATGTTGAGAATTTTGGGAGTCTATTATTGAGGGAGACTCATTTTGATGATTTATGGTTTTGTGTTGGGCTCTTGGAGACTAGTGTGAGTCTATTGGCACTTCGGGTCTTAGGTCATTAAAATAATATGACTCTAAAAATAAGAAATGTGTATTCTAAAATTTGGCACAAATGGCTAAGTATATATGGTTTTCGAGAATGTAAAAGTGGATGATTTCAAAATAGAAAAATGATTTTCATAAATGTTAATTTATGATTACACACCTCTCTAAATCGTAATCATAAGGGAAGTTGCGCGTGTTAAGGTGAAATCCCCTGACTAATGCATGCAGGGTGAATATAGTCCTTTGGCTATATAACCGGTTATTGTATATTTGTTATGCGCTAGTGAGGTAATTCTGGGTGTGGTTATGACTCACTCGTAGGGGTATGGCCGTTTCCCGACCTTTTGGTATGATCCCAGGTTGTCTTGTTTGATAGGCCCTGGAAAATGATAGCCATTTAGAAGCGCGTCCAGTGGGGAAACCCGGAGGGACGGTCTTAGAATCGTTATATGTATGTGAATATAACTATTCTTAATAATGTGGGACACTATTGATGTTAAAGCATTTTATGATAATAAAATGGCTTTACTTACATTTCCCGGATGGAAGAAGGGAAATGGGGAAGTTAAATACATTTTTCGAATGGAAGAAGGAAAATGAAAGATATGAAATGAAAAGGAAAAGAATTTTTATGTTAATAAAACTTGCTTTTAGAATATGTATTTTTCCTGGATGGAAGAAAGGAAATAAAATTGGTAAAGAAAGTTTTAAAATGAGATTGTTTTGGTAAACATTTGATAAAATGAATTTACCATATATGTATTTACTAAAGAATATAGGAATTTTGCCCCTAGTTAATGAATGATATGGCTATGGGGTCTCCTTGAGTATTATAGATGAGTTCTTCCTTTTCATATATGATTCATTAAGCATTGCATTGATATTGCGCTAGGTTGTGCTTTTAGAATTGAGAGGTGAGAAACTTTATTATGTTAATTGCGAGAGAATTACGCACTTAACTGTCATGCATTTTAGTCACATGGTAATCAATATCAAATCGGTCCCTGACCCGTATATATCTCTTTGTTTTGCATGCAACTCTTTGTCCGTTCAGGTGCTCTATCGCAAGGACACCCGCATTGACCTCTCTAATTCTGTTGTTATGGAGCTATAGCATATTGTCGATGTTGTAGGATATTTGTATTAGACGTTTCTCTCCAGTACTCTAGTTACGTTTAGTCTATTTATTCGTGCGTGTTTCCCAAGCTTTGTAATCATTTATTAATACTGTGATATCTAGATTGCAATACTCGGTGTAACTATTTGTATTGGTCTGTTAACCGTTTTTGCAACTTGGATTGTCTAAGTGTTTTTCTTTTATTTAAAAATTTTAAATTGACAGTCTGTTTTCTAAAATGATTGGTGGTTATCCCATACTATTATTTTAATCGACAGTGATGTTGAGAATTGACCATCTATGATTCCTGTGATTATTAGAGTATTGGGCTGGCCACCTATTATTTTAGTAGGCGGGTTGTCACATAACACTCCTCTGAATAATCCAAATACTGAATAAAAAACAAATACAAAGTGTGAATAGTTAAATAACTCCAAAACTGAAATGAAACTGAAAGTATGAGAAAGTTGTCTCTAAATGGAAAGGGGCGACATTCCCTAATAGATGAATGACTCCGAAATAGAATCAATGTAGAATGTGGAGGCATGTACTGTCGAGATCCTGTAACTTCCACAGCAGCTACAGCACGGCAATAGAATGGAACTCCTATGCTTGGTGTCCCTGTGACTGGGCACTTAAAAGGTTTTACAAGAAAAATAGATTTGAAAGCAAACAGGTCAAAGCCCGAGGTGAAAACAGTTTAAAAGTAGCAAGTGTTTAATTACATTAAACAGTGAATATTATATACATGTTAGTTACGTGCTCTCACATGAGTTCCTCACCCCTCAACTAATGTGCACGCCTAACATATATCCTTAACCCATCCTAGTTATGTCGTTCACTATCTAGTCTGTACCACTTCCTGTCCTCACATTAATAATATAGGTTTATTCACATCGTTCTAACTTATCCTGCGTGTAATTCACCTTTTCACTGATAAGATTACTTTATAACAATTGCAATAGAAAATTTTCATTTTAATTCCCATTCAAAATGTCTCAATAATTTATATTCACACTTTAACAAAGAATCCATATAATCACTAGTATATTATTCTCAACACAAATATACAAACAGGGCACCCCTAGGCTAAGCTACGGTGCACACATACTCTGCTATCAAATCCCGGTACATCACGTACAAAAGGACCATGTGTTCTGAGTCTCTCAGGAACCGTTTCAATAAGCAAAATCACATATATTAGAGGTGAACATAGTTCACATGCCCATGGGTCATGCACATATCTACGCTCCCATGGTCAGCTGACTTATTCACTCACAAATAAGTCATTCACAGCCCTATGTCCTTGAGGTACCAATCTAAATCCCCCCGTAGGCACACAAAGATTAGATGGCCCTATTTCGAAAGCTGACCTCCCGTGATAGCAAGTATGGTAGGTATGTCATACACATAATAATCCGTATACTAAACATTTGCACAACTTAGATAACTTATAATATTATTAAAGGTAAGTTCTCAACCCTATACCATTAATCCAATTCGTACACTATCATACTTCCGGATGATATATAATATATTTTGCCAATACATCTCACGTCATATAGTTTCAAGTACTTAAAACCTAACCAAAAAGGTTACTAAGTCTCCTATTATCCCCACATATTAATTCAATACTCTTAAGATCCATATTTCTGTCTCTAACCTTAAATCATCAACTATATAAATTTTATTCATTTACTCGTAGTCTCTAATAGCACCTCACTCGTCGGACCCTAGTAAGTCTAACATAAAGTCCCAATTCAATTCTAATATAATCCGGACTCTATATGCACCCCTACTGGTCTTCCTTAAATCTAAATGTGTTCACAAGGTCCCCACTGATAACTTTCAAGGGTCGAAATTGCTTAAATTCAAAAAAGGGGGAAAATATCACGATTTCTGGGAAGGTCGATCGATCGATCACGAGTGTCGATCGATCGATCGAGCACATTTTTCTGCGTTTTAGCCCTAGTTTTCTCTCCAATCTCCATTATATGAATCCTACCCATATTCAAGATTTACTTCTCCCAATTTATGAAATTATCAATCTTTCAAATCTAGACTTCAATTATAGTCTACATGGATAATATATTTGCTGAAACTTAATGAAATAAAATCACTTGACTTATAACTAGTGTTCTGATCTGCTGGTGGTGTTAAAGGCTGGTTCTCTCCCTTTCTCCGATCACAATTTCCGTCGAAAAGTGGTGGTGGGTGGTGGTTATGGCTTGTAACCCTCCTGTAACCTCTCCTCTTTCTCACGTTGCCCACTTATTTCTTTTTGAATAATAATGGCCCTAATGGACCTCATAATAGCTGCTAAATAAAGCCTAAAATTCTTGGGTCCAAATCCCTTAAAATTTTAAATGACTAAAATACCCTCCCGGGTTGCCGGTTTGGCCTAAAAATTCCTCGGAACCCAAACTAAACCCCCTGCTAGTGTTTTCTGACTATTTCGACCCCTCCAAAAACATTGGCGCACTCAAAATAACCATGCGGATGATAAAATTATAATTTACTTTTAAATCTAATTATTTATGACTCGCGATAATTTTAATAAATTCAATAATCATATATTACCATATATACCCAGTAATATTCAACATTATCATCATAATCAAATATCAACTCACGTCTCGCTAGTATTTAAGTCCGGATTAATTTCCAAATTAATTCCCATTTAATTTAATTAATCCCATTAAATAAAATTAATAAAATTACGGGGAATTACACTTATTACAAGTGAGCGAGATAGAGACTGAGCGTAAGGGAGAAGTTGACTTTTTTAGTGAACTTCGTATCCGGTGAAAGGGATGCGAAGAATAAAAGGGTCCGTAAGTGGATAAGGGACTCGTGAGTAGAATACACAAGTGTGAGTGTAAAATTCGGATATGATGTACAGTGTCGACGTCGTCAAGGTTGTACGTTTACAAGTTTATATCAACCTTCCATGAGAAGGGAGCCTAGGGGTTATAAAATCGATCCAAAGAGCAAGACTATATTTAACGATGATAGAGAAGAACCACGGGAGGGTATACCCAATAGGTACCCATTTAAATGATTCAAATAAAGTGAATTTCTACCAAGTGGCAGTGGATTCAGTCAAGACCATCAGTCCAACAATGAGTTATATAGGGCCAGCGGAGCCAAAAGGGAAAACGGAGGTGCAATCGGGGACAAGAATACCATGTCCGAGAGAAGGACACACCGACATGGCCAGTACGGCCAGGACCAAAGACAAGGGAGTTCTCTGGAGTGTCTCAATTGTGGAGAGATGGGCCACAAGAATAAGTATTATCGAAGTGAGGCAGGGGACAACTACAGGATGAAATCCTGGATGTACAACCATTACAGCAGATCGTGGGTCAGTCTCGAAACTAGAGTTACGTTCAAATACCTAATGATCGGGTGAGGTAGATGACATAGGGAGATATCTTATATGTGAAGAGTAGGAAGACATGTGTAGATCTTATCTGCTGCGAATTGGGAGACAAGAACGGGATGCCCAATAGGGGAAATAATCATAAGAAGACTTGGTTCGGTTGGGACGAGGGTGCTATGTCCAGAGACCATTTGAACGATACTAGTCACAATTGAAAGTATAAGTTTTATCCCGGGGCGATAGGAGTCTGTTTTGTGACACGAGCGAGTCATGAAAAGTTGTTAATACTAGATTCACCTGTGAAACGAAATTAATAAATGTGTCCTTAATTTTAATATAGCATGTATATTTATACCATTGAGTAGCGGGGATCTCTTTGGTTCCATCCGCTGGGAGGGGCAGGTGTGGACACTAAGAGGATACTTATATGGTAGTTTTTTCTCCTTTTGAGGGTTATAAGAAGGCGTAGTGACTGGATACGGTGGGTTGGAGCAATAGTAGACTATAGGGTAAGACTATTGTGCTCGCTATGACAGGATAAGATATTTAGTTTCATGAGACATCGCCTGAAAGAGGGTCAATGTAAACCGTAAATTGTCCTAATTAAAATATTTAATTTCCTTTTTAATGTAAACTCAATAGATGATGCGGAAGCGTTGTAAAACAGGTGATGGTTCAACTTTCAAAAATAACAACAAGTTTTAATTTCTCAAAACAAATTAAAACATAATTCAAGTCCTAGAATTTGCCTAAGTCATAATTAACAATTATCCAAAGTTAGGCGAAACCAATTTTAGCAAATGACTTGAATAAACCAAATTTACCCAATATTTAATTTAAGTCCCAAATTAAATGAGTGTGATAATAAAACCAAATTTTATCTTGAAATTATCCTAAAGCATGCGTTCTAAATTTTGTGCAAGATAAAATAAACAATATCACACTACGCCGAGATGTACGAGGAAAAACCCAAGACGGGAAACAACCTCGGATGGCCCTAGCCACAAGTCCACTAGATATGGAATTACAATTACAAGACAGGTAGACTTACAACGACTGACTCGATCCCTCTCAAGCCTCGACGCTCCTTCTCGTAGAAACCTCTTCCTAGCGGATAACCTCGGAACACCACCGCGGTCTCGGAATCCACCGATGGGACTTTATATGGTCACCATCACCCAAGCATGGAGCCTTTCTCCGTGTGGGTAGAATCTCAACAAAAGTCTTCTTTGTGATGGGGTGTAGAAGCAAACCCAAAACGTCTCTTGAATTCGGTAGAGAAAACCAGTGCCAAAAACTCCAAGTAAAGATATGTATATATAGAACTTGGAATAAACAACAATGGGTGTAAACTAAGTGTTTAAAGATTTTTCTTTTAGGTTGAAGAACACTCAAACATGAACATTTTCCTTTTTAATATGATCTCTCAAACTCTCTCTAGGAGATGTATTAGGATGGAAAAGTTGTCTTGGAAAATGTGTTTCCCGCACATAATAATGTATGAAAAAGTTGGTTGAAAACCAAGTGGAGAAGTGGGGAAAAAACTGCCAAAAACTGCTCAAAACTGTTCCCGCCCTGGCGTCTCGTTCGAACGAACTTGACACTCGTTCGAACGAGACTTCTAACGAGTGACCAGCCTGGGCTCGTTAAAATCTCGTTAGATACCTCATTAGAACGAAAAACTCGTTTGAACGACATATCGAACGACTGACCAGTTTAGGGTCGTTGGCAAACTCGTTCGAACGAAACTGGTTCGAACGACAAAACTCGTTCGAACGAAACTGGTTCGAACGACAAAACTTCGTTCGAACGAAATCTGGTTCGAACGAAAAAACTCGTTCGAACGACATTTCTAACGAACGACCAGAAAGATTGAAAAATTCGATTTTGGCCCAGAAACTTTTATATACTTATATTAAAGTTCTAATTGATTCTTTCTGAAAATAAAATGCAGTTTTTTATTACACCTAACACCCAATACATATTGTTCCAAGCTCCTATATAAATATAATTACATTCATACCTTGGGAGCATGGAACCTTAGTTGATGACGTAGAAACGAGGCACACAAACCGGCATTTTGATGAAGCTTTAAATTCTTTGCCGCTACGTCTTCAATACATAATTCATAGGCTTGAGAATATTACAAATAAATACTATCCTATGAATAAATGTTTTTGTCCGGAATTGAGCCAAAACTATATATGGACTCAATTGGAAATTTGTGTCCTTACAGTCAACCCTACATATATAGTGTATCGTATCATGAACTTCGGTGTGTATAGTTGTCTCATTACGTTTTATCCCAGTAAGTGGGGACTTTCACTGATGTGAATTAAGGTATATCGTGTATACCGTTGATCAGAGAGATATAGCTCATTATTTCTTACGCGCTAGAACTTAGTGATAACTAGTATATGATATTATGTGACGCATTGGGAGACATAGGCATAGACAATTTGATTTCGATCTCTAGAGACAGGATTCGTGATATCTTAGTTGCGTGCTTTGGAACTATGGAATCTGTTGATAATTCTAAGAAACAGTACCTTGAGAAAGTTCTTTGAACTTAGTTGTAGGATGTTACATGTAGGAACCTTATTTAATGTCCGGAGTAATGAGACGTAGTTGGATGGTAATGCATCGATTTTAAATTACATATGTATATATAGAGAGAGATTCAAGCTCCTGTGCACACTAAGTTTGCACAGTTCTGGCGCACACCAATATTTTTAAAGCATTGAAAAAAATATTTCTTAAAAGCAGCGAAAGTTTGACCGATTTTTTAAAAATAGCAAAAAAAGTTTTTTTTTAGCTGATTTTTTTTTATATGGGTCCGTAGAAATGTTTAAATATCACACAAAAAAAATCAAGTCAAAAATATTTTTTTTACTATTTTAAAAAAATGATGTGCAAACTTAGTGTGCACATGAGTCTCTCTCTCTCTCTCTATATATATATATATATATATATATATATATATATGTATGTATGTATATATATCTTCATGTGTTGCACAATAGACAAACATGAAGATATTTGTATTGTTATTTGTAATCCCGATGAGTAGGGACGGTTACTGAAGTGATTCAGGGTAGACTGGCTTATTATAGAGATGAGAGATATTGCTCATTATTTATTCGCTCTAAGAAACTAGTGATAGTAAGAGCGCCATATTATATATAGTCTTTTAAAACATGGGAGTGGACGAGTATACTTTTATGTCAAGAGACGGGAATTTTAGGGGGTACGTACTATGGACTAAGGGCCTAACGGATCTCAACGACCCATAATGTTAGGTAGTAGTGTATCGGGGGGTTCCTTGTTTGTATTTCACTTTGCGAGAAATCCCATGCATGAAAATTAGTGCAATGTTGTAAGTGAGGAGATGTTTGGTCTTTAGAACAGGGGTTTAGTACTGTGGGTATTATTTATTTTTACAGTTATATCTGAGGGATAATAACTATGTGATAGTTGAGGCTAGTGGAGCCACGTATCGTGTGTGCAGTTATGCACGAGTTTAGAGTGTATGGGTGCTCTGGGTAGTTAAATTATGTTAATATTATCCACAATTAAGGGATAGAAGAAAAGTATGTAGTGGTCCTAAATTTATGATTTAGGTAGCGTAGAAACCTTGGAGTACTAGCCATTTTCGAATTTCGAGGACGAAATTCCTTTGTCAGGGGAGAAGTATGTAACACCCGGTATTTTGGAGAATATGGAAATTAATTATATTGCTGATTTAGGAATTTATTTAATTTGGAAAAATTATTTAATTCAGATTATTTAGATTTAATTAATTCAGTTTAAGTTAATTTCATGCGTGCCGTAATTTGAGGTGAAAATAAAATAATTTTATAAAGTGACTTGGATGGTGATTTTGAGGTCACGATTGATTCTGAAAGGGTTGAAATGGTCAAAAAAGTGTACCCGAGGGTATAGTTTGGGTCCCGAAACGATTTTAGGCCAACCCGACACTGCTTAAGGGTGAAAGTCCACACTTACAGGGATAACTAACCATCCACGTGATATATGATATTTGAGAACTCCGAAAATGCTAAGTCTTATATCTAATATTTAAGAAAGGAACTAAGGTTATCACAATCATAATAGAAGAGAGGCAAGAGGAGAGGAAGAGGAGAAGAAATCCAAAGCTTCCTACACAGTTTTTCGCCCTGAACGCAAGGGAATCGAGATCGGAGCGAGGGGAGAACCACCACATGATCTTATCAACGAATTTCAGACCTTCTTTTGATAGGTAAGTATTTTAATGGAAATTTATATCAAGCATGCTATATTACCCATGTAGATTAGGGTTTCATTCCATGCTTTTGGAAGTTTTATATGAATTTGGGAGGGTTTTATTCATAAACTAAAGTAAGAATGTATGTAGAGATGTTACTTAATGATGATAATATGAAATCATTGGGTTTGGGTTGATTAATAAGAGAGAAATCTATGTTCTTGATTAATAAAGATGATGAACATGAGAAAACTAGGGTTTTATGTTTATTAAAGGAGAATTTTATTCTTGGATTGAATCTTTGAAGTAATTTGTGTAAACTTTTCATTGGAAATTTTCCCGACTTGAAGATAAAATGATATTTGAATATATTTGAGGATTAATATTGAATCTTTATGGGTTCTTGGTTGAAGAACATGAATCTTGAATGACTTAGGATTTAATTAATGATTACAAGATGTCAATCTGCCAGTAGTATGGACTCTACCCATTTAGTAAAACATTTAGTGGCCACTAGTATCCGAATCTTTCCTCGTGAGGAGGGATTTATTTCCCCTACCAAGTCGAACGCCCATGTGTGAAATGGGAATGGAGTGGAGAGCGAATGCAAATCCACCGAAAGGGCGTGAATCATATTCCTGTGCAACTGGCAATCCTTGCATTTGCGAACGAATTCCGTAGAATCCTTTTCCATTATAGGACAAAAGTATTCCAAAGTCATAAGTTGGTCATAAATTTTATCTCCTCCAATGTGACCTGGCTCGTGAGCCTATTTCAGTACTTCTCTGGGTTCTTTCACCCTGATGCACCTTAGAGACATGTCATGATAGTCGCTTCAGTATAACATCCCTTCTTAGATATAGTGTCTAGGCGCTCACTTTTTAGCCTTGTAGAATCATCTTTGTCTATTGGTATCACTCTATCTATCAATATGTCCATGTATGGTTGCCTCCAATCGTGAGGTTGGCCAATAAATTTGCACTCTACAGCTTGGTAGAATAGCTGGCATTTCCCACAATCCAGATGTAGCATTGCGACGCCTTATCTCATCGAAGGCCAGAAAAAGCCTGCTCATTGGACCCTAAAATACAAAGGGATTTATGTGGTCTCACATATTTTTCCGTGAACTTCTTTCAATATTCTCTCCGCTTATTCGAGATCCACACATTTAGAAAACCAGACCTATCTGTTCTTGTAGTACACATTACCCCTAGCAATGAAATACAGTGCAAGGTCAACCAAACCCAGTGGGCCTATTCTTATTTCCATTTGCTTCCTTATTTCTCCTCTTCAATCATTGTTGTCATCGTTGGCTAGTATTTTGAGTACGGTTAAGGTAGTTGTCCTCTTCGTAATTCAAAACACCATTACTTCTTCCTCAAAAGCAATATTTTGGGCAATTGTAGCATAAGCATCAGCATGCCTGTTTATCGTTCTGGGGTGCCTTTTGATCTTTACCTCCTGGAATTTCCCAAGCAACCACTGTATGATCGTTTGATGGGCACCAAACTTATATGCCTGAAGGCAATAAATAACCCTTTTGAGTATGCTAATGATAAGTTAACCGAAAACACTCTTGATTAATTACAAAGACACACAATCACAACTTAGTGAAGATAAACCCATTTTGAACTCACAAATCTCTCATGTATAACTCAAAAGATAATAACGAACTTAAAAGTAACTCATTTAGAGATAGAGAGAAGTAAGCACCCTAAATACACCTTGGCAGGCATCCAAACACACCAACTCTCAAATGTTTTCAATCAGATATTAAAAGCTTCGTAGTAAATGACCATGGTGGGTGGGTAAAACCTCTAGTTTTTGCAATAACTTCTTTCTCTTTGATGATCAATCTCTGTCACTAGCCAAAAATCTCTAGAAAAAGATCTCCTTTCTTTCAGAAGTGGTTAAGGCCAATAAATAACCCCACACACCACTCCTGATATGACCCAATCATTAATAATTGTGAAAAAAATCCCTCATACTTCATGTCACAAATATTAAATGCCTGATGGACTATTTAGCTCCACATTATAAACATTAAATGCCAAGACATTTCTTTTAACTAACCACTGTGTGTCAGGGAACTGTTGTCACAGAGGTGGCCCACCAATTGTCTAACAGTACCAAATACCACGGTGGTTTACTCAAGTACAGATTTGACATTGAATAGTCGGCTAGTGACATCACATAAAATAGATGTGACGTTAAGTAGAGGGTTATTTGGTTCATAACTCAACTCTCAATGGAACTCAAGGCTACTCCGCCTGAGGTTCCACGGTCAATGTCCATTGGTGTTTTACTAGGTGTATCTAAGATGGTCAAGACAAGCCCCAACGGTGCCTCACTTCTTAATTCTCTAAACCAAGTCCCTCTGAAGTTCCCATGGCGAGGTCATTCGATAGAGGATGAAAGCTCTCCCAGGCCCTGCCAAGCCTGGTTTCTCACGAGTATCGTTTGAGCTCACACTAAAAATCATTATAATCATTATAACTAGTAGCTAATATAAATAAAAAGATTCAATAAGACTAAGTAAAATAATAGGACTAAAGGATTAGCTTTCTCGGCCATCTTCTTCACTGGGAGATCCCTCGGGGCTGCAACGCTGCCTTATTGAGCTGCCTCGCTTTCAGCTGCAATGCTGCCTTACTGAGATGCATCGCTTTGAGCTGCAATGCTGCCTTACTGAGCTGGATCACTTTAAGTTGCATCTCTGCCTTACTGAGATACATCGCTTGAGTTGCATCGCTGCCTTAATCCCTTAAGTCTATTACATTATCTGGGGGGAATTAACTCTAATCTTGATATTATCATCAAGCCCCCTACAAATGATGAACATGATAAAACTAGGGTTTTATGTTTATTAAAGGATAATTTGATTCTTGGATTGAATCTTAGAAGTTATTTGTGTAAACTTTTCATTGGAAATTATCCCTATGTAAAGATAAAATAATATTTCAATATATTTAAGGATTAAGATTGAATCTTTATGGGTTCTTGGTTGAAGAACATGAATCTTGAATGACTTAGGGTTTAATTGATGAACACAAGATGTCAATCTGCTAGAATTTTTTACGTAACTTTAAATGTATGTCATTTCAATTGTACTTTGATTTAGAGTGAGAGATATACGTGCCTGGAAAGATCTATGTCTTATATTTCTAATGAGATTTGAATCAGGTCAATCGAAGTTCTGTAGAGGGAGTAATCGATGTTTTACTATAGGGTGTTTTATCTGCCAGCATAGTAATCTGCCAGAATTTTTAAAGTAACTTTCAACGTATTCCATTTTAATTGTCCTTAGAATTAGAGTGAGAGACATACATGCCTAGAAATATCTATACCTTAGCTTTCTAATGAGCTTTCAATCAGGTCAATTGAAGTTCTATAGAGGGAGTAATCGATATTTTACCACTGGGTGTTTAATCTTCCATAAACTTTACGACTCGATTCGGTTTACCAGATTTTGACAATTTCCCCTTTTTAAGGCCAGAAATTATGGATAACTATGGGGGGAATTTTTGAAACATCCTTAGAATATAATGAGGGATATATTGTATGACAGTTCTCCCTTTTTTCGTTTTGACTTGCTATGACTAAGATGTCAGATTTATACAATATCAATTACATTGTGCAAGAAAGAAAAAACAGAGGAAATGGGCCATAACTTTTAAAGAAAAATGTCATTATACCATCATATAACTATACCACTAGTGACTGTGGGGAACATTCTCCCTAGTAAGACTTTAATAACTCATTTCTGAAAAGGTGTAAACAAAAGTTTAACTAAACCAAGCAACTCATTGAAAAAAAAATGTTAAAAATGCTATTAAACATAGTAAATCTTGAGCCATTTGTTGTTAATTTTAAAAGTGACATTGTCCTCAACCTTCGATATCTCGCAGTAGCCCGAATCATGAATCGTTTGAATAATATTAGGACCTTACCAATTTACTTCAAACTTGGGTAATAAAAGTCCCCTAATGTGCCTTGTGCAAGCTTTTAGGATTGAGTTTCCCTCTTTGAACTTCCTCGGCCTCACCAGTTGATCATAGGACCTGGATAATTATTTTTAGTACAATTCGAAGTGCCTCACTGCATTATCTCTACATTCTTCTAGTGCCTTAAGTTATATTTGATGGATGTGGGGAAGCATGGTACTTCATAAATTTTAACGAGCAAAAGGTACCTCAAGCTCAACTAGAAAAATTGCTTCGGCACCAAAAACTAAGGATAAAGTGTTATACCCTGTAGGTTTTCTCTTAGTTGTTAGATAGGCCCATAAGACCTCAGTTATCTTATCATCCTATGTTCCTAGAAAATCTTCTAGTATTATTTAGAGGATGTTCACCAAAGTCTTGTTGGTAGATTTTGCTTGCCCATTACACTTTGGGTATGCCACGGTTGACTTGTGGTGGATAATGGAATACTTTTATGTGAGCAAAATTACTTCATTATTTACAAAATGAGTGTCATTATTTGAGAGGAAGACTTTGGGGATGCCAAAATGGCAGATGATATACTTCTTCATGAATCGAGCAACTACCCTCATTGTGTCTCTCTTTAGTGGTATGGCCTCTACCCATTTAGTAAAACAGTCAGTGGCCACTAGTATCCAAATCTTTCTTTATAAGGAGGGATTTATTTCCCCTACCAAGCCGAATGCCCATGTGTGAAATAGGAAGGGAGTGGAGAGAGAATACATATCCACCGAAGGAGCTTGAATCATATTCCCGTGCAACTAGCAATCCTTGCATTTGCGAACGAATTCCGTAGAATCCTTTTCAATTGTAGGACAAAAGTATTCCAAAGTCATAAGTTGGTCATAAATTTTGTCTTCTCCAATGTGACCCGGCTCGTGAGCCTATTTCAGTACTTCTTTGGGTTCTTCTACCCTGATGCACCTTAGAGACCTGTCATGATAGCCTCTTCGGTACAACTGCCCTTCTTAGACATAGTATCTAGGGGCTCACTTTTTAGCCTTGTGGAATCATCTTTGTCTATTGACATCATTCCGTCTATCAATATGTCTATGTATGGTTTCCTCCAATCTTGAGGTTGGTCAATAAAGTTGCACTATATAGCTTGGTAGAATAGCTGGAATTTCCCACAGTCCCGTTGTAGCATTGCGGTGCCTTATCTCATAGAAGGCCAGAAGAAGCCTGCTCGTTGGACCCTACAATACAAAGGGATTTATGTGGTCTCACATCTTTTTTCGTGAACTTCTTTCAATCTTCTCTCCACTTATTCGGGATCCACACATCTGGAAAACCAACGCTATATGTTCTTGCAGTACACATTGCCCCTAGCAATGAATACAGCGCGAGGTCAACCAAATCCAATGGGCCTATTCCTATTTCCAGTTGCTTCCTTATTTCTCCTCTTCAATCGTTGTCATCATCGTTGGGTAGTATTTTGAGTACGGTTGAGGGAGCCATCCTCTTCATAATTTGAACCACCATGGCTTCTTCATCAAAAGAAATATTTTTGGCAATTGTAGCATAAGCATCAGCATGTATGTTCATCGTTCGGGGGTTCCTTTTGATCTTTACCTCCTGAAATTTCTCGAGCAACCTCTGTATGATCGTTTGTAGGGTGCCAAACTCATTTTCTTCAAGGCAAACTCCCCATTTAGATGTTTATCTACTGAGTTAGAGTCTCCCTTTATTATGATCACTTGGATTCCATTTTTAAGGGCTTCGAGCAATCCTAACACAAGTGCCTCGTACTCAGCTTCATTGTTCGAGTAGCTAAAGTCCAACTTGAAAGATAATCGAACTTCTTCCCTATTCCTTCTCAAAATCACACTTGTTCCCCCTTGTTTGCAACCCAAGAGCCATTAAACTCCATACTCCACATATCCAAGCTGGCTACTAGAAAATTAGCCTGAAGATCATCCCCCGAAATATTTTCTTTAGGTGGCTCAAATGTGCCAGAAGGAAAAATGGCTAATAGGTCTGTATAAGCTTAGCTCTTAATTGTTCGAGGGACTATGCATTTGAGATCGTACTCTGAAAGGATTAGGAACCATCTGGCTGCCCTGCCTATTAGTACAGTTTTAGCAAGAAAAAACTTTATAGGATCACATCTAGTTACAATGTGGACTATAAATGACAGCATATAGTGTCTAAGTTTTTGTTCTACAAATACGAGGTCCAAACAATGCCTCTCGATGCTAGTATATCTGGCCTTCGGCCCATATAGAATTTGACTTATGTAACAGACAAGTTTCTCAATTTTGTTCGTCTCTTTGGCTACCAGTGACCCAATAGATTGTTTAGTAGATGTGAGATATAAGTGCAAATGAATACCTGCCTTTAGAGGAATCATCGTTTGAAGGGATGTGAGGAGCATTTTCATCTTGTCCATGGACTCTTGATGAAATTTCTCCCACCCTTTTCGCATGTGAGTCACCTCAGTAAGTTCGGCCACAAATCGCCTCAAGTAGGAGACTTTTCCCAGGAATCTTTTCAACTCCCTCACTAACTTTGGCCTTGGCATGTCAAGGATGGACCGCTTCTTATCAAGGTCCATCTGAACGCCTTGTCGATTCACCACAAACCCCAGGAACTTCCCACTTGTCACCCCGAACACACATTTTAAGGGGGTCATTTTCAGCTTGTATTTCCTAAAATCGGGTGAATACTCTCCTCAATTCTTCTAAATGAGCGTCCTCCTTCCAAGACTTTATCACCAGGTCATCAACATAAAACTCCATGATTTTGTGAAAGAGGTCATGGAATATTGCCATCATGGTCCTCTGGTAGGTGGATCCTGCGTTTTTTAAACCAAAATGCATAATTGTGTACATGAAGTTGCCTAAAGGTATTCGAAAAGTAGTCTTCTCAGTGTCGGTCGGATCCATCTTAATTAGGTTATAGCCTATGTATTCATCCATAAAACTATACATATCATTCCCTGCAGTTGCGTGAATTAAATTTTCTATAGAGGGAAGTGGGAAATTGTCCTTCGGGCAAGCACGGTTTAGATCTCAAAAGTCCACGCAGATCCATATCTAGCTCCTGTCTTTCTTCCCCACTGGCATAATGCTAGATAGACAGATGGGATGTTGAATAAGGACAATGAATCCAACCGTGAGCAGTCTTTTAACTTCTTCTTTGATCTTCAGGTCTAGCTCTGTTTTGTACATTTGAGTGGCTTGCTTCACTGGGATAGATGAGGGCATAACGTTTAACTTGTGGCAGCACACCTCTTTTCCAACTCCCAACATTTTGGTGTACTTCCATGCGAACACATCTTTGAATTCTTGCAGCAGCTTGATCAAAACCTTTTGATCTTCCCCTTCAAAGTCCTTCGAGATAAAGTTAGGGCTAGGGTCATTACCCTCCTTGGCTAGATCGATCTTTTCTAACTCTTAAACTTGTGGCCTGGGTATGTCTTTCATGCATCTGAGCTCTTCCTCTACTTCCTCCATAAACTTCTAGATGCTAGAGTTATCAATCACCAAATACTGTCCTTGGTTGTCCACCAATAAACATTTGTAGACCATGTCAACTTCATCGTCCAAGCCCTCAACTGCCCACTCACGCCTTCAAACTTTGTAAATAATTCTACCATTAGGAAAAACTACTCTCTTGCATTGGTGAGGGTTTTCCACTCTGTGAGGTCTTTGCGGAAGTTTTCTTCTAACTCTCTCACCTAGAGTCTGCTGAGCACACTTTGGCACTAGACTTGGTGTTCTGTGGGATCAATACATGGCGTCATTCGATCACACAGTTGTCTTGACAAACTGGGAGGCCTCACTATCTCATGCTCTCAATTTTCCTCATATGACATCACAAGTCGAGCCGGTGGACACACTCTTTCTTGGATGCTTGGGATTCGAGTGCCTCTAGTGTACCTTATAACTACTATAGCCTCTTTGGACAACTCGGTGTGGAAGGCAGCATCAACCAAGTGTATTTCCTCCTTTACGAACGGCTTCTTGGATGCTCTGATCACCAACTCTTTGCCCTTTACATTTGCTTTGGCACACTGATGATTAGTGGAAGGTACTAACATATGGTTGTGCATCCATGCACTTCCTACCAGTAGTTGATATGATGGTTCAGATTCCATGATATGGAATTTAATGTGGGAAGTAACGTTCCCCATTGTAATCCCCATGTTAACATATCCCATGGATTTTGAGGACTGATTATCATTCCCCGAGATAGATGGGGTGTTGTACTATTATCGTATCAGAGAGGCCCGTGGCATGAAAATACCCAATGGGCATTATAATGATTGATGCCCCACCGCCTAATAAAACACGAGTGAAAACACAATCATTCATAGTGGTTGTAAAATAAAGAGGCCAGTTGTGGGGGTACCTGATCGATCTGTCAACTTTTGAAAATGTAACTTTAGAGAGGTCCCTCCTTACAAGCTTAGACATGGGCCCCTTCTATTTTAAGCATAGAATCATATTTTTCTTAGCGATCTCTAAGATGGCTCGCATGACCTCCAATCTTTACTGCTCGGGGAGCCCAACTTGGTTGAAGAACCAACCAAACTTCTGCGAGCGTGCTACTACTGGGCATTCAATCCAAGGATCGGTTTGATCCTCCTTGAGTTCATATAGCTCCTCCATATCTCTATAAGTAGCGCCATCAAAAGCTGTCACATCACTCACTGCCCCTAGAGATCTAGCCTCCATTTGTTTACTCAAGCTCTTGATGGGGATTTATTCATCTTCTTCTTCGTCTGTCTCATCTTCCAACTGCAGCTGAGCCAGCTTGAATGTACACTCCTCCAATGATTCTTCAAAATCTTCCTCAAGGAGCCACTGCTCTCTCGATAACTTCTTGGCCTTTTCGTTAAAGGCACTAACTATGTGTGCTTAGTGATCTGTTAGAGGATCATCGTTCATATTTACTTGAGTCAATTCAATATCCACTTTCTTCACGAGATGGTGAATCAACCTCCTCAGTGAAAAATATACCCTAGTTAAGTGGTTAAATTTTTTATGTAGCACACCCAAGTTTGGCTTTTCTCTATCTTCTCAAGATGCTTGCGTTGTACTGCCATTAATTAGCCTACAAAGTTTATCACGAACCATGAGGTCATAAATTTTTAGTGCTTGCTCCACTGTGCATGGTAGCTCAGCTCTTATTGCCTTTATATCTTCTTCCTCTACCACCTCATCCCTGCCCTCTTCCTCCATTATCTGCATAGTTTACCCTCGGGGGTATTCCCTTCCCTGAACCGAATCACGATCTCAGCAACAAACTTCCTAAGGCAGGTGGGGGTGGCGTGGGTTTTACCACCAAGGCTATATTTCTTGCCTTCTTTAAAAATTTCATAAATATACCCTCACGCGCGTCATTAATCAAGTGGCAAATATATTCGGGTAGTAGCCCCTCAGCGCAAACTTATAAAAGCTTATTTGCTCGAGTTTCTTCCCTTACGTCAAAGGAGCATTCACGAAACCTTCTAATGTAGGCCATAACTTCCTCCTTTAGCTTTTGCTTCTTGCGAGCCAACTATGTGAGTATGAACTCATCCTCATCCAAAAAGAACTTTTGTACAAGCATCACGTGCAATTCTTCCCAGGAGGCCACATTGCCTGGAGTCAGGTGGGAGTATCAGGTGTAAGCCTTGGCTGTCGGGAATTTTGAGAACTCCCTCAACCTTAGCTTTTCATCATTACAATGGGCCTCAAGGTGCTTAATGAACCTTTTCACATGTTCTTTAGGGTTTCCCCCTTTCCCATGTATTTCTCAAATACGGGTGGAATATACCCTATGGGGTAAGGCTCATTAGTGTACTCCTCTACGTACGAAGAACGAAAATCATTAAAAACTGAGGATCCCTCTTCCCCAGCTTTGGACACCGCTATGAACTTCAAAAGTTCCTTCTTTATCTCTTCCATGCTAGACGGTGGAGAACTGGTTGGTAATGGTACCACCACGGAAAGCGTTGGCAGCACAACCGGTGTACCTCCCCCACACTACCAGTCGTCGTAGGTGCTGCGACAGTTATTCATGCACTTTGCGTAGCTACCCCCATGGTAACAGGTGTAACGATTGACGGTAGAGTAGTGGGGGAACATTATTGATGGTAGGCGAGGCCATTCCTCCTATAAAGGAGGGATCTTGTAATCCCACTGGGGGCGTCATGAAAGAGTTTGATCCTCTGGTGATTCACAACAATGACTGAGGCCCGGTTGTTTTGATGAACTCCACAAATAGGCCCATGAGCACCATTATTTTCACTGGGCCCATTCCAGCTGTCATGTCAGCCATCTTCGTCATGCTTGTAACGACTGAGCTGGATTTTCGCTCGTTCCACTCTCACCCCTTTAGGTAATATACTGAGATATGCCTCATCTTCACGTTGCATGGCGTCAAAATCAATAGTCTTGGCAATGTTATCCTCTGGAATCTTTTCAAAAGAGAATACCTCCCTAGAAGAGTCACCAAAATGTAAGATGTGGGTCCTTAGAATACGATTAGTATCAAGCGAGGCGAAACCCCTTATTAAGACCGTGATTAATGCTAAAGGCTATGTATAATAATTACAATAGATGAGAATGAAAGATACAATGATATTAAGTACTCAATCTGGTATTAAATAATATCTTTACACCATAAAAGTAATAAGAATGCAATATATAAGGGGAACCAGCAAGATGCTTGGTCAGAGGGATAAAGAGCAAACACTCTTGTCACAATAAAGGCAAGGCGAGAACCTCAAGCTCAGTTAATGTTCAATAATGGTGATATCAATGGGAGTAAGGGGAATGTTCAGACAATAAATGTTCTCACAACAGTACTCATGTATGAGGAAAATCCAACAGAAGTTCTAGGTTTGAATTGTCGTCCCTGTGAATTATTTATTTTTATCTATTTATAGGAAGGTCAGGTTCTTCGGGTAACCTTGACAATATTAAATATGATTTTACCGGTATTAAATGCTAAGATACTGTGTCATTAATACCAAAGGTATTGCATTAAATGCATGGGATGTCATATTTTGATGGGAAACTGCCTCACCAATCAAGAGCGTGGTGGCATTAGTGAGAGTGTGATGTGGCAGCTCAAAGGTCTACCCTAAAACGGCTATAAAGTCTGAATTCATCAAATAGGTCTGCCATCTTAAGGATAAAAACCCACATGAGTGTTGTTACTTCGATTCCTTAAATACACAGGCCTTATGACATCATAGAGTAGGTAAACAGTGATTTACACAGGGTGTGTCATCACATCAATCAAAGAGAGAGATTATCGAGTTGAGCATGCTCGGCTGGTAGGAGCTCGAGAACCTAGTGTACTGCTGTGTGTTAACTAGGAATTATCTCCAAATGATCATCTGGGATTAAGGTCTCTCGAGGAGGTTCCCCCGGGTATGATGAGTCGAGCAACTGTTTGTGCTAGATAAAGTTTTTTCCAAGTGTGAAAAGAGGGTTTGTTACTGCTTTCCCAATGTTGCCTTGCTCTCAATCCGTCAAACCAAATCCCTGTAAAGTTCCCAAGAGGAGGTTGTTCGATAGAGCATGTGAGTTCTCCCATGCCCTGCCAGGCATGGTCCCTCGAGGATACTGAACATCCTCGCACATATTACAAAGTTAATCATTTATAAGTAAACATAAATACAAGGCCAAGTACATCCTATTTCTTATTACAAATATTGTTATTCGAATGATCGTGGTCTTTGTAGGAATTCTCTCGAGCATCCTATGCCTTTCCTCCCTTATTTTCCTTTTACTGAATACAATGTTGTCTCCGTTAATCAATCTTGAGTGTGTGGTCATGGACCTAGGCCATGAGTATGTGTGGAATGATTTTCATATTGAATCATGAACCTGGTTCATGACCATGTGTGAGATGATGTTGAAAATAGGTCACGGCCCAAATCCATGACCCCCAATTATTAAAAAAACAATAACAAAATGGTCATTATCATGGACCGTGACAATTTTTTATTTATTTTCAAAAAGAATTGGGGGTTACAGATTTGGGCAGTGATCATATCCATTTAATAAAAATAAATAGGTAGCCCACCCCACCCCACCCCCCAAAAAAAACTGTATTCCGAAACCAATTCGTATACAATCAAGGAATATTGTAACCGTGGAGTTGAAAATTCAAAGGAAAGCACCTTGCCATCCTAGTTAATTCATAAATCATACTAAACGTTCATAAATCATACTAAACATTTATAATTCAAACTAAACATTCATTAATCAAACTAAACATTTATAAATCAAAATAGAGAACCATTATCATAATAGGATGCAAATAGGATTGTCAATGTCCAATATAATAAAATACCGAGAGTTTTGTGACTACACGTTTAGTTCCTACGAGTTATATTGGTCCCGTGCAAGGTGTGCCTGCCTATTATGGGGCCGTTTAGGGGGATATTTTGGGTTTTCACCACCTAGCGTCATGTTTTTAAGTCTAAGTCTAGATATTTATAATTTTTCATCATACAGTCAATTCGGGAGTCCTGTGACTACACGATTAGTTCCTACAAGGTGAGGTGTTCATGCCTCTTACAGAGACGTTTGGGATTGTTATGGGTTTTCACCCTCTAGCGGTATGTTTTAAAGCCTAAGGTAGATATTTGCAAATTTCCATCATATTCTCAAGCCGGGAGTCCCGTGATTACGCGATCAGTTTGTACAAGTTACATTAGCCCTGTGCGAGGTGTTTATGCCTCTTATGGGGCCGTTTGTGGGTTGTTTTGGGCTTTCATCCCTTAGTGGCATATTTTTAAGCCTAAGTCTAGATTTTGAAAATTTTCCATCATATTCTCAAATCAGGAGTCCTGTGACTATACGGTCAATTCCTACAAGTTAAATTGGTCCCGGGCGAGGTGTTCGTGCCTCTAATGGGGATGTTTGGGGGTTGTTATGAGTTTTAGCCAACTAGCGGCATATTTTTAAGCCTAAGTCTAGATAGTTGTAAATTTTTATCATATTCTCGAACCGAGAGTCCCGTGACTACGCGGTTAGTTCCTACGAGTTACAGTGGTTCACGGGGTCATTTAGATGTTGTAATAGGTTTTCACCATCTAGCAGCAAGTTTTTAATCCTACGTCTATATATTTTCAAAACTTTATCATATTCTCAAACTGGGAGTCCCGTGACCACGCGGTCAGTTTTTAAGAGTTACATTGGTCCTGCTCGAGGTGTTCGTACCTCTTATGGGGCCGTTTGGGGATTGTTTTGGGTTTCCTCACTGTAGTGGCATATTATTAATACTCATTCTAGATATTTCCAAATTTCTATCAATCAGGAATCCCGTGACTACGTGGTTCATTCCTATGAGTTACATTGAGGTATATTACGGGGCAGGAATCCCGTAATACCACTAGAGGTGTTCACGCATATTACGGGGTAGTTTTGGGGCCTTTTTTCGATTTTCTCCCTCTAGTGGTATATTTTAAGCTTAAGTCTAGATATTTCCAAATTTTCATCTTATACAATTACAGAGAGTCCCATGAATATGCAGTCAGTTCCTACAAGTTACATTTGTCCCATTCGCGAATTTTATGTTTCAATGATAAATAAGAATAAAATTAAGTACAACAATAATTTTAGTGCAGCTGAATTTAAAAGTTGCTTAGCATCCTATTGCATATCGAAGTCTGAAAATAAAAGGAAGTAAAATATTATTCGTTTATGCCATACATAAATTTAAAACTTCGAAGAAACATTCATAATTTATAAGAGCTCACAACTTACAGTGTAGATATTCCAACGGGGACTACCATCCATGTCTGTCACTGCCCACACATATGTAACTGCAAATATTTTTGGGGGTAGAAGAGAATAAAAGTTCAAATGCGCAGGCGGTAACTGGTCTTCTTTAGGTTCATCGTCCATCTGGAATAAAAACAATTAAGCAGACATGCCAAGTAGATAATTTTTATTTATATACAAGATATGAAAGATGATATGGTGTTAGAAAAATAACGAAAGGAATTTATTGAGATTATACATGTTGAAATAAAATGAAATATCATAGGACTATTAGGGGTACACTGAAGTCTACTGATATGTAAATGAAAAATATGGTGAAGATAATCGGATAAACTGAGTATCAAGTTACAATGAAATGGTTCAAAATATAACACGATAACCCATGAATTATCGATTATAGGGCTTCAATTGTGTAGACATACCGTTACAATATCGCTCAAAGAATAAAATGCACTTGAACAGGCAATTCCAATAATCAGGAAATAATAAATATAGCTCGACACACTTACCTAGAGTGAAACTCATATGTATGTAGAAAGTAAACAAAACTAGGCACTCAAAATCTGAGTCCTACATGCCAATTAGAATTACCGCGGTATACCGGAGTCTAATCCCTGAATCGTAAGGTATGCTACTTGGGGTTCTACTGATAAGGACCATAAATTACAAGGTTATATGCAATTATTCATAGTATGTTGTAGGGTTATACCACAATTAAGGGTAAATAGGTTTAACGGTTCGAGTATAATGGTTTATGGGTTTCGAAAATAATCGAGAATATCGAGGAAATCAATTATACGACACAAATCTGAACTACTCTAAGGAGTTCATATTTGAAATAGGAATTCAAAATTTTTACAAAGTGATATAACAATCAGTAATTAAAAGACATAAGCTCAAATTGACTAATATTGAAATTTAAATCACCTACATTTGAGTTTTATGAATTCCAGTTGGTTGTGCGGCTAATTTTCTGGGTAGGCTGGGTAGTTTGAAACCATAAAAACTGTAAGCAGGTCATATAGGTTCAAAAAAATATTTATGTGATGTAGTAGGATGTAATTTCAAAAGATATTTCAGTGTAATATTAACCAAGAGGGTATAAAGTATAAATTTTAAAACTTTTAACATAAATGATTTCCTTCATTCTATTAAGATTTGAAATTATTGACAGAAGACAAAATGTCTCTATTTATGTTCAAGTAATTATAGAAAAGTTTGGGGAGGTTTTGAAATACTTAAAAAAGTTAACAGGGGGTTATGTGTAAACATAAAACTTAATTTTTAAACTCAAAATTGTTTTTCTTTAGAAAACACATTCCTGGAATCCAAACATGGTGATGTAATATACCAATTTGTTCAGAATAAAAAAAATAAAAATATTGGAAAAACTCAAGAATTTTTTAATTGGAGATGCACCCTCACGCGCTCAATCAAATGTGTGACGCAGTTGTTTTGACTTTCACTTGCGCGGATGAGGTCAGTCATCTTCAATCTCTCGACATTTTGACTTTAGGTTTCCAAAACTTTGACCTTGATTCCGAAACATTTTAGAATTCCTTTCAAGTTGATTCATGAATGAAAGTTGCCTAATTTTTTAATAGGAATCTAACCGTATTGGTTTAAAGAATTTTGGTGGTCTAAATCGAGCTCTCGGATTTAAGTAAAAATGGTGAAATTTTGACCAAATAGAACTAATTGAAATTGATGATTCTCATTCCGGCATCATAACGGTTTATTTTATATCAAAAATGTGGAAGAATGAACTTGGTTTGAGAAATTTAGTGGAGTAAAATCTTCGAATTTGTTTACTGAAATTTTCAGGGTCGGAAACTTTAACCCATGATTTGGGGTATCAAAATCCATTTTTTGTTGAATTAAACATTACACCTAGGTTCCTGAGAACCTGAGCTCAACTTACCTCACTTTGAAACTGGTTCAAAGTCAAATAAGCAAAATCCACCATTGAAGCTCAAGCTTTAATGGAGTTTTTTTTATTTTTGAGCTATTTCAGTGCATATACATGCCAACTTTTACATGTAAACACATATTTCTATTCTATAGATATGAAGAAACACAAAGACATTCAAGAAACAAGCATTCATGCATAAAATTACATAAATGTAAAAACTCTTAAAAGTTTACTTTGAAATTGCACTCAGTTGGGATAGGTTTCTACTGAGGTAAGAGGGGGTTTTATAGGGTTTGAAGAGGGGAGTTACTTAATTGTTTGGAGATGGAGTTTGGGTTGATTTACACAAGTTTCCATTATTGTTTCATTGGAGGTATAAAGGGTACCATAGGTTGCACATATAGTACAACTTATTCTGGTTGTCCAGTTGGTGCCATATCACCAGGGGGTGTAGGGTAAACAAGTTTGGGTTTAAGTTTAGGTCCTTGGATAGTTTTCATATAGGTTTTAAGGTTTTAGTTTATTTTATCAAAGTTTAGGGGATTTGTGTAATTATATAAACTTAATAGATTTGTTTATAAAAATCCTATAAAATATATCTCCTTAAGTCAAACTCTGAGTGAAAGTTGGGATCAAATTGGTATAAGAATTTGTAAAGAATCATAATTCTACTTATAGGGGTATTTTAGTAATTTAGGGGAAGTTTAGGGTTTTGCTTAGAAATTTATCTATTTAAGGGACTAAAAGCTAATTTAAGGTGTGTTGTTACAACATTGGTCCCCTGAGGGGTGTTTGTGCCTCTTACAGGGGCCGTTTGTTATGGGTTTTCACCCTCTAACATTGTTGTATGTAAAATTATATTCCCGCATGGACCAATGATGAATGTACACTTATCCTCCAACATAGCCGGCCAGCTTACTTGATCGTCCTTAGAGAAACTTAGTAGGCTAGAATGTCGACCAACTCCAGAAGGCCAACCAGCAGGAATACTACTAGTTACTCGAATGGGATGCCAACCAGCACTGAATTCCAAGAGTTTTATTTATTTTACACATATGTAAACACCTCGCAAATATAAAGGCACTCCACATCTAGGGTTTCAAACCCCTATAAATGAAAATTATTCCCTTAGCTCAAGGGACAACTCGAATCACTCATATTCACACCATACTGAGCTATTGTAAACCCCATTGAATAAAAATAACAGTGGACGTAAGCTATTTTGCAACTGAACCACTTTAAAAACCTTGTCTCTTGTGTGTGTGGTATGAGTTACTTATCTTGATTTTATCTGTGATTATAAATTTGGAGTTATTCCATATTTAGGCATCAACAGATTGGCTTCGTATGTGGGAAACATTTATCTGTCATCGTTCTCTACCATTTGTTTCGTTTCTTTATCTCTAAAAAAATGATTGATCGTGAAATTAGCGCTCGAAATGAAGGTAATCCCATCATTCCTTCTGCACCTCCTAGTACGGTAAATTTACAGGGAATTCCTCTCAACCTTACTAGAGGGAAGGAAGTCTTACAGGAATCTGTTAAGTAATTGGCCTGCACTAAGCAAACTAAGTATTCTAATTCTAAAAGGGATGTGCCACCACCGCCAGCTAGACATTTATCATTCTTGTTCTTCTCATGATAGGTCATATCGTCCTAGTGTAACTTCTTCATTCAGGTCAACAGATTACTATGATGGTAGATCTTTTTTCAAAGAAAGAACAAATTTCTTAGAGAGGCTAAGCAGGGAGTCTTCTTTTGATCTTCTAAGCCCCTTGAGTAACTAGAGGACATTATAGGGAGTAGGAATGTCGTCTCAAATACAGAGAAGGATTCATAAGATCTGGAACTAGTATGAGGGGCTCTGCGCATGCTGAGTAGACCTATCAGGAGGAGATTTCAGCACATATACACAATAAAGTTACTAGATCTACCTCTGCCAAGGCTAAGCCAGAAGAACATTCTTGAAAGGGGTCCATGCAAAGGTTGGAAGATTTTCTAGGTGAAATGGCCAAGACAAATAATCCACTGCAAAGGAGTTTCATAAAAGGATCACATTTCATCTAGGTAATTGTGGAATACACCTTCCAAGTTGAAGCCACCAGTGGTTACTCCTAATTATGATGGGAAACTGATCCAGTCTTGTACATAGAGCAATATCAAGCTACTGCAGATATCTACTCAGTGCCCGATGAAATGAGATGTAGAGATTTCTCAAGTTCCATCATTGGGACCAGCCCAGATTTGGTATAATAATATCTCAAGAGGTAAAATCTCTAGTTTTCATCAGTTAGTTGAATTATTCATTGATAACTTTTTCTTTGGGGCTAAGTCAATCAAGAGTGTCACTTATCTCTTGATTGTGCGACAAAAGTTAAGAGAAAGTACTAGAGTAAATTACTCGTTTCAATAATGAAAAATAAGAGGTGGTAGACTATAAGGAGAAAACAGTCATTGCAGCACTTATGAGTGGGTTGCTCACTACAGATCCCTATTATGCTTTAGCAAAGAATCCACCCAAAACCATGACATAATGAATGGCCAAAGCAGGAAAAATAATGAATACCGAGGAAGCTATGACAGTGAAGTAAGTTCTCGAGACCAGGGGTGAAGGTCAGAAAAACAATTCTAATTCTTTCAAAAAGGATTAAAAAGACAAGAAGATGGATCGGATCAAGAATTATGATGAACATACCCCACTCAACAAAGGTTTTCACCATATTCTAGAGGAGATCAAAAGGAACAGAGACTTGAATTGACCTGGAAAGTTAGAGACACACCCCAAAAGAGGGATAAGTCCAAATACTATGATTTTCATAGGGATCATGGGCACAACGCCAATAATTGTATTGTACTAAAGCATGATATTGAAAATCTTATTCGAGAGAAACAATTGAGCAAGTTTGTTGATTGGAATGGCAATCGAGATGATCGGAGGAGGTCTGAATCTCCATCTTGAGCAAGGGAAGATAACAAAAGGGCACAAAATAATGATTTTTAAGAAGATCCAGACTTACCGAAGAATTCTAATGAGCAAGAAGTGAAAGTACACATTATATACTTTAGGTTCCATTTCATTGTAGGTGGTGATGCTGGAGGAGGAGACGTGGTAGCAGAAAGGAAAGCTTACTTGAATGAAATCAAGACCTACCCAACTGTCAGACAGATTGATATAGCTGAATTCAGTGATAGTCGGTTAAGGAAAGTCAAAAGAGATAGGTTGGTGATTAGATTTTTCAAAAATGATCTGAGCGGGGTTCTTTACCCTCATGACGATCTGTTAGTTATCACATGCAGAGTTTATCATGGCAGAGTCGTAAGGATCTTATTGATAATGGGAGATCAACAGATGTAATGTTCTATAACTGTTTCGATAACCTAAGGCTTAAGATCAGAAAGCTAGAACCATACCATAAACCTCTTATTGAATTTGTAGGAGATAAAGCATACCCATTTGGAATTATCAAGTTGGAAATCTTGGTCGACACCTGGTCGGCGAGCAGGAGAGAAAGAATTCGCTTCTTTATGTTTAATAAAAATGTCCCGTTAGCTTATAATATCATCCTGGGAAAAGTGGGAATCAAGCATTTAGAGGTTGTGCTATCTACAGTGAACCAATGCAAGAAATTTCCAACAAATTATGGAGTCGGCATAGTAAATGGCAGTCAGAAAGATGCCAATTAATGTTATTATATGTCACTCGACCAACAAGATATGCAAATAAAGAGCACAACCACTTTTCACAATGACACTCTAGATCCTCGGGAGGAATAAGCGCTGGTAAAGGGTAAAGTTATGGAAGAAATGAAAGTTGTTGTATTGGACGATGAAAAGCTAGAAAGAACCACCCAGATCGGTTCCATGTTATCTCATTCTCTCAAACAGGAATTAATCACATTCCTTAGAAAAAGGAAAGATGTTTTCGCTTGGAGCCATATTGATATATCGTGAATTGATCCAAACTTCATATTCCATAAGCTTAATATTTATCCAGGCTATAAGACGATCAAGCAAAGGAGAAGAGGCTTCATCCCCGAGAAGAATACAATAATCTAAGAGGAAGTGGAGAAATAATAGTGAGCACAGTTCATTGAAGACGTCAAGTACCCTAGTTGATTGGATAATGTGGTGATGGTCAAGAAAAAGAATAATAAATGGAGTATGTGTGTAGATGTTACAGAAGGCATGTCCAAAAGATCATTTCCCTTTAACAAGGATTGAATAATTAGTCTATGTTACACCATGCTATGAGTTAATCAGTTTTATGGATGCTTATTCTGGTTATAACCAGATTAAAATAAAGCCCAAAGACAAGGAAAGCACTTCCTTCATTACCAGCCGAGGAATTTACAGTTATAATTTAGGTTAAAAAAACATTGGAGCTACCTATCAGAGACTAGTGAACAAGGTTTTTGAAGATCAAATCGAAAAAAACATGGAGGTCTACATAGATGACATGCTCACCAAGAGCCAACATGTTGCCGAACACATTGCGGACTTAGCTCGGACCTTTGATCAATTGGAAAAGCACCAGATGAAGCTCAACCTAACCAAATCCATCTTCGGTGTACAAGAAGGGATGTTCCTAGGGTACATTATTAATCAAAGGGGAATAGAAGCAAACCTTGACAAGATTAAAGCTTTTCTTGGAATGTAGTCCTCGACCAACAAGAAAGAAGTTCAAAAGTTGACAGGAAGAGTAGTTTCATTAAACCATTTTTTTCTCCCGAGCAATTGATAAATGTCTTCCATTATTCAAGGTTCTTAGAAAGACCCTTGAGTGGAATGACGAATGTGATAAGGTCTTTCTGGAAATGAAGAAATACTTGGTCTCTCCCCCACTTCTTTCCTGCCCAACTCTGGGAGAAAAATTATATTTATACTTTGTTATTTCAGAGTCGGCTGTAAGTTCAACTTTGATCTGACTGAATGGTGGAGTTCAAAGGCCAGTGTATTATACTAGCAAGGCATTTCAAGGAGTGGAAATCAATTATCCACACTTGGAGGAGTTAGCCCTAACTCTTATTGAAACCTCTAGGAGGATAAGGCCATATTTCCAAGCCCATACCATTATTGTCTACATGAATTTGCCTCTACGACAAGAACTACACAAACCAGAGAAGTTTGAAAGGCTAATGTCTTAGGCAGTTGAATTGGGAGAGTATGAAATTATTTATGAACCCAGAGTTGCAATAAAAGGCCAAACAATGGCAAACTTTATTTTTGAATTCATATATACAGAGGATCAACCTAGTCCATGTTTACCTGTCGATTAGACTTCTATGGAAGAGAGCTTAGCTCAAAAGAAAACAGAGACTGGGGCCAATTTACCTAGTTCCGCAGCTGCTCAAGAACAATTACAACAAAGCAAGAAACTGTTCAAGCATAGATTATTATTAGAAGAAAAGTTCTCTGACGGCATTCCAACTTGGTCGTTGTTTGTAGATGGATCCCCATGTGCTACTAGAAGTGGAGCAAGCCTCATCATCAACACTCCGAATAACTTAGATGTGGAATATGCACTGAGATTCTAATTCAAGACTTCCAACAATGAGGCCGAATATGAAGCATTGATCACAAGATTCGAATTGGCTTTGTAAGGATAAATTTTCAAGTTGTGTCAATTTGTATGTATTGGCATTATTCCTGACAAAATTCAATTTGAGTCATATATAGATTTTTACTTGTCACAATGCCCACATAGTCTATGACGTGTTGTTTGCAGACGTAGCGGCTAAGCTTCAATATACATCATGCCGTGTTTATTAGTGCATGTTTCACATCTTCATATCATATTTCATTCTGAGATACTCTCAGGTGTGAACACAAAATGTTTATGGGACTCGAAAATTATTTTAAGGATGTTCTTTTGTTTAAAAATAATTTTAAAATGATAAAAAGGTTTTTGAAAGGTTTTAACTTCATTTATTCTAATCTCGTTTTAGAGTCGTGTAGATCTTTACCTTTAGTTTAGAAGGATCAAATGACTTTAACAGTTTTTCAAATGACATGTGACTGTCATTCAAATGACATGGACATCTCGTTCTAACAAGATGCTATATTTCTCAAACGATAATACAATGTCGTTTGAACAAGATATGATCTCGTTCGATCGATGCAAGAAATTACCTAAAATAGTGAGTGGTCGCGCGAAGCATCTATCTAACGACCTAAGAAATGACCATACCTAACACTTTTAACACCTCGTTACTAAGGTAGCAAGATCCAGTTTTTGAACGACATTGATATGTCATTTAAACAGCATCCATAAGTCATCTGAACGACTTTAAAACTTTTGTTTTCTAGCTTTAAAAATTTGCAGGATTTGCCTAGGGGAAATTTTATGAAAGCAGCAACTAGAAAATAAAAACAGCAGCAGAAAAGGCTCAAAACAAAAAAATAAAACAAGTATGAGTTTCATGCTAACATAGTATCAATGTGCTCAAATATGAATATGATATGAATGGGCGTGAACTACAACAAATGAATCACAACTTGAACACATCGAAACAATTAAGAAGCTCTAATTGATAGCTAAATTTCATCAAACTAAGTTTTAGGCATATGTGATAATTAATATATTGAGCTTAATGAACTAAACGAACAGCATGCACATAAATCCAAAATTTTGACGATTCAACAAGCAATAGCGTCATGACACGATTTTTCAACATTAGGATTCATGGTGCAAACTCGTTGTTATTTTTCCATCCAAACACCTTTATATATTCATATTTTCTTTTTCTAGCTCTTTTGGGGTTTCTACTTTGCTCACTTTAGAGAAATCCTATTGGCCCCATTTGTGCCATGTATTTCCTTTTATTGCCATAATTTTTTCTTGGGTTCTTTTAAATAGTGGCTTTCACAACGAGATTATTATTCTCTCGCAGCCCTTTCTTCTGAACACACGTTATTTTATCAATTTGAGCAATATAAATCCTCACTGCAAACAGTTCTTACATACACACCTCCTCCCAAGTCTTATTACGCGTAGATGAAAAAATTGAGAGGAGAACGTCTGATGAAACTCAAATATGCATGAGAAGTCAAACATTCATGTCAACTCATGCATGTGAGCAAGATGACGTATGTACAAAGTCAAATGCAAATCAACATCAAAACATCCTTATTAATCAATGGTTAAGAACATTCTAAGAATCTATAATTATGACCAAACGTCCTAGCCACATGAATAATGAAATGATGGGGGTCCAAGTGACGCGACTTAAAAAGTGTCTAAAGTGCGTGCTAATATAGGCTCAAGTGCAAGCTTGTCGCGTAAGTAATAAACCCGGTAATACGGGGTCGAATTCATAGGGAAATAGAACGAATTCACTTGACGACGAACGGTAAGACGGTCAACCATAACCTGACTCTAAAAAGAAACGAAAATAAATTATCAAAGTGGGAAAATTTCTATTAACTAAATGTAAGTTAATTAAACTAATTATGAAGCTAAACATGAAAGAGTAAGCTAATTATGATTTACTAAGTATGAATGGGAAAAATAGGTTAGAATGCAATCCCCCGACCCGAGTACGTTTACTGGCTATAAAACTAGCTATGAATTAAATAATTGATTAAATCCAGTCTTTATTAATCTCAAGCATCACATATATGAGGGTACTAGCCTGCACCATACATAATCAAAAGTAAGAATAAAGTGATGTCATAGTAGCTACACGCGCGTCGCACTCTTAAGCATCTCGGTTACCTAGAGCAAACCGGATCAAAAGTCCTACAACGGTTATGATCACCACACAACATGATTCGATCATTTACTTAATTCAAGGAACTAATTTTACACACATGCAAACCACATCGGGTTGGGTTCATGCACTCCAACCCCTAAAAGTCTAACCTAGCATGGTGCAATTAACAAAAAATAGGGTTTCTACGGTGCATGTAACTGAACTCATGATGAAATTACTTCTAAAGAAGAATAAAGATGTAATATCTACTGGGAATAAACTAATCATGCAACAATTATTGAAATCAAATGATAAAGAAGATAAAGAAATCAACTTTACTGCAGAAATTGTAACTGAGAATTAACAACTGTAATTTGTGAGCTTCTAGGATTCTTCTCTACATTCTCTCTCTAAAACTATATAAAAAGAAGCTCCCTCATGTTTGGGGAATCGTTTTGAATAAATAACCTACGAAATTACAAGAGTTTTAGCCATGCAATACTCTAGTTGGAAAACTGGATAATTATTAAATTCAACCTCCAGATCGGTCCGACCTGATATTTTGGTTCGGTCCGGTGTATACCGGATCGGTTCATTTTCTCTTTATATCGGATCGGTCCGCTTCACAATGGTTATACAATAAGTTCAAGGGTTCGAACCGGTTCATTTTTAATGGAATTCGGATCGGTCCGCTTCACCAAACTTAGACAGTGGACTTCAAGGGGGCAGGATCGGTTCGTTTATTATGTAATTCGGATCGGTCTGGGTCCTTGGATCAATTTCTCTTCATTTTCTCTTCATTTTCTCATGATTATCTCTCATCTTTCAAGGCTCATAAATTTTGCTCCCGGACTCGAATTCAGACGTCGTTTCTTCCTACGTGCTTGTAGACTCGAGGTCTTAAACTTTCATTTTGGGTCCTCGTCCGGATTCCAACTAAAAATTACTCTTTTACCCTTTTGACTTTTCTTCTTTTCTTCTTTTCTTTTCTTCCAGTTTCTTTCTTTCTCTCATGCATAAAATATGTGCAAAATTTATGAAAATACACAAAACTCGGGGTATTTGTTAGAAGATGTTAGTATCACAGATATGAGATAAATCAATGCATTTTACATAGCCCGGGGTGATAAAAGCCTTTGGATAAATCGAAAGAATTTATGCCTAATCAAACCCCCCTAACTTAGAACTTTGATCGTCCCGAGCAATGTAAAAGAATCAAAAGCATGGTCAAACTCTAACTAGGGATAGAATACCTCTTTCGCAGGAAAATGATTGCATTTAGTATATTCAACAAGCCTTTAAATCCCTAGGTTATCCTAGTAGGACGAGTTGTATCTCATGAGGGTTTGCAGTGAATATACCCACAAAATTCATTTACGACTCAAGAAAATTCAAAGTATCTAAAAATTGGACAATTTAAACTCATCAAAAAAATGGTCACCTTAAAACCATATTCACAAGTCTCAAATCATAGTGTGTGTGTGTGTGCGAAGCCGAAAATCAAATCACAAATTTCCACCGATTGATCATTACGTTACTTTTTGAAAATTCGTTTTGATTTCCAAATCTCACGGATACACTCACAAATGAATCACTCAAAATTTGGTTATTTTCTCTCAGTATGCGTGATATATAAGAGTAAATGTAATGAACACGAATTCACGCACACAACTTTGAAAAACGGAATATTTGAGGTGAAAATATCTCTTCATCGGATTACGGTTATTGTGAAACGGGAAACATCATCTCTTAGTCACACCATTTTAATCTCTTTTAATATTATTTCTTGTCTTAGCTTTCCCAGCGGTATTTAATTTTGCAATTCGGACTCGATTAGGACTTTATCGGGTTGTAAGGTGTATTGGGTGAAATGAGATTGATTGAGAAATTCGGTATTCGAAACTATTCTTAGTATGTCCGTTTGTGCTTTTTCAGGCTTTCGCTCATTTTCTCTTCTTTTTCTAATTTTTTTTCTATATTTCACACTTTTCCTTTTTTCTTGCTATTTTTGTTGAGCATGCTTCTATTTTTCTTTCCCCTTTTTATGCATTTTCCGGACTTTGTTTCTGACTTTTTACTTTTCACAATTCTGGTCCAATTGGGTTTTTTGGGTTATCAAACGAAAGGAACACATTTATTAGGCTCAATTGGTGTTGTAAAAGGGATGAAATTTTCATTACTTTTCTGGTCAATATTTTTTGGTGTCAAACGAGGGCCTACTTCGTTGTCCAAATTGCTAAATGCTTAACCAAATGCGTCTCGAGATTAATTGAAGTTTAGAAATATATTTTGCGTGCTTTTCGAGACAATGTGGCATACGTTTCCGTAATCGTTCAAAGCAATGGTATTGAGATCCTCAACGACTTTTTACAATGCCGAAATGAAATTTGAGTTAACCATTAACTCGGATTGATTTAAAAACTCGCAAAAAGTGATAGGCTCGAATTCTCACCGGGTTGGTTAATCTCCACATTTATTCGTTAAGTCGTCAATTTTCGCTCAATTTCCATCTTTGGTCAATTTCGACTTTGTGCATTTGATTTTTTTACAACTTGAGACAAAAAATTTGTGACATTTTTTAAGCTTTTAAATTCCAATTTTCATTTATTTTGAAGAAAAATATTTTTGGCTTTTTTAAAAAATTTCAATTTTTTTTAAAATTTTTGAAATTTTATAAAAAAAATTTGGGCATTTTTAGAAATACGCACTTGTCACACACACACACTCACACACACCCAACTTAGACTTTTGCATTGTTCTCAAGCAAAAAGGATGAAAATCCAACTAAGAGCGAATTAAAAGTGCGAAGAAATAAAAGGAACAAATAGTGAAAATGCAGATTTTTATATAACTAGCAAACGTGTATTACAAAAGGCGGGGATAAAAGCAACTAGCAATTACAACCAATCCGAAAAGCAACACAAACAACCAACACACAAAACACCATACAAGGGCTTCATTGGGGCGGTGGGCAGGAGCTACCGGCCGCGTTAGGATCATATGGGTCATAAAAATATGTAGGTGGTGGCGTACCCATAGACATACGATACGTCTCGGCCTGAAGACGCGCCATCATACTAGTGTCGCGTTGATATGCGCGGCTATCTTCACGGTACTCAATCATAAACCCCTCAAAATGCGCCTCGAGAGAGACAACCGAGCGGTGAGATCTTCTCATCCAGGCATATAATATGAGTCGGCATCCTCATCGTACTCCTCCTCGCCATAGCCAATCATAATGTCCGCCTCCACCTCTTCCTCTTCATCATCGCTCTCATTATCATCACCCTCATCATCATCATCCTAATCGTCCTGAGCTGCCCTTCATGCCCGAAGAATCTCCCGTTGCTTCTCACTTTTTGTATGTGTGCCATGCCCAAGAGGGTTGGGAAGGCGAGGAAAATCGGAGGGAGGCTCAATGCCAGCATCCGCTAGGATGTAAGTGATGAACCGGGCATACGGTAGAGGGGTTTAACCCTTTTGCTCCACGATCGCATAAAATATGTCTTTATAAATGATTTGGGCCAGGTGGATAGGGGTGTTAGGGTCAAAGAGGTGATAAACAAGGGTTGCTTAATGCTAGCGCATGGCCGAGTCATTGGAAGTTTGGAGTATATTCGTGCATACAATTTTAAAGGTGAGGTGCACCTTATTTCTTAGCCGGCCCACCGGGAATGTCTCGATAGCCCATGGCATGCCGAGTGTAATGCGGGACATGCATATGTCCTTCTTAAGGGGAGGGAGGTGGTTGGGATATGTGTATGGGAAAGGTCTTGGAACGTCTTTTGTATTTAATTTTTGGATGAGAATGTCCAAGGAGAATGGGACGTGAATGCCACCCATATAAGCCTCGGAGACGTTATGACCGGTGTGGACTAGGGAGACATAAAATGCTCATACTTGGGATGCCCACACCACTCCGTGTGGGTCATTGAGGAAAGGAAACCAACCCTTCTCTATGAAAAGATTGGTGATGGAATTAGGCATCTCGGGCCACATAACTATGCTTTCCATGTGTAGTTTGCGAGACGGGATGAAGAAGTGCTCACACCATATTCGTTCTTGCAGGGAGCGGTGTGCAGCCCCGCCATCATTGAGAATCTCTACGGAATCATATTTTTGGGGAAGGGCTTAGTTGGCCATGTTGACTGAAGGAAAATGGGCTTATGGGATTGTGAGAGAGAGTAAGAGAGCGGTGATGAAATTGGGGTAAGAGGGTTGTATTTATAGTTAGTGGGGGGTGGTTTATGAGGGGAAATGTTTGGAGGGAAGGGGGTGTATTTGGGAGGGAAAAATGGATGGGGGAATGTGGGGGAAAAATGGGAGGGAAATTAGTGGATTGGGAAGAAGGGGGTGAACTTAAGGAGAAGAAAAGTTACAGACACCGGACCGGTCTGAGTTTTTTTTATTTTCAAATTTTCCAAAAATGAACAGATCTGGGTCCCCAGGACCGGACCGATCTGATTCCCAGAAAGGCTAATTTTTCCCCTAACTTTAATTGCTCTTCTCTCTCAAACCTCGGATGTTCCTACGTATGGTCAACCTAAAACTTCCCAATGCTTACTCTGAACCCTATACGCTTTCTCGAAATGTGTGCTGGTGTTCCTATCCCTAACCTCTCAAGACTTAACCTACGGACTCTAACTAACCTAACCGACTCACAGCTACTATACACAAGAATTATCCCCATACGCGTCGGGGTTGCGAAGACCTTTTGCTACAGCTCACTCACGCCCATAAACGGGGTCCAACAACCAAATGGTGTCAACTTCATCCACACACGCCCCTAAATATGACTTTAGACATTACCCCTTAACTTTGAATGCAGCTCCCCCCTTTGGAGCTTCTAGTTCCACAGCTCCGTGGGGGAATACCTTCTTCACGACGAATGGGCCAATCCAGCTAGACCGAAATTTACCCAGAAACAAATCAAGCCTAGAGTTGTAGAGAATCATTTTTTTCCCGGAATAAAACTCTTTGCGTCGGATAATATTATCATGTGTAAGTTTCATCCATTCTTCGGATATCTTAGTGTTCCCGTACGCATCATTGCGTATTCATTCTAACTCATTTAATTAAAGTTTGTAATCTTCATCGGCTTTATCTAAGTTATAGTTCAACCTCTTAATGGCCCAATAATCCTTGTGTTCTAGCTCCAAGGGGAGTTGGCAAGGCTTGGCATACACAAAGCGAAGCGGATACATCCTGAGGGGGGTTTTGTATGCGGTGCGAAAAGCCCATAACAAATCGTTCAATCGAAGGGACCAATCTTTCCGGTTAGGATCGATGGTCATCTTAAGGATGTTCTTGATCTCAAGATTTTCCAACACGACTTGCCCACTCATTTGTGAGTGATAAGTAGTTCCAACCTTGTGGACGACCCCATACTTTCTTATAAGCTTCTCAAACGACTTGTTGCAAAAATGTGTTTCGTTATCACTAATTATTGCCTTCGAAGCACCGAAGCGAGAGAGTATGTGTTCTTATAAGAACTTTATCACCACTTTGTTGTCGTTCATTTTGGTAGATATAGCTTCCACCCATTTAGAGATGTAATCTACTGCAATGAGGATGTATAAGAAACCAAAAGACGGGGTAAATGAGCCCATGAAGTCAATGCCCCAACAGTCAAAGATCTCAATAATGAGACTAAGGGTTAATGGCATCATGTCTCGTCGAGTGATAGCTCCCATCCATTGACACCTATCACAAGATTTGCAACACTTATCAATGTCCCGAAAGATTATGGGCCAATAGAGGTCGCTTTGAAGGATTTTAGCGATTGTCTTTTTCGTCGAAAAATGACCTCCATAAGCTTCTGAATGACAAAATTGGACGACTTTTGGTATCTCATCATTCGGTACACATCGTCGGATGATTTGGTCTGTACAATATTTGAAGAGGAATGGATCATCATAGAAAAACATGCGTGACCAAGTAATAAACCTTTTCTTCTCTTGTGGTGTCCAATCGGGAGTGACGGATCCTGTGACGATGTAGTTAAGTATGTCCTCAAATAAAGGGAGATAAGAGGTAGCAAATAACTACTCATCCGAAAAATACTCGTTTATGGGTAAGGGATCACTAGGCACGTCGAACGAAAGTCGGGATAAATGATCAGCAACGACGTTTTCTACTCCTCTCTTATCTTTAATAGAGAGATTAAACTCTTGTAGGAGTTTGACCCACCTTATGAGGCGTGGTTTTGCATACTTCTTGGCAAAGAGATATTTTAGAGCCGCATGGTCGGTGAAGCATGTGATGGGGGAACTGATGAGGTACGAGCAAAATTTATCTAGGGCAAACACTACCGCTAGCAATTCTTTCTCCGTGGTGGAGTAATTAAGTTGTGTTTCGGTTAAAGTCTAGCTAGCGTAGTAGATGACATAAGCTTTCTTGTACTTCGGCCCAAAATAGTCCCTATCGCGAAATCACTCGCATCACACATAAGCTCGAATGGTAAAGACCAATCCGGAGCTTGCATGATGGGAGCGAAAACAAGCATGCTTTTAAATTTATCAAAAGAACATTGGCATGCCTCATTCCATTCAAATGGGGTGTCCTTCATAAGAAGATTACTCAAGGGTCTAGCGATGGCGTTAAAGTCCTTGATAAACCTTCTATAAAATCCCGCGTGGCCCAAGAAATAACGCACATATTTTAGTGATTTCGGTGGGGGTAACTCAGCTATGACATCTATTTTGGCTCTATCAACCTCAATTCCCTTGGACGATACAATGTGTCCAAGAATTATTCCTTTGGTGACCATAAAATGTCATTTCTCCCAATTCAGCACCAAGTTCTTTTCCACACATTGGGCAAGTACTTTCTCAAGATTCGCTAGACAAAGATTAAAAGAGGTGCCGAAAATGCTGAAGTCATCCATAAAAATTTCGAGTCCTCTTTCAATCATGTCGCTAAATATACCCAACATAAACCTTTAAAAAGTCGCGAGTGCATTGCATAATCCAAATGGCATACGTTTGTAGGAAAACATTTCAAAAGGACATTTTAAAGTCATCTTCTCTTGATCAAGTACATATCTACCTATATTTGGTTATATCTGAAATAACCCTTAAGGAAATAATAGTATGGGTGTCCCACCACTCTCTCTATCATTTGATGGTGAATGGTAAGGGGAAATTATCTTTCCTAGTGCCCGTATTGAGTTTTTGGTAATCACTGCAAATGCGCAACCCGATAGTGGTACATTGGGGAATTAGCTCACCCTTAGCATTCTCAATCACAGTCATACCCGACTTCTTCGGGATAACTTGTATAGGGCTCACCCATTTACTATCCGAAATTGGGTAGATGATCCCGACATCCAACAGCTTAATAATTTCAGCTCGCATGACCTCCTTCATGGTAGGGTTCAATCTTCTTTGCATTTCCCTCGAGGGCTTCACGTCCTCCTCTAGGTGCCTTTTATGGGTACAAATCAAGGGACTTATACCTTTCAAATCCTCTATGCACGAACCAAAATAACTTTGGGGCTTCCTTAAAATGTCCAGCAATTTACCCTCTTGCTCTTTATCTAGGCTAGAGGAGACAATAATAGGAAATGTCTCATCCTCTCCTAAATAAGCATATTTAACATTGGAGGGTAATTTCTTTAATTCGAGGGTAGGAAATTTTTCATCGGAGGGAATCGTGCCTGTCTCCCTCGATGGTAGTTCCTCGAATATAGAAACTCAATTTACATCTCTCACATCCTCATTCGACGCTCTCTCATTAAGAATCACTCTCAACTCCTCTATCTTCCTCTCGAAGTCGGTGTACGTCCCCTCACTCTCACTGCTCGATATAAGGCATAGTCCTAAGGCATCTCCACTAAAATTTTCCTCTACGTGCTCCTCTACGATCTCCTCAATAAGTTCCATTGCGTGAAAATTATACTCATCACCCACATGTTGGGCGATGTTGAAGACGTTTGACTCAAAGGTCACGTTCCCGAAAGTGAGTTGCATTTGCCCATTTCGAGTGTTAATTAATACGTTAGTCGTAGCTAAGAATGGGTGCCCAAGGATAATGGGAACATGGTTACTTGAGGTAAAGGAGGGATCCGTGTCCCAAATGACAAAATCTACCGGGAAGTATAAGGTGTTAACTTGGACTATCACGTCCTCAACAATACCTCTTCGTATCTCTACGGTACAATCCGCAAGTTGGAGAGTGATCTTTATGGGTTTAAGTTCTTCTAAATCAAGTTGCCTATAAATGGAATAAGGTAAAGTGTTGACACTCACCCCTAGATCTAGTAAGGCCTTTTCAATTTCTTTCTCTTCTATGATGCAGTAAATGGTAGGTGCACTTGGATCTTTGAACTTTGGTGGGAGATCATTAAGAAAAACGGAGCTCAAGTTTTGTGTGAGGAATACATTGTTGTTCTCCTTTAGCCTTCTTTTCACCGTTAATAACTCCTTAAGGAGCTTAGCATAGGCAAGAATTTTCTTTATGGCATCGAGAAAAAGTAAATTCAGTTTTACTTGTTTAAAGACCTCTAGCACATCATCAAAGGGGTTTCCTTTTTGGGGAGGAACCAATCATTGAGGAAATGGCGCGATAATGGGTGGTTTCACTACTACTTCGGGCGCACTAGTGTCGTCATTTTCACTCTCCTTCAAGGTGACATCTTCGACCTCTTTCATGCTGGGAGAAACCTCCTTGTCCTTAGGTATGTCGTGTAGGGGAGGTGATAAATCAATAACTCTTCTACTACGTAGAGTGGTGATGGCTTGACATTGCTCTTAATTCTCTATGGATATATATCTAACACTAGTTTGATTCTAAGGAGGTCTTTGGCCTTGACCCGAAAACTTACCCTTCTGTTGGATACTCAACGACGATTTTAACTTAGAGATATTCGCATTTATTTCGGAGAACATGCGCTCATACTTAGCATTGGTTGCATTCTGGGCATTGATGAATTGTTGTATCGTATCCTCGAGATTTATCCACGATGGAGTGATATACGGTCCGGGAGGTGGTGCTTGCATATGTCCTTGCATATGTGGTGCTTGTTGAAAGTGTGGGGGTGGAGAAGGGGGAACGTACGAATTAGGATTCAATGCAGCATGTTGTTTCCCATAGCTAAAACCAGGATGGTTTTTTTATGAAGGGTTGTAAGAATTCCCATGCGGGACACCAAAATTACCCTTAAATCTTCCTACTCCACTCACTTGCTCCTGATGCATAATTTTATAGGCAGGTATCGTCGGGCATTCCTCTGTTGAATGTCCCGCCTCACAAATAGCACACACCTTTTCAATGGGGGTGTGGATGGAGCCGATTGCTTCTCTTCCTCGTACTTCGAGTATTTCTCTCATACTCCTCTCAAATTGGTCAAGTCGATGTTCTAATAAAGTATCTTTGTATACATGGTATAGGCCTGATCCAAAAGGAGTGGTGGATGCTTGTCGAGGCCAGTTTTGGGCATTACGATCATATGTGTCCTTCACTTTTGTAGTTTAGACGACATATTTAAGGTGGATCTCAGCATCATTAGCATCTAGATCGATAAAGGGTCCATCACACATCGTTTCAACGAGTTGTTTGGTGTTTTTCTTAGCCCATTATGGAAGAAAGAGATAAGTTGTTGTTTATCAAGACCATGGTGAGGGCATGAAGTGACTAACTCGTTAAAACGCTCTTGACATCGATCAAACGAGTCATTTTCTAGTTGTCAGAAAGTTTGAATTTGAGCCTTAATGGCATTCGTTCGATGCGGAGGGAAGAACTTTTTGAGAAACTTGGATTGCAATTCATTCCATGACGTAATCGAGTTTGGATATAAAGACCATAGCCAGGTCTTAGCTTTATCCTTTAGAGAGAAAGGAAAAAGCTTGAGGCGGATTACATCTTTCGTGCACGTTGATCGCTAAAAGTCTTGCACGCCTCCTCGAACTCACGAACATGGAGATATGGTTTCTCCGACTCCATTCCATGATAAGTGGGAAGTATTTGGATCATCCCATTCCTAAAGTGAAATTGTCCTGAATTCTACGGGAATAGAATGCATCCCGGAGTGACTGATCGCTCGGGATATAAGAATTCTCTCAAAGGGAGGTAAGGTGCCTCTCCCTCACCGGTACCATAACTAGCTTAATCAGATATGTCTCTCTCTTTAAGTGACTCAGTATCCTCACTCTATGTGATTGGAGTGAAATCTGAAGTGTAACCTGACAGGTAACTCGAAGGGTAATTTGAAGGATCACTTGAAGTGTAACTTGCTATGGAGTTTAAGTGTATGATGTCGAACCCAAAACTGAGGTACGTTAGGAGTATGTGGGCTATCAGGATCGTACACAACTAACGGATTCTCATAAATGCGATTTGGAGTTGATTTAGGAGTTTGTTACGGATTTCGCATGAACGCGCTTCTGAGAGATGTTGTATCTTTTTGGATTTTTTTTATATTTTCTGAATTTTTTTTGGATTTTGATGAATTTATGGTCAAAGTTTTATATTAACTCGATCTAACCTACAGTCAGCCTAATTCCCCGACAATGGCGCCAAAAACTTGACGCGACTGAAAAAGTGTCAAAAGTGCGTGCCTACATAGGCTCAAGTGCAAGTCTGTCGCGTAAGTAATAAACTCGATAAGACGGGGTTAAATCCACAGGAAAATAGGACGAATACTCGTGACAACGAACGTTAAGACGGTCAATCCTAACCTAACTCTAAAAAGAAACGAAAATAAATGATCAAAGTGGGAAAATTTCTATCAACTGAAATCAAGTTAATTAAACTAATTATGAAGCTAAACATGCAAGAGTAAGCTAATTATGATTTACTAAGTATGAATGGGAAAAATAAGTTAGAATGCAATCCCCTGACCCTAGTACGTTTACAGGCTATAAAACTAGTTATGACTTAAATAATTTCTCAAATTTAGTCTTTATTAATCTCAAGCATTACATATATGAGGGTACTAGCCCACACCATACATAATCAAAAGTAAGAATAAAGTGGTGTTGTAGTGGCTACACGCGCGTCGCACTCTTAAGCATCCCGATTACCTATGGCGAACGAGATCAAAAGTCCTACAATGGTTGTGATCACCACACAACAAGATTCAATCATTTACTTAACTAAGGGAACTAATTTTACACACATGCAAAGAACATCGGGTTGGGTTTATGCATCCCAACCCCTAAAATTCTAGCCTTGCATGGTGCAATTAACAAAAACTAGGGTTTCTACTGTGCATGCAACTGAACTCATGATGAAATTACTTCTAAAGAAGAATAAAGATGTAATATCTACTGGGAATAAACTAATCATGCAAAAATTATTGAATTCAAACAATAGGGAAGAGAAAGAAATCAACTTCACTGCAGAAATTGTAATTGAGAATTAACAACTGTAATTTGTGAGCTTCTAGGGTTCTTCTCTACATTCTCTCTCTAAAACTATATAAAAGAAGATCCCTCATGTTTTGGGAATCATTTTGAATAAATAACCTACAAATTTACAAGAGTTTTAGCCATGCAAGACTCTAGCTAGAAAACTATATAATTATAGAATTCAACCTCCGAACCGATCCGGCGTGATATTTCGGTTCGATCCTATGTATACAGGATCAATTCATTTTCTATTTATATCGAATCGGTCCACTTCACAAAGGTTAGACAGTAAGTTCAAGAGTTCGGACAGGTTCATTTTTTATGGAATTCGGATTGGTCCGCTTCGATTCATTTATGATGTAATCCGGATCGGTCTGAGTCCTTGGATCAATTTCTCTTCATTTTCGCATCAGTTTCTCATGATTATCTCTCATCTTTTAAGGATCATAACTTTTGGTCTGAGACTCGAATTTGGACGTCGTTTCTTCCTACGTGCTTATAGATAGAGGTCTTCAACTTTCACTTTGGGTCCTCGTCCGGATTCCAGCTGTAAATTACTCTTTTGCCCTTTTGACTTTTCTTCTTTTCTTATTTTCTTTTCTTTCGATTTCTTTATTTCTATCATGCATTAAATGCATGCAAAATTTATGAAAAATACACAAAACTCGGGGTATTTATTAGAATATGTTAGTATCATAAAGATGAGATAAATCAACGCATTTTACATTGCCCGGGGTGATAAAAGTCTCTAAATTAAAGGGATAAATTGAAAGAATTTATGCCTAATCAAACCTCCCTAACTTAGAACTTTGATCGTCCCGAGCAATGTAAAAGGATCAAAAGTATGGTCAAACTCTAACTAGGGATAGAATACCTCTTTCACGGGCAAACGATTGCATTTAGCATATGCAATAAGCCTTTAAACCCCTAGGTTACCCTAGTAGGACGAGTTGTGTCTCATGAGGGTTTGTAGTGAATATACCCACAAAATTCATTTTCGACTCAAGAAAATTCAAAATATCTAAAAATTGGACAATTTAAACTCCCCGGAAAAGTGATCACCTTAAAAAATCATATTCACAAGTCTCAAATCATAGTGTGTGTGTGTGTGTGTGTGTGTGTGTGTGTGTGTGTGTGTGTGTGTGTGTGTGTATGTGTGTGTGTGTGTGCGACGCCAAAAATTAAACTGCAAATTTCCACTGATTGATCATTACGTTACTTTTCACAAATTTTTAAGTATTAGTATATAGTGATTCTTAATTGATTGTTAATCGAATGCAACAAGGTTATGGTGTCAAAGGAGAAACTATGATGAGATATCACAAAAAAGTAATGGAGGTTATTTCTCTGATCACCTGAGTAAAAATAATGAGGATTCCTAGACATGAAAATGCCCGAGCAGATGCTCTTACTCGTCTTGCTTCAGCAACTTTAACAGAACTCGAATGAACAATCCCAGTGGAGATTCTTGCCTAAAGAAGCATTTATGGGATGGAAATCAGCATCATATCTGTGGATTTAGGTCCTTAATGAATGGACCCTATTAGAAAATACATCAAAAGAGGAACATGTCCATCCAATCAGAAGGAAGCTAGGAAGATGAGGTACAAAGCAACCAGTTATGTGCTAGAAAAAGGTGTCATGCATAGGCGAGCATGCACTGTTTCTCTACTTTGTCGTGTTCATCCAAATGAAGTGAATGATTTGATCAAAAAAGTGCAGGAAGGCTCATGCACACACAGCTAGGAGGTCTCTAAGACAACGGATAGTAATGGAAGGTTATTACTGGTCGACGATGAAAGTAAATTATGTTTCTTTCACTAAGAAGTATAATAAATGCTAGAAGTATACCACCATTCACAGAAGACTAAAAGAAAGCCTAACGCCCATCACTTCTCCATGGGCTTTCGCTATATGGAGAATTAACTTGGTTGGACCATTGTCGACCACCAAAGGAAGATTCAATTACCTGGTTGTAGTTGTTGATTATTTTACCAAATGGGTGGAGGCTGAGCTCTAGTTGATATGCATTATCAGAGAGTGTTACAGTTCATATGGAAGAAGATCATTTGCAGATATGGCATGCCTTATGCCTTCATCACCGACCATGTCACTCAATTTGATAATGAAGAATTTAAAGAGTATTGTATCCAGTCAGGCATTCAGAAACTTCAATCAGCACCTGGGCATCCAAAATGCAATGGTCAGACAGTAATAACCAATAAAACCTTGCTAGATGGGTTGAAAAAAAGGTTGGATGAGTCTAAAGGCAACTGAATTAATGATCCCCACGGTGTCTTTTGGGCATACAGGACTACTCCCAGAACGACAAGAGGAGAAACCCCATACGTGCTAACTTTTGGCACTGAGGCAGTAGTACCAATGGAAATAGGTCTGCCAACTCACAGGGTATTGAAATTTGATTCACCCAAGAATGACCTCATGAGGCGACTAGATATGGACATGATAGAAGAAGTTTGAGAAGAAGTTGTTATTCGAATGGTTTCCTATTAACAAAGGACTACTAGGTTTTATAATCGAAAGGTCAAGCCGACCAACCTGAAGTAAGGAGATCTGATACTCAAGAAAGTAATCTATAAAAACAACAAGATGGAGCCTAATTGACATGGTCCATATCATATCTCAACGGTTATCCGACCAGGAACTTATCATTTGGAAACTCTAGAAGGAGAAGAATTCAAGAATCCTTGGAATGCAGACCATCTACGCAAGTATTATCAGTAATCCAGTTTGAAAATTTTGTCCTTAATGTAATTACTTATTCAAGTTAATGAAATTTCATCTTTTCTCCATTATACATCCTTTTTGTGTTTTTTTTTTTGGAGTATGATGGATACGCCCTAACCAAAATTAATATGAGCAATTTTAAACTTGTGAAAAAGGGCATGGTTCAAACTTTTCCAAACTTTTCCAACTTCAAAAAATTTAAACTTCATGTATGATTTATCCTCAACAAGTCAAGAACAAGAAGACAGTAAAATTTCTTAATTATAAGTTTTACTCGACCAAATTAAAATACTGAAAAAATAATTATACATTCCTGATACACTTGGTCGCCACTGATAACTAATGCTACAACTCAATACAATAAAGTTATTTACAGATTTATCTAGTGCATTAGTCGAATCTAAGGTCGTATACATGATTCAAACATGAATCAGATATTAAATATTTGAGCAGGTTATTTAGTCCATAAGTCTATTAACTAATCTTTGTACGGTTTACCTAGTCGGCAAAAGGATTAATAACAACTATAATCTTGAATAAAGAAAATTCAATCAAAAATGACTTCATTCAATTAATCAAAATGTATTACAGTAGTAATAAGTGAGAAAAATACAGTAAAATAAATATAAATTTATTCTGCTGGACGCTTTCCTTGTTCCTTGTCCATCCCAGCAGGAGGATCATTAAGGTTATATGGAAAGTTAATTATGTTGAAATTCTTTCACATCTGCCTATTGATGTTACTCAGCCTATTAAGTAAATGAGGGGGACGAACTATCTCACACTCATCTTGAAGGCCATAATCCCCTAAATATTTAGTTATCAGGCATTGGGGAATGGCATTGGGAGGAATCCATTTTGTGTCCAATTTTAATGGAGGCTTGTCATAATTCAAGAGGCCTGGATCATTCCAATGCTATAATTCACTGTTTTAATCAAACTTCAACAAAAGTAGTAAATTGTTCCATCCCTATTCATTGCCTTCATGATTACTTTGAGCAAGATGATTATCCATATGGGCTAAGGCCTCATTGTAACCCTACATCCAAACTTCCCTGGGTTATTTGTGAAATTGAATTGTTAACCTCTCCACCTGATTTTGAAGTTTCTTAAGGACATTATCTTTGGCTTTCAGTTGGGCAACTTGGTCGGCAATAACAGTGTCTTTGGCTTTCAACTGAGCAGCTTGGTTGGAAATAGTTTTCTTAGTTCTTTATTCCTCAATAGTTGGTCGAACAATTATTCTTTGCCTAGAAGTTTGCCTAGATTTAGTCTTTTTCTTCTACAAGGCTTCTAGTTCTTCAAACGGTCTTGCATTTTCATTCTCTAAGAAGGAAGCATCCTCATCGGGACTAGTAGTAGCTGATCTCTTCAAGCTGTCAAGTTCATCCCTCTAGGCATTATTTTCTTTCTCCAGCATTACAACAATTGATCGGACACTATTTAAATTATGTTTCAAAGATAGTTCCTTCTTGTTTACAATAGAAGTAATGTCCTTCAACTTCTTATCAAAACCCCAGCATTTATTTAATGCTTTGTACTTGGCTTCATAATTAGAGTGAAGTAAAGCCAGCGACAGTTTATGATGCTCTTGCGGTTTCCCAATCAATTTAAAATATGCAGCATTATTAGCAACAGTCATGTCCAATAAGAAACGAATATGGATATATAACTCCTTAACTTGGTCGGATGCATCCGGGCCGAGCAACCCAGTTAATTCTTCTTCAGATATGGGAATATGACCAGCTTCCAGAAGTTTTCTATTTCGCCTGAGCAGGTAGAATTCAGCAGAAATTATGACCATTTTCCTAGCATCAAACTGTAAAGTTACCAATATATGAGTTTATGGAGCAAATCCAGAGAAATAACAAAATACAAGAAGTAGAAAACTAGTAAAGAATCATGAGTATTCAAAGTCACAAATAATGGAGACAAGAAAAATTATTCTTTCATTAATAAATCGTTGAGGTACAAGAGTTGATATATCATCAAGAAAGAAAAACAAATAACAAACTTATTAAAAAGGAGTTAAACTTTCTCCTTGTCCTTGGCCTAGTCTTGGGCAACAACTGGTAGGTCAGTACTGGTATTGGGCACCATTAAAGACTCAATAGGCATTACAAATGATTATCCAAACCCTTCCTCATTATCAAACTCGTCATTCGGATTAGGAGGAGTGACAGGGTCATGCCTTTGGAAAAATTCAAAATTTTCTTTTATGTTGACCACCTTCAAGGCCTCAATCCAACCTTCCTTGAAGGATAACTTTTTGGCATACTATATCAGTGTAGAGGCGATAAAAATATTCTTCTCCTAACTTTTATCAAAAGCAGCTTTGCCTTTGGCCTTCAAGGAAGTCACCTTGTCCTCAGCAACTTGTGCCTTAACTGTGACATCTGAAAGTTTGTCCTCAATAATCATGGCCTTACCTTCAGCCTCATTCAACTTCTTCTCGGTAACTTTAGCTCTCTCCTTGACAACCTTTATTTGGACTTCAGTTGTATTGGACTTATCATTGTCCTTCTTCAAATCCTCTTCCTAGGATTTTTATTTTGTTTTCAAACTTGTCTGGAAGCTACCAAAGATTTATTTAGACCTTCAAATGCCTATTAAACTTCTCTCGGAGAAGAATGCAGTTGATAGTCCTTCTCTATCATCTGGTTAAAATTAACCAAGAATGTCAAGAAGGGCAAAAAAAATAGGCATCAAAAAGAGTTCATCATCATGGAGAAAATAGCTAAAAAGTAAGAAAATTATCAAGGCCAAGTTATGGCAAGCTCTTTCGGTTAGCGGGGATGACGCAGATCTGCCAGTAGGAAGTATCCCATATTTAATCAAACCCTTGGCCAATTTAGGGTTAACAGTAACAGAGGCTGACCCAATGTCAAGGTCAGCCTAAATTTTTCTCACCAACTCCTATTGGTAGGCAGTCTTCTTTGTAGCCAATGTTTGCTGCTCGGCTGAATTTTTCTGGACCTGGTTTGAAGGATTAGGTAAATCTCTTCTTAACCTCTTCAGTTGAGGCTCAACATTTCGAGTCTTATCAGTACCAATAAGCCTCTTGTCACTGGCCAGAGATTTCTTTTTAACTGACTTCTTTCCAGTATCAACAGCTTTCTTGGTCGTAGAAGATAGGGGACCACCCATCAAGTTGGGAATATTCCTCTTGGTCATGTCTATTGGGGGGGAAAGGGAAATATCAGAAAGGTCAAGGGACTCAAATAAGGAATAAGTTCCTTCCTGAATGAATTCAGCACCAGTAGATTCAATGGCTGAGGAAGTTGGTACAAGATCCTCCTCAAGATTGACAGCAACATGGGGGTAGAACAAGTGTAGGTCGAGCAACAAATGAAGTGATGGAACTTTTATATTGCAAAAACAATAAAGTAGCCCTAGGATGTTATTCTCCAATCTTCTGGTTCAAACCCCACAAGAACTTAAGATCGTTGATATTGATTTTCCCTTCCTGGGGGTACCTTTTCTTAATTTCCTCTGCATAAAAAAGAAATAGCAAAGTTAGTCGGCAAACATCATAAATGCATAACAAAAGAGAGAAAAATAATCAATAGAGTTACAGCCTGTGCCATGTCTTGATTGAGGACATCTGTGACCAGTATAAGACACTCCAGTATGGAGGGGAGTATATTGCCAGTTCATGACAATAAAGCCATACTCCCAATAATCTTTATTGGAGTCTGGTACATTTACTACTAAAGCCCTATTGGCTTGCCTAGTCTTCAAGTAGTAGGTACTCTCTCCAATAGTGACTCACTTATAATAGAACATCAATTCCAAAACCCCAATATAGGTCCCATAAAGTTTGTTTAACCTATGTACCCCATTCATAACCCTCCAAGTATTGGGTGTGATACTCTGGAAGGAACTACATCGAAGTATTAGCAAAATTAGAGAAAAATGGAGTTAGGTGGAAAGGTAATACCACACTCAACTATAAACAAGTTCGGGATCCAGTGACCCTTAGGAAGGGAATAAACATCTACAGGACCCCTGGATATCTCTAAATCTACCCAACTCGGAATTTTTCTCTTTTATCTAAATTTATCTAATGAGTTCACATCTACGATCTGAACCATGGTGTAAATAGAGAAAAAGATTATAAAACAGAGGAAAAGGAAAAGAGGGATTACAGGGGATCAAAGACGATGGCAAAAATTGAAGAAGAAAATGACTATAAACGATCGCACAAAAAAAAAAGCTTGAAGGCAAAGAGAGTGCTAAAATTCAGAAGGTTTGAGGTAGAAGGAAAGGAGGGACATTTCGTGTTTATTTATAAGTTGCCTCGCGAAATAGGAATGAAATTATTAACTAAACTGAGAACACGTGTAATATCGATTTAAATTAAATTCGCAAGTTTCCAAGAACCCTTATTTAATTAGCGTCTACTTTTAAACCAAATAAAATCAACCCTTAAACATGCATCTAAATCAACCCATCAAATATAAAGCATGCGACACAAGGTTAAGGAAAAATCCCCGAAGGGCAAAACCTTTTATTTCTAGAACTTTAAAGAATTTACAAGACCATTGACTTACATACAACCTGATAATCGCCCACAAGTGTAACGCACGGTGTCTTCGGTAAACCTTCAAAGCAACGGCTAGAAACAGTGTGACACAGAAATACCCGCAGGTGTCGGTTCCTATGTCGGCGACTGGAATTTTTCCTTTCCAGGAGGGCAGAAATGAAGAAGAGAACGGCTTCTCCACAAGGGTTGAACAAACCAAAGTTGTGTTCTTGGGTTACCAAAAAGATTCACAAAGGTTTGGCAATTGTGTGAATCAAAACATGAGTCTTGGGACTCAAAAAATATGAAGACTAGAGTAATTTGGACTCTTAAAAATGTCTTCTAAAGTCTTGGAAAACAACTCCCCCGAAGTTGGTATTTATAGGAAAAAATATGAAGAGTCCCACGTTCTTAAAACTCTAAAATTCTATCCAGCGTACAAAAAAAAACAGCATTCTTTCAGGAATTTTCTCTATCTTCAAAAGGTCATAACTACTTCACCGTAGCTCGAATTGAGGTGCCGTTTTTTTCAATATCTTTATTGCGGCGAGATCTTCAACTTTCCAGTTGACCAGACCTCCTAACTATGGATCTGAAATTACGAAAATACCCTTGAACACTCCTATCGTGCCTTTTTTCACTGTTTTGACTTCCCTTGCGTACCACTTGCATTAAGTCCCTAAAATCTTGGACCGTGAAGTAGTTGAGGCAGATGTGGGACACATTAATGGAGATGTTGAATGCTTGATTCCCGGAATTCGGATTGAGGCCGTCGAGTGACATCTTGAGGTGACGTGCCAAATGTAGCGGCGTACGACATACACAAATGTAACATGTTGGACATGAGAAAAATGTCCTTACAAATCTCCCCCTATGTCTATGCCGGTACATACATAAAAAATACGAATTATCAAATATGAAATTGCCTATACAAATCTACCCTCCCATGAATCCAAAACTGAAAAAGGTACAAATGAATAGTCTTCATCGTTTGTTCTTCAAATCTTCAGGAATCTCAAATCTTTTCTCATCAGGGTGTGCAACTTATAGATCTTCAATCTTCATACCTACACACATGAGACAAAGCAAATACCACGTGACATATCGGGTTTGAAATGAGATAATGTGGATATCAATATATGATAAAAACATAAGCAACATCTCAAAAACTCCCCCAAAATTCAAACTCCCCCATAATATGATAATTCTTTCTCCCCCTTTTTATGATGTCCCCAAATAGACAGATGAGAAGAATGAATCAAATAAGCAAAATCTGGGTGTCACGGTATACAAAACAGGGCATCAAATAATATGGTAATCGTGCTCTTGCAAGAAGATGCTCATAAACAATTGCACAAACTATTTTTGAATTTTTCAAATTTTTCATACAAAGATAGGATACCAATTTGAACAAATATGATACAAAAAATCACACCATGGATTTAGACTCAAACAACCAAGTCATGGAAATGGAATGAATGGGTGTGAACACATTCGATAGGAAAATCAACTCAATCAATCATATGTGAACGATGCATACGTGTTCTCCTAACGAATGAACATCAAAGGTTTCCTTAGGTGTAAAAATTTGTTGAATTTAGATGACATCGTCTTATGCAAATCAACAAATCAAAGTCAAAGTGATTTCCACACCAATAACGTCCAAAACTATATAGCGCATTTTCAAGAATTTCAAGGACGTGCAAACCCGTTTTAAATTCTCCAACCAAACTCCCTCATATATATTTTCTTTTAGAGGTAATCTAAATTCTCAAACTTTGGAGAATTGGTGCAAAAACCTAAATGGCCCCTTTTTGGCATGAATATCTTTTTATTGCCTTTCAATTTTTTCGGGCTCTTTTAACCTCTTTGGACCTCGGATAATAAAATTCCTCAATTTTTTAGGTCCTTTTTAACGGTGGCTTTTGCGCAAAGGATAGATAATTACCTTTCGCAACCCCTCCCCGTTATAAAATAAAGCACACAAACTCACAAAACGGTTTTTATATGCACAATTTCCTTATCAAAATTTATCGCGCTTGGTTCATTTTATGGACAGGATTGAAGTGAAAACACCCAACCAACATGTGATAAGACAAGCACAATAATCAAACAAATCCGTGCATGTGTGCAATAAAGGAAATATGAGTCAAATATGTAGGAAGTAACACTTAATTACATCTTAATGACTCCAAACATTATAAAGCACAAGGATGAATTGACCTTTGTCTCAAAACACTATCAAATAGTCAGATGTAAAATGGAATGATGTTGTGACTTGGTCATCCTAAGTCTTCATCCATAAACGGTGCAAACAAAATATAACAATCTTTTTGTATTTTCACAAAAATTTATCAAAATAAAATCTTTTTGTATTTTTCAAAATTCTTCAAAACAAAAATATATACAAAAGGTACACATGTCATAACACTAGCAAACAAGTATAAATCATGAAACCACAACTAGTGTATGACAAACATGCAAACATAATCATCTATATGATATGGCAAGTGAAGAATCATGTGCAAGCAACCGGGAATCAACTTGTCTAAAATCTAGTGCCTCTAAAGGTGATTTTCAAACCCAAATAGATGTGAAACATCGTGTGGGGGCTTTGGAAATCATGGGAACACTGGACATAAACTTCCAAGGACTTTTTCCAAGATCAAAACAAAAACGCCTAAGGTGACCTTTCCTACCACAATATGAACATGTGTAAACGGGTGGAATGACACCTATGGCTTGACATTTTCTAACATCCTTGGACTTCCCTCTAAAATATATAATGGTTTTGGCTTTAGCATTATAAGCATGAGAACACGATGAGCCATTACCATCACTATCAAACCTACTTGAGTCTGTCAAATCATTTTTTAACTTCAAAATTTTTTACTCAAGCAAAGAATTAGACTCTTCCAAATTAAGGGACGCCTTCTTCAAATTATCAATTAAACTTAACAGTTTATCACCCTCCCCCTCAATTAAAACAAACTTATTCCTAAGAGTCTTTTCGCGTGCCGTAAAATCATCGATTAATTTTTTATCCTCGACGGCACAAACGGGAACCCTAGAATTTTTTAAGTCCTCCAATTCCTTCTCTAAAACTAAGACTCTCTCATCACTCTTCTTTTTGGCAATTTTTAAAGAATCAAAATCAGTACACAAATTACCAAAGTGCTCACGACAAATATCACTTTGAGTTTGAAACTCTTGCAAATATTCAATCTTACTTTTAAAGAGAGAATTTTCTTTTTCCAAAACTTTAATTCTTTTGCAAAGTTTCAAATTCAAACTTTTAAATTTTTCAGCACGGTCATGAAATTTTTCAAAAATAGGCTCCTCATTAAATGGGCGTTCCATTGAAAAATTGCGATTTTTCATAAAACTGATTTTTTAAAAAAATCAATATCACACAATTTTTGCGGAAATTAGGAATACACGATAAATTTGTGCAACCTGCTCTGATACCAATTTGAGAATGCGTGTAATATCGATTTAAATTAAATTCGCAAGTTTGCAAGAACCCTTATTTAATTAGCGTCTACTTTTAAACCAAATAAAATCAACCCTTAAACATGCATCTAAATCAACCCATCAAATATAAAGCATGCGACACAAAGTTAAGGAAAAATCCCCGAAGAGCAAAACCTTTTATTTCTAGAACTTTAAAGAATTTACAAGACCATTGACTTACATACAACCTGATAATCGCCCACAAGTGTAACGCACAGTGTCTTCGGTAAACCTTCAAAGCAACGGCTAGAAACAGTGTGACACAGAAATACCCGCAGGTGTCGGTTCCTATGTCGGCGGCTGGAATTTTTCCTTTCCAGGAGGGCAGCAATGAAGAAGAGAACGGCTTCTCCACAAGGGTTGAACAAACCAAAGTTGTGTTCTTGGGTTACCAAAAAGATTCACAAAGGTTTGGCAATTGTGTGAATCAAAACATGAGTCTTGGGACTCAAAAAATATGAAGACTAGAGTAATTTGGACTCTCAAAAACGTCTTCTAAAGTCTTGGAAAACAACTCCCCCGAAGTTGGTATTTATAGGAAAAAATATGAAGAGTCCCACGTTCTTAAAACTCTAAAATTCTATCCAGCGTACAAAAAAAAACAGCATTCTTTAAGGAATTTTCTCTATCTTCAAAAGGTCATAACTCCTTCACCGTAGCTCGGATTGAGGTGCCGTTTTTTTCAATATCTTCGTTGCGGCGAGATATTCAACTTTCCAGTTGACCAGACCTCCTAACTATGGATGTGAAATTACGAAAATACCCTTGAACACTCCTATCGTGCCTTTTTTCACTGTTTTGACCTCCCTTGCGTACCACTTGCATTAAGTCCCTAAAATCTTGGACCGTGAAGTCGTTGAGGCAGATGTGGGATAAATTAATGGAGATGTTGAATGCTTGATTCCCGGAATTCGGATTGAGGCCGTCGAGTGACATCTTGAGGTGACGTGCCAAATGTAGCGGCGTACGACATACACAAATATAACATGTTGGACATGAGAAAAATGTCCTTACATAAACAAACTATATAGCTACCGTCAGCTGCACGCTTCCTGAAGAATCAAAAGATGACTGTGTCCTTTGGCGGTTCAAAATAGCTCAAATTGTTTACAAAAATGCCATCATCAAATAGTGCTAGTAGAAATTTTTACAAGTAAAGGAGGTCGGTTGTCGATCAAACACTCAAAAAATACGCCGAGAAACTTCCTGAGCTAAATACTCTATACTTTCATGCAAGCATCAAACATGGATCATCGAAGGCTTTTGTTGTACGTATAAATTACACTCCCATATGGACCAATGATTAATGTACACCTATCCTCCAACGTGGGCGACCAGCTAACTTGATCAGCCTCAGAGACACTTAGTCGGCTGGAATATCGACCAACTCCAGAAGGCCAACCAGCATGAATACTACTAGTTACTATCATGGGATGCCAACCAGCACTGAATTCTAAGTGTTTTATTTATTATACACATATGTAAATGCCTAGCAAATATAAAGGCGCTCCATCTCTAGGGTTTTTTACCCCTATAAATACAAACGATTCCCTGAGCTCGAGTAAAAACTCGAATCACTCATATGCACACCATATTGAACTATTACAAACCCTACTGAATAAAAATAATAGTGGACATAGGATATTTTGTAGCTGAACTACTCTAAAAACCTTGTCTCTTGTATGTGTGGTTTGAGTTACTTATTTTGTTTTTATCTGTGATTATAAATTTGGAGTAAGTCAATTTTTAGACATCAACAAGCATCATGCTTTTAAGTCTAAACCTATATATTTAAAAGTTTCCACCGTATTCTCAAATCGGGAGTCTCGTGACTATGCGGTTTGTTCCTACTAGTTACATTGGTCCCTTGCGAGGTGTTCGTGACACTTACGGGGCCATTTGGAGGTTGTTTTGGGCTTTCCCCCTCTAGCAGTATGTTTTTAAGACTAAGTCAAGATATTTCCAAATTTTCATCATATACGTGTACCGAGAGTCCCGTGACTATGCGATCGATTCCTACGAGTTACATTGGTCCCATGTGAGGTGTTCGTGTCTCTTACGGGACCGTTTGGTGGTTGTTATGGATTTTCTCCCTCAAGCGAAAGCTTTTTATACTTATGTCTAATTTTTTGTAAATTTACTTCATAGTCCCAAATCGAGAGTCCCATGACTATACAGTCAGTTCTTATGAGTTACATTAGTTCCGTGTTTGTGCCTCTTATAGGGCCATTTGGTGGTTGCTATGGGTTTTCACCCCTAATGGCATATTTTTAAGCCTAAGTCTATATAGTTGTAAATTATTATCATATTTTCAAACCGAGAGTCCCGTGGCTATGCGGTTAGTTCCTACGAGTTACATTTGTCCCATGCGAGGTGTTCATTCCTCTTACGAGGCTGTTCAGGGACTATTTTGGGTTTTCGACCTCTAGCAGCCTATTTTTAAGAATAAGTGTAGATATTTGCAAAATTTTATCCTATTTTCAAACCAGGAGCCCCGTGATTATGCAATCAGTTCCTACGAGTTACATTGGTCCCATGCGAGGTGTTTGCACCTCCTACATGGCTGTTTGTGGACTATTTTGGATTTTTGCCCACTAGCGGCATGTTTTTAATCCAATGTCTAGATATTCATACTTTTTCATTATATTCTCAAATAGGGAGTCCCGTGATTACGTGGTCAGTACCTATAAGTTACATTAGTCCCGTGTAAGGTGTTTGCGCGTATTATAGGGCCGTTTGGGGGTTGTTTTGCATTTTTACCCTTTAGCAGAATGTTTTTTAGCCTAAGTATAGATATTTCCAATTTTTGTCATAGATGAGTATCGACAGTCCCATGACTATGCGGTCAGTTGTTACGAGTTATATTGGTCCCGCGAAAGATGTTCGTACCTCTTACGGGAGTCGTTTGGGGGCTATTATGAGTTTTCTCCCTCTAGCGGTATGTTTTCAAGCCTAAGAATATATATTTGAAAAATTACCTCATACTCTCAAATCGGGGGTCCCATGACTACACGTTCAGTTCTTACGATCTATATTGGTCCCGTGCGAGGTGTTCGTGTCTCTTACCGGGCCGTTTAGGGGTAGTTATGGGTTTTCACCCATCTAGCGGCATATTTTTAAGACTAAGTCTAGATATTTGCAATTTTTTATCATATTCTCAAATTCAGAGTTTTATGACTATTCGGTCAGTTCCTACTAGTTACATTGGTTTCATGCGAGGGTTTGTGTCTCTTACGGGACTGTTTGGGAGCTATTGTGGGTTTTCGCCCTTTATAGTTATGTTTTTATGCATAAGTCTAGATATTTGTAAATTTTTATCATATTCTCAAATCAGGAATCTCGTGACTGCATGGTTAGCTTTACGAGTTACATTAGTCCCGTGCAAGGTGTTTGTGCCTCTATTGGGTCGTTTGTGGGTTATTTTGGATTTTCTCCCTCTAGCGACATATTTTTAAGCCTAAGTCAAGATATTGAACATTTTTTGTCATATTCTAAAATCAGGAGTCCCATAACTAGACGGTCATTTCTTATGAGTTACATTGGTCCCGTGCGAGGTGTTCATGCCTTTACGGGCCGTTTGGTGGTTACTTTGGGTTTTCGCCATCTAAAGGCATGTTTTTAAGCCTAAGTTTATATATTCACAAATTTTTATCATATTACCAAATCGGGATTTCGTGACTACACTATCAGTTACTATGAGTTATATTGGTCCTGAGCGATGAGTTCATGCCTTTTACGGGGCCGTTTAGGGGTTGTTTTGGGTTTTCGCCCCTAGCGGCATGTTTTGAAGCCTAACTCTAGATATTTGCAAATTTTTATCATATTCTCAAATCGGGAGCCCCGTGACTATGTAGTAGTTCCTATGAGTTACACTAGTCCTGAGCGAGGAGTTCGTGCCTCTTACAGGTGGGTTATTTTTTATTTTCGCTCCTTAGCGACATATTTTTAAACCCAAGTCTATATATTAATAAATTTTCATCAATTTCTCAAATTAGGATTCCCGTGACTACGCGGTGAGTTCCTACGAGTTACATTGGTCCTATATCAGGTGTTTGTGCCTCTTGTAGGGCCGTTTGGGGGTTGTTTGGGGTTTTCTCCCTCTAGCGGCATGTTTTTTAGCCTAAGTCTAGATATTTACAATTTTTTATCATATTCTTAAACTAGGAGTCCTGTGACTATGCAGTCAGTTCCTACGAGTTACATTGTCCCATGCGAAGTGTTCGTGCATCTTATGGGGCCATTTGGGGGATGTTTTGGATTTTTGCCCTCTTTCGGCATATTTTTAACCCTAAATCTAGATATTTGTAATTTTCATCATATTTTAAATCGAGAGTCTCATGACTATGCGGTCAGTTCCTATGAGTTATATTGGTCCCATGCGAGGTGTTCATGCCTTTAATGAGGCCATTAGGAGGTTGTTATGGGTTTTCGCACTCTAGCAACATGTTTTAAGCCCAAGTCTAAATATTTGCAAACATTTGTCATATTCTCAAATCTAGAGTCATGTGATTACGCGGTCAATTCCTATGAGTTTTATTGGTCTCGTGCGAGGTGTTTGTGCCTCTTACGGGGTCGTTTGGAGGATGTTTTAGGTTTTTTCACTCTAGCGGTCACTTCCTATGAGTTATATTGGTCCCGTGTGAGGTGTTCGTGCGTATTACATGGCTGTATGGGGGATGTTTTTTATTTTTATCCTTTAGCTCCATGTTTTTAGTCCCACGTCTAGATATTTTCAAATTTTTATCTAATACGAGTATCGAGAGTCCCTTGGCTACGTGATCAGTTCCCAAAAGTTACATTGGTCCCGACAAGGTGTTCTTGCCTCTTAAGAGGTGTGCGGGCTGTTTTGGATTTTCGCCCTCTAACGGCATGTTTTTAAGCCTAAGTTTAGATATATTCAAATTTTCATCATATACGAGTTTCGGGAGTCCCATGATTTTGCTATCAGTTCCTACAATTTATGTTGGTCCCATGCAAGGTGTTCATGTCTCTTACGCATTTGGGGTATACTTTGGGTTTTCGCCCTCTAGCGGTATATTTGTGTAACACCCCGCCTACCCGGGCAGAGCGAGCGACACGCTATTATCGATAAACTAAATCAATTCCACAAATAATAAGATATAGATCCTCTAAATCCCACAACAAAAAAGAGAAAACCACTAATCCCAATCTCATCAAATAAATTCCAAGTCTCTCGAATTACATACAACTAACTCGAAAATAAAATATAAATCTCCAATGCTCTATACATCAAAATAAATACAAATCTTCTCATCTTGTATACTCGAATTTCTTCCCAATATAATCCACGCTAAAATCCTTCTCCAAAAATCCCTAGCGCCCAAAATCCGCGCTAACCTGCCACTAAAAGAAAATATGGGGAAGTACACAATACGACAGGAAAGATGCTCAACAAATATTAGCGGTGAATAAAACGTAACAATACGAGTATGAATATTCAAATCAAATGCAAATCTCAAACATTTTTATCAATATAATTTCTCAACAACACATTAATTGGGTCACCGTGCCTCACCACCGTACCACGCCTATGCATTTTTTTAGCATATCCGAAAAAAGGAATATTGGCGGGTACCCAACCTCCGTGCCATATTAAAATCTCATGACAACATGCTCAACACCAAATATAATACCACATGAATCGAAATTAGATTCCAACAAATATTTTCAGATTTCAATGAATTTAACAATTCAAATATGAGTCAATAATCACAAGAAAACAAAAGGAATAAAACTCGCGAGATTAAGGAGCATATTGTGTAAAACCCCATACCTTAAACCACCAAAAAGAACCAACATGAATCATCACATAATTTTAGCCTCAAAATCTATTCACACCATCACGTTCTTCTCGCGAAAATAATCAAATCTTGTTCTAGCCCAAACTCGAGGAAACACCAAATAAGCCTTCTAATCTAAGGTAGAAATCTTGAATAAGTTTGGGGCTATGGTTTGTATATGAAAGGGAGTAATTTTAAAGAGCTCTTCTGGTTGAAAAGTTTGAGAAAAAGTTATTTGAAAAGCCAAGTCACGAATTTATTGAGATATAAAGGATTAAGAGTTTGATTAAGAAAAGAGTTTTAATTAGATATAAACACTAAAAAATTTATTTCGGATGATCGGACCGTTGGAATTTGATGAAATTGTATAGAGAATTAGCTGAAGACGAGAGAAAGCTGCAGAAAAAAATTCAGCTCGATCGGACCATTCAATATTTTTAAATATTTTTTTTGCTATAGAGTTTTATATTTTGTAGACTCTAAGAGAATTTTATATTTTGAGGACTCTTGTATGTAATAAAAATTCAATTAAAACTCCATTATAATTTTAATTTCGAAACCGTTTGAAATTATCGCCTTTAAAAATAATAACCAACATACTTGAGCAATAAAAATAATTTTATCTCAAAATTTATTTTTCCTCTTTATTTCAAAAATACCCCAAAAATTACGCGAGTTGTTACATTTTTAAGCCTAAGTCTAAATATTTTATAATTTTCATCATATTCTCAAATCAGGAGTCTTGTGACTATGCGGTCAGATCCTACGAGTTACATTGGTCCCGTGTTTGGTGTCCATGCCTCTTACGGGGCCATTTGGGGGTGTTATGGGTTTTCGACCTCTAGCGACATGTTTTTAAGCCTAAGCCATGTCAATTTATAAATCATACTGAACAAAACAATTCACAATTAACATTCATAAATCAAACTAAAGCGCTAATATAGTGCCAATATCATAAAAGGATACAATTTGAATACAAATAGGTTTATCAAGGGCCCATTTAATAATAGGATATAAATAGGACTTTCAAGGGTAAAATGATGTTTTGATAGTCATTCTTCCTCTAAATCAACTCGAAGATCCTTCAAATTAGGGTTGTCATCATGAGAAGACTGAAACTCTTTAGGATCCTTTAATTCATCTGATTACGTAGTCATACCCTTTGGTATACGCACAACAATAGACCAATTGTCATCGTTTATGAACTATGACACCCCGCCTAATTAAATATCGGGTGATCTGTCAATTATTAAATTAAATCAAAGTGTCCGGTTGGTTTATTCTTAGCATCACTATTGAAAAATATTTTTCTTTATTAATCACCTAATAAATAATTAAGTTAAGTGTTAAAACATTTAATTTTAAAGATTAAGTCCTATTGTTATGATTTAATATACGAAACCATTTTTATGAACACAGATAATAATATTGAATACCAAGCCATCCAAGTGGAATAAACAGGCTAGATTAATCAATCCAAATAAAATATCCCAAATCGAAGGACAAAGAAATAATTAAAACAATCCAAACTAAAACTGAATACTAAAATAATAAAGAGTACAAGTCATTCGGAACTACATAGAAACTTGAAATGGGCGACACATGCCCCATCTAAAATGACTAAGTGAGGAGCTGAGATGACAAGGATGAAGTCGTTTAAATGCAAAGACCTGCAACTCCCACTCTAGCTGCAGCACGTCAACAGTTCAAAGATCTAAGTCTGACGCCCCTGTGGCTGGCACCTGTACTCTCTCTCTCTCTCTCTCTCTCTCTCTATATATATATATATATATATATATATATATGGAAAGAGGAGATGATAAGAAACGGGTCAGAGACCGAATGAAAAATAGCTTTAAAATAATTTAACAAGTACTTAAAATGCTTACCAGTTGGTATAACATACATGTTAGTGCCTCGACACTCACTTGGGAATTCTCACGTCTCAACTAGTGTGCACGCCTAACGTAATACTGAATTTAATCTAGATAAAGCTAGCCCAGTTAACTATTCTAACTCAATCTCCCCCCACAAATCCTATTTCAAGTGATCGCATGACTATAGTTTACATATAATAACCTTTTCTTATGAATTTACCAAGCCAGCTATGTACATCTCAATACAGCCTTAAGTTCTCAACCACTTAATTTATGTAATATTAATTATTCATTTTTTCTACTGACAAGCACAATAGATGAGTCACAAGTACATATATTTATAACTCATAATATATATACTAATAGAGCACCCCACATAAATCTATGGTGCAGGAATACTCTGCTATCAAGTCCCCGTATCTCTCATATAAAAGGGAAATAGTAGTTCGGAATCACTCTCGAACTGTATTAACACAAAACACACATATTGGAGGCGAAGCATAGTTCCCAGTCACTGAGAGGTTAGCACATACACTCACGTCTCTTAGGACCGTCTGACTATCATTCTCAGATTGCCGACACCAAGGATCCTATGTTCTAGGGTATGAGTTAATATCCTCCGTAAAGGTCACATCAGAATAAGACTGTCCCAGTGCGGAAAACTCCGTGATAGCAAGTAGCGCGAGTATGATTAAACACAAATATTCATATAAAATATACATAAATGCTCTCATATATATTTATATTATTCAGATAGGTACACCCACGACCCATATCATATTCTAACCATACATGGCACGTAGCGCCCGAGTCCAATGTGTAATTAATTCTTTCTTTTATTTTCTCAATTATTGCAAATTCTTAGGTATTTCTGGACTCTCGAAGTGTATCATTTTGATAAATATAAAATCAGTAGGTGCACACTCTCTACCCTATTGGTCCAAATCATCCTTAATTCTCACAAGGCCTAATTTACCATACGAATGATCTTCACCCCATTTTATACCCTCGTGAACCCTCGATTAAATCTCATACAAAATCGTACTGCCCAAACCTTGTCTACAACCCTACTGGTCCTTCCCAAGTCTCATCATAGTATTTAAGTTATGTCTACTGGGGTTGGATTAACATTTAAAAAGGAAAGAAGGTTCAATTTCCAGGAGGAGTCGATCGATCGACATTCAAAGTCGATTGATCGATCGATCAGTTTTGGCCCAGAAATTCTGCAAATAATGCCTATGGGTTTCTTCCATTTGAATCATCAAAACCTCCATTAAAAAGTTCCAAACTCCCAACCAAATATCACAAACATTATAGTAACAGGTCTGAACAATTTCTAATGTAAAATCTAAATTAAATCCTTAATAAATCATCATTAATTGGTCACAATTCATAATTTGGTCTTTAACCCTAGTTTACCATATTAATTCAAGAATTCACATGATATTTCCAAATTTCATCCTCTAATAATCATTAAAATTCATGATAAATGTTCTACCTGTGATAAGGATACCAGCCTAACATGATTTTCATTCAAACATATGAATTTTAGTCTTCCAATTACATCAAATCTCCATAAAACTTATAATTTTATTTCCTACTCTAACATGGATGAAATATCAACTCAAGAATAGCAAGATAGATACTTGTCTGGAAATCAAAGGTCTGATCTGATGAAATTGAGTGGTATAGGAATGATCATCTTCTTCCGATCTAAGCGTTGGTGGTGGAATTGGTGGGAACGGTGTAGGATTGATGGTTCTCCCCCTTGAAAATCTTATCTCTTCTCCCTTCTTTAGCCTCTATGCAACTCAAGTGTTTCTAACCCTCGAAAACTCTATCTTCCATCAGATATAACCCTTTAATTTTCGTCATTGATTAAGGCCTAAAATTTAAAATTACTAAAATGCCCTCTCGGGTTGCCGATTAGGCCTAAAAACGTCCCGAGACCCAAAATAATCCCCCGAGTACACTTTTCTGATTATCTCGAACCTTCTGGACACATTTTCACACTCGAAATAACCATATGGGTGACTTAGAATTAATTTACTTTTTATTTCCTTAAATTAGTCTCGACATGACTACCACGCGCGTCCCGACTTAATTTCTATAATTGTCGTGTTATTCACTCGCGACAATTTTAATAAATTCAACCTCATATATTACTTTACTCATTAAGTAATATTAAACATAATTATTACCAATAATTACTAACTCTCATCACGCTAGTAAATATTCAATTTAAAAATCCGAATTAATATTAAATTAATTTATCCCAATTTAATTTAATTAATCCCATAAATTAAAGGTCATAAAAATACGGGGTATTACATACTTCCCCCCAATAGCGAAATTTCATCCCGAAATTCAAAAAATAAGTCATACCTAGTAAAAAAATTATGGATACTTTTCGCGCATATCTGCCTCACGCTCCCAAGTGGACTCCTCAACATTATGATGTTCCCACTGGAATACAACCTTCGACCTAAATTTCTTCTCACTATGGTCTAGGATAGCCACTGGTCTCTCCTCATAAGAACTGTCGGGCTACAAGTCAATATCTTCTATCGCAATGTGAGTGTGGGCCAAATCATCCCAAAGATGTCGCCTCAACGACGAAATGTGGAACACATCATGAATACAGTGAGTGCTCCGACAACCCAAGTTTGTATGCCACTGGTCCAATCCTCTCGATGATGGGAAATGGTACTACATACCTCGGAGCTAATTTCCCTTTCTTCCCTAACCTCATTACTCCTTTCATAGGAGACACTCACTATAGTACTTGGTCCCCCACACTTGAAGGACCGCTTTGCATCGGCGTAGCCTTTTTGCCTGTCATGGGCTACCCGAATGCGACTCATGATCAACTCAATCCTGGATGACGTGTACTGAATCACCTCTGGACCGAATAACTTGTTATCCCCCACCTCTATTCAACAAGTGGGAGAAGGACAAGGTCTGTCGTACAACGCCTCAAACGGGGCCATGCCAATCGTAAACTGGTAGGAGTTATTATAGGCGAACTCTACCAGTGGAAGGTACTGCTCCCAACCCCCTCCAAATCAAGGACATGCATGCGTAACATATCCTCCAGTATCTGATTAGTATGCTCAGTCTTCCCATCTGTTTACGAGTGATGAGCCGTACTCAACCGCGACTCAGTACCCATAGCCTCTTAAAAACTCTCCTATAAGCGTGACACAAAAATTTTGTCTCTATCGGACATAATATCCATGGGAACCCCATGCACCTCAATATCTCAGAAATAAATAGCTGGGCATACTGTCCCGTAGTGTAGTCCGTTCGTACAAGAAGAAAATGAGCTACTTTGGTCAATCGATCCACTAATACCCATATAAAATCGTGACCCCGCTGTGATGTAGGCAACCCCGTGATGAAATCCATGGAAATGCTCTCCCATTTCCACATAAGGATATCTAGCGGCTGAAGTAACCCTGGGGGTTTCTGATGGTCCACCTTTACCAGCTGATAGGTGTCACACTTGGACACGAACTCCGTAATGTCCTTCTTCATCCCACTCCAGCAGTATTATTGCCTCATATCCTGGTACATCTTATCCCCTCCGGTATGTACCACAAATCGAGATCTATGTGACTCTATCATTACTGCATGACGTAAGTCCTCCCCCTCCGGGACCACTAATATCCCATTAAATCGCAAACCCCTATCTGAACTCACTGAGTATGACTTTGCGCCCTTAGCTAGAAGCTGTACAATCTGATCCTGGCAAAAAGAATCAACGGCTTAGGCTTGAATCACCCTCGTAACAATCTCTTGTGTGATTGTCATGACGGACATAAAGGGTCGGGTCACTGCATCCTAATGTCCCAACTTTTTCCACTTCGCCTTCCATATTTCGGCCACCTCACTCACTATTCTATGGCTCAACGCATCAGCAACTACGTTAGCCTTACCCGGGTGGTATTGTATCTCGAACTGATAATATTTTATAAACTCTAGCCACCTATGATGACGCATGTTCAACTCCCGGTGAGTGAACAAGTATTGCAGTGACTTGTGATCTGTGAATACGCAAAATTTCTCCCCCGACAAGTAGTGTCTCCAAATCCGTAAGGCAAAAATGACCGTTGCTAGCTCCGATTCATGGGTGGAGTAATTCCTCTCGTGAGGCTTGAGATTGCGGGAGGCATAAGTTATAGCCTGCTCCACCTGTTCAAGTACTCCACTAAGTCCATGTAGGGAAGCATCAGTATACACGAGGTACTCCACTCTTAGCCTAGGTAAAGCAAAAACTGGCGCCAAAGTCAACTTATCCTTTAGCTCATAAAAAGCCAATTGACAAGCGTTATCCCATACGTACGGTACCTCTTTGCGAGTAAGATTAGTCAATGGACCCGCTATTTTCGATAATCCTCGAATGAACTACCTGTAGTACCCTACCAATCTCAAGAAAATACGGATCTCTAACGGTGTCGTGGGCTAACCCCACTCCCTCACCGCGGACACCTTCCTCGGATCTATGGATATCCCCCTGGAAAAAATAATGTGCCCCAAGAACTGAACCTCGCGCAACCAAAACCCCCACTTCTTATACTGAGCATGTAATTGATGCTCTCGTAGAGTCTGAAGAACCCTTCTAAAATGCTCGGCATGCTCCTCCTCAGTTTGGGAATAAATCAGAATGTCGTCTATGAAGACAATGACAAATTAATCCAGGAACTCTCTGAACACCGTGTTCATTAAGTCTATGAGCACGGCGGGAGAATTGGTTAGTCCAAACGATAGAACCCGAAACTCGTAGGATCCATATCACGTCAAGAAAGCAGTCTTCGACACATCCTGCTCCCTAATCCTCAACTGATGATATCATGATCTCAAGTCTATCATTGAGAAGAAGTTAGGTCCTCTCAACTGGTCGAACAAGTCATCGATTCGGGGCAATAGATACTTATTCTGTATCATTACTTTATTCAATTCTCGGTAGTCCACACATAACCTCAGTGACCCATCTCTTTTCTTCACAAACAATACGGGAGCACCCCAAGGCGAGGTACTCCTACGGATGAAGACTTGTACCAGCAGCTTCTTAATCTGATCCTGTAACTCTCTCATCTCAGCTGGAGCCATACAGTATGGTGCACGGGGTATCGACAGAGTTCCCGGCATCAAATATATAACAAAATCTATCTCTCGACTAGGTGGTAACCCCGGTATCTCCTGGAATACATCAAAAAACTCATGAACAATGGGAATCGAATCAATGGGGATTAAATCTCCTTAGAGGTATCCTCCCTCATGATAAGGCATCGCCATTAGAAACATTTCCTAACCCGAGATAGCAAAAATAATGCTCCTACTGAAATAGTTTATGATGTTTCTATAAGCAGCAAGTCAATCCATGCCAATAATGACGTCATACTTGTGCATATCTAAGACTAGCATATCTGTAGGAAAAATCAGTCTCCCAATATCTATACCTACTCCCTGGCATATAAAGAAAATCAACGACCCATTACCCAAGGGTGAGTCTACACATGTCACTGTACTCTCTACCGTGCCTAACAACCCCATGGCCCATGCAAAACTAGTGGCTATGAAGCAGTGTGATGCCCAGTGTCAAATAAAATGTGCCCCATAGTACCATGGATTGGAAACTTACCCTCAACTGTAAGTGGCGCCTGCGGTGCTGCTACCTGGTGGACGTTATAAATATGTCCATACTGCAATTGTTCGTGTTGAACTGGGATTTTTGGGATGGTTGGTAAGGATGGTATCTGAGGTGGTGCTGGGAGGGCGGTTGGGAAGATCGGTCTCTACGGCTCCTGACGGGCACCCTGCTACTGCGGGGCCCTGTCCCCCTCGGGCAATCCTGACGTTTATGGCCATTCTTTTCATAACCAAATCATTTGCCCCTAAAATTTCCTCCCCACTATCCCTGTTGGACTAGGCCCTGATGGTCGTTACCACCCCTCCATTGGACCTGCTGATACTGCTGTTGGCCTTGCTGGTAATGATGTTGGCCCTGTTGACCCTGCTAATTGTGCTGGCCCTGTTTATAGGCCCCATGTCCCTGCCTAGAGTCACCAGATCAGAATTGCTTAGCAGGGTCCCCCTGATGGGAATTCTGCTCACCCTGATAACCTGCCCCTGAGCTCCTGGTGCCCCACTGGCACTACTAGCTCATGTCCAGCCCTGTAGTTGGACTCCTCGGCTCGTTTACTCCCCTACTGGAGGAAACAGTGGTCCTGGCAATGCAATAGGGTGGAGTTGAGTACATTAGTATAAGTACCCAACGACATATTACCCAAGAGGTGCTGGCGAATCCTCCAGGTCAAGCCATCCATGAACATTCGAATATTCTTCTCTTCGGTAGGTACCTCATCTCGCACTATAGTAATCAATCTCGTGAACTCCTCCTCATACTCAGCGATAGTCATACATTCCTTCATGAGATTCAATAGTCTCCGCCTCATCTCAGTTTTCACGGCGGAAGGAAAGTATTTGCAGTCAAATCGCACCTAGAAACTCTAAATCGTCATATTGTCCCTCTCCTCCAAAGTGGTAATAGACTCCCACCACTGTAAAGCGGTCGCCACTATTTGCTTGAAGGAATACAGTAACTATCTCTGAATGTTTGTGCACTCGTACATGAGAAGATGCATCTGGATGTCTTTCTTCCATTGGCTCGCGATGACAACATCAGAATTGCCCGAGAACTCTTGGGGATGTACCTTTTGAAAGGCATCCCTAACTCTCTCCCATGCAATGGGAAAGTGAGATAGAACTGGCGCCACAGCCAGAACCTGGGGTGGGGCCTGGTGCACCACCGCTAAAGCTGTATTCACCGCCTGAGCAACTATGGCAACGACCTCGGTTGCGTTCATTGTTCCCATAACCTTAGATGCTCGCTGCTCTGGTTGGGCATTTTTGTCCCTCGAGGCTCATCTCGGAGGCATCTGAAATGAGAAGGAATTTATCAGTCCATAGTTATTATTAAATCTCAAATAACTAAAGATGTAATCGCGTAAATAAGAATACAACAATCCTAAAAAAGGTCTCTATATCAAAGATGCAAAGCTGGAAGCTTAGTAAGCCTTTCAGATCCTAAAGGACACTATAACCTGATGCTCTGATACCACCTGTGACACCCCGCCTAATTAAATACCGGGTGATCAGTCCTTTATTAAATTAAATCAAAGTGTCTGGTTGATTTATTTTTATCATCATTATCGAAAAACAATTTTTCTTTATTAATCACCTAATAAATAATTAAGCTATGTGTCAAAACATTTAATTTTAAAGATTAAGTCCTATTGTTATGATTTAATATACGAAACCATTTTATGAGTTCATATAATAATAATGAATACCAAAACATCCAAGTGGAATAAACAGGCTAGATTAATCAATCCAAATAAAATATCCCAGGTCAAAGGACAAAGAAATGATTAAAACAATCCCAACTAAAACTAAATACTGAAATAATAAAGAGTACGAATCTCTCGGAACTAAATAGAAATTGGAAATGGGCGACACATGCACCATCTAAAATGACTAAGTGAAGAGCTAAGATGACAGGAATGAAGTCGTCTAAATGCAAAGACCTGCAACTCCCGCACTAGCTGTAGAACGTCAACGGTCCAAAGATCTAAGTCTGACACCCCTGTGGCTGGGCCTGTAGTATATATATATATACATACAAGGGAAAAGAGGAGATGATAAGAAACGGGTCAGATCCCGAGTGAAAAATAGCTTTAAAATAGTTTAGCAAATATTTAAAATGCTTTCCAGTTGGTAGAACATGCATATTAGTGCCTCGACACTCACTTGGGAATTCTCACTTCTCAACTAGTGTGCATGCCTAAGCCTAACATACTACTGAATTTAATCTAGATAAAGCTAAGTAGTCTAACCCAATCTCCTTTCACAAATCCTGATTCACGTGATCGCATAACTATAGTTTATATGTGACAACCTTTTCTTATGAATTTACCAAGCCAACTATGTACATCTCAATACAGCCTTAAGTTCTCAACCACTTAATTTATTTAATATTAATTATTTAATTTTTTTCTACTGACAAGCACAATAGATGAGTCACAGGTACATATATTTATCACTCAAAATATATATAGTAATAGGGAACCCCACATAAATCTATGGTGCAGACATACTCTACTATCAATTCCCCGTATCTCTCGTACAAAAAGGGAAATACTAGTTCAGAACCATTCTCGAACTGTATTAATAAAAGCACACATATTGGAGGCGAAGCATAGTTCCCAGTCACTAAGAGGTCAGCACATACCCTCACGTCTCTTAGGACCGTCTGACTATCATTCTCAGATAGCCTGTACCAAAGATCCTATGTTCTAGGGTACGATTAAATATCCCTGGTAAAGGTCACATCAGAATAAGGCTGTCCCGGAGCGGACACCTCCGTGATAGCAAGTAGCGCGGGTATGATTAAACACAGATATTCATATAAAATATATATACATACACTCATATATATTTACATTATTCAGATAGGTACACCCACGACCCATATCATACTCTAACCATACGTGGCACGTAGTGCCCGAGTCCTACGTATAATTAATTCTTTCTTTTATTTTCACAAATACTGATAATTCTTAGGTATTTCTCGACTCTCGAAGTCTATCATTTTGATAAATATAAAATCAGTAGGTGCACACTCTCTACCCTACTGGTCCAAGTAATCCTTAATTGTCACAAGGCCTAATTGACCATACAAACGATCTTCACCCCATTTTATACCCTCGTGAACCCTCGGTTAAATCTCATACAAAATCGTACTGCCAGAACCTTGCCTACTACCCTACTGGTCCTTCCCAAGTCTCATTATAGTATTTAAGTTATGTGTAAGGGACCTTATATATTGGGGTTAGATTAACATTTAAAAAGGAAAGAATATTCAATTTCCAGGAGGAGTAGATCGATCGAAGAAAAGGGTTGATCGATCGACCTAGTCGATCGATCGACATTCAAGGTCGATCGATCAATCGATCGATCAGTTCTTGACCCAGAAATTCTGCAAATAATGCCTACGGGTTTCTTCCATTTTAATCATCAAAAACTCCGTTAAAAAGTCCCAAACTCCCAACCAAACATCACAAACATTATAGTAACAGGTCTGAACGATTTCTAACGTAAAACCTAAATTAAATCCTTAATAAATCAACATTAATTGGGCACAATTCATGATTTGATCTCTAACCCTAGTTTATCATATTAATTCAAGAATCCATTTGATATTTCCAAATTTTTTACTTTAATCATCATTAAAGTTGTGATAAATGTTCTACATGGGATAATGATACCAGCCAAACATGATTTCCATTCAAACATATGAATATTAGTTTTCCGATTACATCAAATCTCCATAAAACTTATAATTTTATTTACTACTTTAACATGGATGAAATGTCAACTCAAGAACAGGAAGACAGATACTTGCCTGGAAATCAAATTTTTGATCCGACGAATTTGAGTGGTATAGGAACGATCCTCTTATTTCGATCTGCGCGTTAGTGGTGGAATTGGTGGGGACGGTGTAGGATTGATGGTTCTCCCCCTTGAAAACCTTCGCTCTTCTCCCTTCCTTAGCCTCTCTACAACTCAAGTGTTTATAACCCTCGAGGACTATATCTTCCATCATGTATAACCCTTTAATTTTCTTCATTAATTCAGTCCTAAATTTTGAAATTACTAAAATTCCCTCTCGGATTGCCGATTAGGCCTAAAAAAGTCCCAAGACCCAAACTAAACCCCTGAGTACACTTTTCAATTTATCGCGACCCTTCCGGACACATTGGCGCACTCGAAATGACCATAAAGGAGACTTAGAATTAATTTACTTTTTAATTTCTTAAATTAGTCCCTACACGGCTGACACGCGCGTCCCGACTTAATTTCTATAACTGTCGTGTTATTCACTCGCGACAATTTTAATAAATTCAATCTCATATATTATTTTACTCATTAAGTAATATTCAACATAATTCTTACCAATAATTTCTAACTCTCGTCACACTAGTAAATATTCAATTTAAAAATCCGAATTAATATTAAATTAATTTATCCCAATTTAATTTAATTAATCCCATAAATTAAAGGTCATGAACTTTGAGTATAATACCTTCTTTACGTTATAAAGGGTACAAATAAAAGGTTCGTTGACTATACATTCCTTTCTCCTCATCTTTGATAAACTACCATGATATGTTTTAAGTTAGGATCAACTTTACAAGCATTCATAGTGTCCTCCACCTTCACCCAGTCATAATAGAATACGTTTTTTTTTAAATCTAAATAACCGAGTTCAAGGATTTATTGGACAGTCCCATAATAGGTTAGCACCGTATCTTTTGGGTTTTTATTGCTTTTGCTAGAGACACGTGTAGTCAAGGCAGAAATTGAAATTTAGTTGTTTTGAGTCAAAATCTTTACCTCACATGGATATAAAACGAAATCAAAACCATTGGTGCAAAATTTCTTAAACTCGTTTGCATGAAATTTGGGAACTTTTGCTAGTCGTGCAAGCATTAAAAAGACATCACCTCTTTTTAAAAGTTGAACTTATTAATGAATTTGTATTAATGAATATTTTTACCACACGTGAATAAATAACCACACACATAAGAGGTGGAAATTACCTTTTTTCATATCCATGCCCTAAAATCATACATCGTGTAATTTTTCCTCTTATTTTGAGCAATTTTTTCCTCTTATTATGTATCTACTTACTCTCTCCAATCTTCAACTTCATCTTACAATTCAAAAACATAACGAATTGATTGCTCATATTATGGATTATTGTGTGTCATCTCTTTAAGGTTCCCAAAAGTCAATTCAACCTCAAACTCATCAGGTTCCTTGATTACTCATTCTCCATGAGGATTGAATCTCCTCAACTCTTATTCTGGCATATGTTCCCGAGCATATAGCGATGATTCTACAGTTATGTATTCTTCAGTGATTGACCCTCTAATATACTGTGTATTCTTAATGTAATTTTTGAAGATTTTCATCAAGCGCTCGAAAGTATATATCTAGCAATACTAATGGGACCACACAATAAAGCCTCGTCATATAAATACACAAGCAGGTGGATACTGATATCAAAGAATGACGAAGGAAAATATTTCTCTAATACATAAATTGCCTCGGCTAAAGTTGATTTTGCAGCTTTAATTTTCTTGATGTTTACAACTTTTGTACAAAGTAGCGTAAAGCACAAGTTAATTTGCATATTTTCTTGACAGATATATTTGTTCTCGGAGAAGAAATGCCTAAACAACAGAGGGATTAATTGAATAATGGCGTGACATTGTGACACTTGTACTATTTCAAGTCATTTGTTTGGTAGCTTACTACCCTGCAGAAATTACCGAAATAATCACTCGAAATCATAAAATTGAACGTGTCTAAGAGGATGTTTTTCTTATTAGTATTCAAAGTGAAAGAAGTCGGGGATAGAAATTCTTTCGATCGTATGATCATTTCTTAAAAACAATTTCTTCTTTATTTTCATCTTTTGCAGATCGCGGCGTGCCCGCTCTCCATTTTTAAATGAGATCCAACCAAACACGTTCCTTTCAGATGTTCAACAATATTCTTCTCCATGTGCATCACATCAATTGCATGCCTTACACAATGATCTTTCCAATACGGCAAGTCAAAAATATTAATCATCTAGACTGTGCCTTCGTTTTACTAGGGTCTTTCGAATCTTCCCTAGCTTTATGCTTTAGGTTTACAAACTGAGGGTATTTACCTACACACATATTCCCCACAATCATAGCCTTCTCCTTCTCCTTGATCTACAGACCAAAAATTCGAGTAGGTTTCATCCCACACTCGTGACAGATAGATAAAAAGTTAGATTTATCATTCCAAAAAGGGTGACTGGTCGGCAGAAATCTACGATGATCTATATAATTCATCTTACCACTATGATGTATCCAAGTGGCTTCAGTTTTCTCCCCACATGTATGACATCCATAATAACCATGAAGATTGTAACCGGATAAGGTCCTATCAGCAGGAAGGTCCTGGATTACCCTCATCACGACTGCTTTAAGTGCAAACTCATTACCCTTAAAAGAGTCAAATGGCCTCGTGCCTTCACTCCCACAACTATTTACATTCTTCAATTAATGGGGCTAGGAATATATCGATATCATGGATGGGCGCCTTCAGCCCCAGTATCAATAAAGAATATAATGTGAACTCCTTTATCATGCACAGTGTTTAAGGGAGTCTTAAAGGCTCCATGAGAACTGACTTGATAATGCAAGACGGACGTTGCGTGGTTCATTTGTAAATTCATGGTGTCATGTATTTGAAAAATTTGTCAGATGAGTGAATCAACTAGATGACACGTGATAGTTCTACCCACCTCACATCAAATGTGCCATGCCATGGCCTCTTCTATCTACGGTACAGTGAAAAACGTTTGAACCGTGGCCCAAGAAGAAAATATTTCAAAACATTATGGGGAACTTGCGACCACTTTCCATATTTTACAGTACAAGTAGGCTCACTTCATACAGGACACTCATCCTTCTCTTTGTGTTCGTTACGGTATAATATGCAATCATACTTGCATGCATGAATATATTTTTACTTCATACCCAAACCCTTCAAGCTCTTCTTCATGCTAGGATAATTGTATGGTAATGTCTTCTCATTTGGGAGAATATCTTTAACACACTAAAGAATTTTAATTACGTTGTTGCCCAACAAACCAAATTAACTCTTCAAATTATGCAAACCAAGTATTGCATATTATACCGAGTGACTTACAACGTAATCTTTTGTTGGGACACGAGGCCCCCAATTTTAAAATATTTCACTTTGATTTCCTTTTAAATGCGGAATAAAGATGGTTCAACACAACAATTTAATTTTCCAAATATTATTTGATTTTCTTTTCTTAAAAAGATGAAAAATTAAATTAAACACAAACTTTAATTTCTAAAAGCAAAATTAAAAATTAAACCTAAATTAGTGAATTATGGTGAACACACACACACACAAAATTCACACAAACCAGCATTAGGATTTTCTCATAAACAAAACTAAAACATAAAGTTAAATATGAGAAATTTACATTTAGCCCAAAATTAATTTAACACAAGTCCTAAAATTTGCCTACACAATATTTTCAATATTACCAAATTAGGCCAAACCAGATTTTAGCAACTATAAATTACTGACTTGAAGTAAATCAACTTAAGTTTCACCCAAACTTATTTTAGCACCAAATTAAACTAGAGAAGTGAATTAAACAATATTTTATCTTTTAATCCTAACCACGCTTTCTAGGTGATTCGTAAGATAAAATAAATTCACAACCACTACGCCACAATGTACGAGGATGTGACACCCCGCCTAATTAAATACCGGGCGATCACTCCTTTAATAATTAAATCAAGGTAAAAAGTTGGTTCATTCTTAGCATCACTGTCGAAAAATAACTTTTCCAATTTAAACACCCTAATTAATTAAGCTAAGTGTCAAAACCATTTTTTTTACATTACTTTCCAAATTTTAATTTATAAACCAAGATTTAAATCTTTAGAATAAATCAATATTACAGAATCACGCCACAATTATCCTGGAACATATAATCCAAATAATTTACACATTCAACAATTAAATCCCAACATTCAAAACTTAAAGTAAAACATCCAGATAGTAATAAATCCCAAAGTGACGATACTAGAAATAAATAAATCACAATGTCCCATAAAACAAATGGATAATGGAACGAGCGACACATGCCCAACTGAATAAATAAGCTAGGAGTGGAATCAAAAACATGAAGTTGACTAACCAAGAGGCCTACAATTCCCACCTAAGCTGCAGTGCGTTCCTTCCAAAGGATCCTATGCAAGACGCCCCTGTGGCTGGGCACCTGTAATATATACATATATATACAAGAGAGAAAGGAAAATAGAAACGGGTCAGAGTCCGATAGTGTAAATGATTTAAATTCGTTTAGCAAGTATTTAAAATGTTTACAGGCCAATGCAACAACATATTAGTGCGGCAATCTCTTGAGAAATTCTCACCTCTCTTCTAATGTGCACGCCTATCGCACTAATCTTCCCAACGGATTATCTTATCTTATATCGCACTAAACTTTCCAATGGTTTAACTTATCTTAGGTTACTCGTAAGATTTAAAACTGAACAATATAATTGTTTAAGAGGAAAATTTCATTCAGTAACAAAGCTCTCATTTTAATTTATTTATTAATAAAGTTTCCTAGTGTCATATTATACTTTTCAAAACAAGTATTTCGAAATTGAATTCATTATTCATTTCTTACTTACCATAGCACAGTAGGCAGTTCCAAATTTCAGAATCTAATATATATATATTAAATACTCGTATAATATATATATATTCTAACAGCACCCCACATAAAAATTATGGTGCGGGCATACTCTGCTATCCAATCCCCGTATCACTCGTACTAAGGGAAATACAAGTTTGGAATCACTTTCGAACTGTATTAACACATACACACACAATATTGAGGCGAAGCATAGATTCCAAGTCTCTAAGAGGATAGCACATGCCCCCACGTCTCTTAGGACCGTCTGAACTATTGATTCGATATCCTGTACCAAGGATTTCTATCTTCTAGGGTACGAGTCAATATCCCCCATAAAGGTCCCATCGAGATAAGACTGTCCCAGCGCGATAACCTTAGTGATAGCAAGTAGCGCGGGCACGATTTTCACACATAAATAGTATATGCATAAACACAGTCATATAACTATTCTACTATTACCATATCAAATTAGGTACATCTCTAATCCCATAATTACGACATTTGTCCTTAATTCTCATTATTTAGTTCTCACATATAACCGTTCATTTCTTACTTTAATTTGAGGGATTATTCCAACTTATTACCTAACACTCATGGACTCTATCCTCCCAAGTGTAGAATTCAGTAGGTACTCATCTAATTCCAACGTAACGATCTTACACGTCTCTCCCCTTAATACATAATTTCATCGTCCCTTATATGTAAATATCCCAAAAATACAACTCTCATCTTACATTAAAGGTCCCATAATTATTTATAAATCCTACTGGTCTTCTTTATCTCCCAAAACATTTTAATAAGGGTGCCCAATGATTATTTCTCATTAAACTGAATTCAACAAATTTAAAAAGGGGAATTATGAGTCTGCCAGAAGGGGTCGATCGATCGAGGGATGGGGCTCGATCGATCGAACCTTTGATCGATCGAAGCTCTTGGCTCGATCGATCAATCAAGCAGGTATGACAAATTCTGCAGGAAACCAGTTACGGGTTCTATCACACAACCTCATCCAAATCCATATTTTTCACTCCCAATCGCCTAAAAATTTGTACTACTAATAGTATAAACCCATATTATGCATCTTCTACGTAAAGCACGCAAATTTTCATCAACAACCATGGATTAATAGGCCAAAAACTCATATTAATCTCAAGAACCCTAGAATTTCTTTAACATTGTTCTAATCAATCTTTTCCAAAATTTTCTTCTTCTAAAACATCATAAATTCGTGTTTTAACCTCTACATATGCAGGGAGATTTCCAGATTTCCATTTATATCATTACTACATACAATTTCCTATCTCCAACTTGGGTTTTCTTCCATGAAACTCATCCTAATCAACCCTAGACTAACATGAGTGATGCATTAACGAAAATAAGCAAGATAAACACTTGCCTGGAAATTTTAGAATTTTGATTTGCGGACGATTTTGGTGTGGTTGCGTTCCCCCTCGCGCGATCTACGCGTTGGTGGTGGTGGCGGTGCAACCGGATGAATTTTCGGTCTAGAATTGCTTTGAAAGCTCTCTCCTTCCCTCTCCTATGGCCGTCACTTGTCTTTGGTTGTGTTAACCCTAGAAGGCAACCTTAGACATCTGATATAACCCTTGAAATTTCGTGGGTTTAATTACCCAAAATTACAAAATGTCCAAAATGCCCTCTCGGGGTACTAATTAAGCCTAAAAACGCCCGAGACCCAAACTAAACCCCCAGGTACACTTTTTTGACTATCTAGACCCTTCCGAACACTTTGGCGCACTCAAAACGACCATACGAGCAACTTATAATTTATTCATTTTTTTATTAATCAATATTTAGTCCCGACGCGATACGAACGCGTCCCGACTTAAATTTCCATAATCGCCATTTCATTCACACGTGACAATTTTATAAAAATAAATTTCATATATTACTATACTCATCCAGTAACATTCAACAAATAATAAATTTCCAATAATTACTAACTCTCGTCACGCTAGTAAATATTTAAAACAACATTCCGGATTAAAATAAATTAATTTATCTCAATTAAATTTAATAAATCCCTAAATTTAAAAGCCATAAAAATACGGGGTATTACATACTTCCCCCCTAATAACGGAATTTCTTCCCGAAATTCGGAAAATAAGGCCTACCAGGTAGCACAATTCTGGATATCCTTGTCAGTACGCAAACTAACTACATATTACGGCGCTCATTCACTATAGCCCTTTCCTCACAGCAATCTTGTTTTACATTCTCATTGGAGACACTTCACATTGCACTCCCAACCGACAACATTTGCATAGGTCACTCCTATACGTTATAAATTTCCATTATCTCACTATCATTAGGAGGCCGCACCTCACCACATGACACCTACTCGGATTTATGTATATACAAGACTCCCATTCTGAGAAAAATCATACGAACATTTGACCACTCTTGTTCACCTAAAACAGTCGTGGAATTCTACCATAGTTATCGAATATTTTCTCGACCGATCCAAAAATTCTGATTATCTACTCACCTTTAAACATACGGAAGGAGAATAGTCGAGGTTCTTCCATAACAAAAACCTTAATAAGCACCTTGTACGCGACAAATAGGTACGAGTGCTTCTACAGAGCATTCCTGAAATCATCGTACCAAGATTCTAAAATCTCCTTCACGTGGCTCCACTAATCTTTAATCACCGTGCGCCTATTCCCTGGCTAAGGGTGATACATCCTACTTGAAACGAAACCTTATCTCCGCTGGTTCCTGAAATCCCATATCAAAGGTGGGATTCACCAATATCATCCTGATTTAGAAATTTATACTGCGCCGGACCATGCACTGGCGTGATCTTTCCTTTCAAAGGAATTCTGGGGCATACTAGTTAATATTGTAAACCAACCCAAAGGAATATCAATCACTTCCTTCTCGACGACTTAATTCACATGTTCGGGATGAACCCTTGATCTTGTTTTGAGGATGGCAACCCATCCAAAACTTTACCGACTTTACTAACCTCTTCCAATTTCAGGAATTGTCGATAAACACAAAATTCTTTGGTTGATTCTCCTCTTTCAACCAAACCTTACCTATGGGCGGTGCATGTAGAGACTACTCACTACTTTCCTCTAAACATCGATTTTTCCTTGAAATGCCTCACATTAAGTGACACGTAATACTCCCCTTCCTTCCTTGGTATATGCCGAAAGTTCCGACCCGTGCTCTTCTCTCCACGAAGCGAACTTATGGATCTCTTATACCATACTAACATCATCACCCTTTGTATGTGCAAGTCACTATCACACTTGACTACTAACAACTCCGCTCCGAGTGTTCTTCATAATAATTTAATTCTGCTCCATTCAAGGAATACCCCTTCTTAAATGGCTTCCCACAGCCTTCCAATTAAATTAGGGTGTGTTATTCTAATTGCACAGTTATGTATGGATTTTCACCCCTCATGTGACGTTTAATCCACTCTATCACTTCCACTTCGTTATACTAGTCCCACAAACATATATTTCACACGCCTATTACCACGTCCCTTCGACTCGGACGATTTTAACGGCAGCTAACCAAGATGCCCACATTTTGCAACACCTCGACCGCCCTAGGAGAGCGAACAGCGTACTACTCATCAGTGAAACTAACTAAATCCAACAAAGTATAAGGAATAGGGCATTCAAATTCCATGACCATAAAAGAGGAATAACAAATCTCAACCTTCTTCAGATAAGTACAACAATTTTCCCAAATAGGTACAACGACCAAAATAAATCACTAGCGCTCTATTCATCAAAATAATTATAGGTCATCTCTTTTGTATAATAAAGTTCTTTCCAGATAATTCATGCTAAAAATCATTCTAACTCTTTATTCACCTTGTGTTCCGAACGCGGTTACGACATTTGGGTACTCTCAATCACCCTAGAAATCAAAATTTTTAAATCCTCCTTATCATCGTTCCACCCCCTCAACTCGTGGAGATAACTTCAATGCTTTCTTACCACACAATCCGGCTCCAGTGGCTTTAAATTAAAATTCAACTACTAACTTACACATGTAATTACTTGTACCCATTTCGACCGGGGTACCTAACTCATGGAATAGTGACCAAACGTCTCTCTATTTCCAACTTACGCTAAGTTTCATGCGTGGGATGTCTCGCAAAGCGAAATCTAAACAAGAAACCCCCTCCCCCCCCCCGATACACTACTACCTAGCATTGTCGGTCATTGAAATCCGTTAGGTCCTCCGTCCATAGCATGTACCCCCTTATTCCGTCTTTTGACAGAAAGTTACATTTCCTCCCGTAATTACACTTAACAAGGAACATCTCACCAATTGAACTATCTTTCAGTATTGGGTATTGGTAATTGCATTCCATAAATCTCGAATGCATACAATCAGAATTCTCGAAATCCCTTTCCCTAATAATAGGGGTATAAATCTTAATTCCCACATCTCTAGAGGATAGATATAACAATGCACTCTCCTATCACCAAGTCCTGAGTGCTCAACATAATACTGAATTAAATCTTTTCACTCAACGTAAACTCGATACATACTAAATCATAAGGATAAAGTTCATACGTACATCGGTATCGAATATCTCGAGCCCACTATCCCCTCCGAAGTTTCTAGGATAGATAATATAAGTGCAAGTCTGACCCTCTTGCAGGTGAAGCCTCTCCAGGACAAAATATGTTGCACTAACGCAACCACTCCCATAGTCTTGCAATAAATGCCCGCTATCGTACTAACCATTTCTATAACATTTTAACAAAGATAATATCATACTCGCATATCACATCACTACAACGAGTAACCTCAATAAAGTACATAGCACTTTTAATATACTTATTCATCCTCCGCGGATAGCACTAAAGAAAAATCCCGTTACGCTAGGGAAAAATATTCACATAGTAATAGCGTTTATAATTATAAGCATTAATCTCGTCTCACATGCTAATCTAGCAATGAATAAAATATAGTGACTCGTTCGTGTCACATAAACACGCCGTATCCTCTGAGGATACAACTTATACTTCTACCTTGTCAATCGTCTTGACTGCGCAAATGGTTTCCGGACGTAACACGTCTACTCAAACCAAAACAAAACTACTTTAATCATTGTCCTTTACTAGGCATCGTATTCTTGTCCTTTTTCTCACTTTGGAACATATTATCACGAGTGATTTCACTCCGCACAAAATACCTCAACACATAATCCCCTTATTACCTGTCCTACTAACCAGGTTAGGATTTCCCTTCTCTCGGACTTTAGTAGACTCGATTCCTGTTAGCTGCCTCGGTTATACTCTTAGCCTTTTAGGCCCTAAAGATCAGGTCACTGTCTATAATAGTACTTACTAAATTTACCATCACTTGGTAAGAATTCAACTATCTGAATCATTTAAATGGGTCCCCTGATGTGTATCCACATCCCTTTGTGGTGTTATACCGCCACCGTTGTATTCAGTCCTTTTCTCGACTAAATTCTTCAATTCTTTTAGCTTCCCACACAAAGAAGCATTACCATCTTTATTGACAAAATACGACATTGTCAACCTCTAAATCGGCCGTCTATCAGAATTTCCTCTTTGAGTGTTATCAATTTTTATTATGAGTCGATCTCCCACTTGGAGTCGTTTCCTCCACTTGTCTCTATATCTCCCGATACAAAATTCGCTAACGATTAAGATTCATATTCACAAATGGACTTCTGTCATGCCCTCCCGTGATGAGTTCAGAACCACATTTGCTTCTCATCCTGAACAGTTGAGGAAGGAACATACGGTCAACACTGTACCTAAGGTTCTCCTATAAGCATAGCATTCCACTTCTAAAATCGATAGTTGACTCCCATCATTATAAATTCGTCCCGAAAGCCAAGAAAATTTTCTCTAAATTTTCACTTTCAATTAGCCACACTCCGTTCTAAATCTAAACCTTTGGATACATTACCTCCTTTGATAAACACACACAATTCTCGCATTTCTAGAATTTCCACAGACAGTTCTTTACCCGTTTTGTAACATGGGTAAGTTTACTCTTGTACCTCATTTGACTATAACAGCATTTGGAAATCATTGCTGCGCCTTAGTCGCCTTTTTAGTCTTGGCTTCCCGTACCATAATGGAGGTGACCTCGACTATGGTCATCATTCTTGAATATATTTTACAACCTCAACTGAGCCCTGCCTCCTGGTGTCCGCTTAACGGTCCTCTTCTGACATCCGTCATCGTTCGGCACTCGCACACATCCGAACGAAATTAGAATTCACTAACGTATACACATTATAGCAGGAGAACGAAATCTCGTCAAAGAAATCGATAATCCTAAACATAGGGCTCTATATCAAACAAAGCAACGCTGAAAGCATAATAAGCCGTACAGATCCTAAGGACACTAGAACTTGATGCTGTGATACCACCTGTGACACCCCGCCTAATTAAATACCGGGAGATCACTCATTTATTACATTAAATCAAGGTGAACAGTTGGTTCATTCTTAGCATCACTGTCGAAAAATAACTTTCCCAATTTAAACACCCTAATTAATTAAGCTAAGTGTCAAAACCATTTTTCTTACATTACTTTCCAAATTTTATTTTATAAACCAAGATTTAAATATTTACAATAAATCAATATTACAGAATCACGCCACAATTATCCTGGAACATATAATCCAAATAATTTACACATTCAACAATTAAATCCCAACATTCAAAACTTAAAGTAAAACATCCAGACAGTAATAAATCCCAAAGTGACGATACTAGAAATAAATGAATCACAATGTCCCATAAAACAAATGGATAATGGAAACGGGCGACACATGACCAACTGAATAAATAAGCTAGGAGTGGAATCAAATAAATGAAGTCGTCTAAGCAAGAGGCCTACAACTCCCACCTAAGCTGCAGCGCGTTCCTTCCAAAGGATCCTATGCAAAACGCCCCTGTGGCTGGGCACCTGTAATATATACATATATATACAAGAGAGAAAGGAAAATAGAAACGGGTCAGAGCCCGATAGTGTAAATGATTTAAAATTCGTTTAGCAAGTATTTAAAATGTTTACAGGCCAATGCAACAACATATTAGTGCGGCACTCTCTTGAGAAATTCTCACCTCTCTTCTAATGTGCACGCCTATCGCACTAATCTTCCCAACGGATTATCTTATCTTATATCGCACTAAACTTCCGAATGGTTTAACTTATCTTAAGTTACTCGTAAGATTTAAAACTGAACAATATAATTGTTTAAGAGGAAAATTTCATTCAGTAACAAAGCTCTCATTTTAACTTTATTTATTAATACAGTTGCCCAGTGTCATATTATACTTTTCAAAACAAGTATTTCCAAATTGAATTCATTATTCATTTCTTACTTACCATAGCACAGTAGGCAGTTCCGAATTTCAGGATCTAATATATATATTAAATACTCGTATAATATATATATTCTAACATCACCCCACATAAAAATTATGGTGCGGGCATACTCTGCTATCCAATCCCCGTATCACTCGTACTAAGGGAAATACAAGTTCGGAATCACTTTCGAACTGTATTAACATATACACACACAATATTGAGGCGAAGCATATATTCCAAGTCTCTAAGAGGATAGAACATGCCCCCACGTCTCTTAGGAACTTCTGATCTATCGATTCGATAGCTTGTACCAAGGATTTCTATCTTCTAGGGTACGAGTCAATATCCCCCATAAAGGTCCCATCGAGATAAGACTGTCCCAGTGCGGTAACCTCAGGGATAGCAAGTAGCGCGGGCACGATTTTCACACATAGATAGTATATGCATAAACACAGTCATATAACTATTCTACTATTACCATATCAAATTAGGTACATCTCTAATCCCATAATTTCGACATTTATCCTTAATTCTCATTATTTAGTTGTCACATATAACCGTTCATTTCTTACTTTAATTTGAGGGATTATTCCAACTTATTACGTAACACTCATGGACGCTATCCTCCCAAGTGTAGAATTCAGTAGGTACTCATATAATTTCCAATGTAACTATCTTACGCTTCTCTCCCCTTAATACATAATTTCATCGTCCCTTATATGTAAATATCCCAAAAATATAACTCTCGTCTTACATTAAAGGTCCCATAATTATTTATAAATCCTACTGGTCTTCTTTATCTCCCAAAACATTTTAATAAGGGTGCCCAAGGATTATTTCACATTAAATTGAATTCAAAAAATTTAAAAAGGGGAATTATGAGTCTGCCAGAAGGGGTCGATCGATCGAGGGCTGGGGCTCAATCGATCGAACCTTCGATCGATCGAAGCTGTTGGCTCGATCGATCGATCAAGAAGGTATGACAAATTCTGCAGGAAACCAGTTACGGGTTCTATCAGACAACCTCATCGAAATCCAGATTTTTCATTCCCAATCGCCTAAAAATTTGTACTACTAACAGTATAAACCCATATTATGCATCTTCTACGTAAAGTATGCAAATTTTCATCAACAACCGTGGATTAATAGGCCAAAAACTCATATTAATCTCAAGAACCCTAGAATTTCTTTAACCTTGTTCTAATCAATCTTTTCCAAAATTTTCTTCTTCTAAAACATGATAAATTTGTGGGTTAACCTCTACATATGCAGGGGGATTTCCAGATTTCCATTTATATCATTACTACGTACAATTTCCTATCTCCAACTTGGGTTTTCTTCCATGAAACTCATCCTAATCAACCCTTGACTAACATGAGTGATGCATTAACGAAAATAAGCAAGATAAACACTTGCCTGGAAATTTCAGAATTCTGATTTGAGGACGATTTTGGTGTGGTTGCGTTCCCCCTCGCGCGATCTACGCGTTGGTGGTGGTGGCGGTGCAACCGGATGAATTTTCGGTCTAGAATTGCTTTGAAAGCTCTCTCCTTCCCTCTCCTATGGCCGTCACTTGTCTTTGGTTGTGTTAACACTAGAAGGAAACCTTAGACGTCTGATATAACCCTTGAAATTTCGTGGGTTTAATTACCCAAAATTTCAAAATGTCCAAAATGCCCTCCCGGGGTACTAATTAAGCCTAAAAACACCCCGATACCCAAACTAAACCCCCGGGTACACTTTTCTGACTATCTCGACCCTTCCGAACACTTTGGCGCACTCAAAACGACCATACAAGAAACTTATAATTTATTCATTTTTTTATTAATTAAATATTTAGTCCCGACGCGACACGGGCGCGTCCCGACTTAAATTTCCATAATTGCCATTTCATTCACACGTGACAATTTTATAAAAATAAATTTCATATATTACTATACTCATCCAGTAACATTCAAGAAATAACAAATTTCCAGTAATTACTGACTGTCGTCACGCTAGTAAATATTTAAAACAACATTCCGGATTAAAATTAAATTAATTTATCTCAATTAAATTTAATAAATTCCTAAATTTAAAAGCCATAAAAATACGGTGTATTACAGAGGAAAAATCCACAACGGAAAAAAAACCTCGGACGACCCTAGCCTTAAGTCCACTAAGTACGAAATTTTACAACTACAAGACAAATGACTTACTCAACTCGACTCGACTCCTTCAAACCCCTGACGCGTCTTCTTGTACCAACCTATGCTTAATCAGCAATCCCAAAATCCACCGAAACCTATGAATCCACCAATGAAGCTTTAAGAACTCATATATCACACACGGTGCCTTTCACTGTATGAGAATGCCACAGTCGAAACCAAACTTTCTCTTTTATGGGAAATAGAAGCAAAATCCAAACTTCTCCTTCTTGTGGTAAAGATGAACCAATGGTGCCAAACAACTCCAAGAAAATATTATATATATGAAGAAATACTTGGAATTGTAAATAAAACAATTTTATGGGTGTAAACACATGTGTATAAGAGAATTTCTAATTAATTTTGACACATGAAAACTGGGACTTTTGTTTTGAAATATTGGCTCTCAAAAAGCTCTCAAGGAGGTTGCAAAAGTCCTGAAAAAAGTCTGTCCCGAAGTTTCTTTTAAAACTATCAAAAGATAGTGGGACAAAGTAGTGGAAAAATGGGTTAAAACTGCCAAAAAAATTCACGCCCAAAAATCTCATTCGAACGAGATTTTCGTTCGAACGAAGTCTCGTTCGAACGACCTTCTAACGAAGTTACAGAGGATAAAAGGGAAAAGTCATTGGCAAACTTGTACGAACGAAATTCTCGTTCGAACGACAATTTCGAATGAAATTTCAAAATGATTAAATTACATATTAAGCCCAAAAACTTTTTATTCAAAGTTCTAAAGTAACCTTCTGAAAATAAAATTCATTTTAACTAAAATTACACCCATTTAAAAAAATGTTCCTATCTCCTATATATATGTAATGCATTCATACCTTAGGAGAGATTGTAACTAAGTTGATGACGTTAAACGAGGCATGTGTAAACCGGCAATGATGTTCTCTTGATAAGTAGGTTGTAACGTCTTCAACTTTATCATGTCATAGGCTTGATGTATACAAAAGAACACTATCCTATGACTCAATTATTTTTGTCTGGAATTTAGCCAAAACTACAAAGGACTCAATTGGAAATTTGTGTCCTTACAAATCTCCCCCTTTGGCTATTCCGGGGGAAAAATCAAAAAAAAAATTCTAAAGGGCTGTCAAGCTCTACTAAACTAAAAAACATCCCACCCAAAAATAAAAAACTTGACTCAAGACCCAAGGATCAATATCTTTGCCGATGAAAGTTACCACTTAGAAGAATTCCTGCACACTTAAGCAAACTATCAAACGCATAAGGAATATCAAGAATATAAAATGCATGTAAAATAACTACTCCCCCTAAATTAATTATTCCTTTATCAACTATGATCAACCTAAGAAGATAGCGCTCTCCCCCTAAGTTAAATCTCCTAAAACTAAGATATGGTTATAATAGGATTATATACCATTTCCTCCTATCATTCTCCCCCTTTTTGTTCAGGAATAGACAAAAGATAAACGAACTAATTAGACAAGATAAAGCATAAGGAGATAAGAGCATGAAAGCATATGGGCAACAAAATCATAAATAATCCATATAAATAATAAAGGATACCAACTAAGATGCAAAACAATGATACCAATTTGATACATAAGATACTAAGCGTGTGATATTAACCGAAATATGCAACAAGATAGATACCAATTATGAACTACAGGTATAGATGGACTAGCAAGCAAGGCAAAGAAAGAAAAAAATTAACATATATATGTAGACGTAATGAATATCACTAACGTACTCGCACATATATAGGTATAAACATCACACATGATGCAAAATACATTAAGCTTTTCACACTCGTATGGCAAAAATGTGTCCAAATACGTGGTAAACGAAATTGTAGGGGTGTGAACTGGTAACAATTAAATTTAGACCCAATCACTTAAAATATGTTCACGGAGTTCTCATTTTATTGCAAAAATTTTATCACATTTAGATATATCCTCATGTGACAATATAAATTGAACTCAATGAATAAACATACACAATGCATACAAGTCTAGAATTTTGATGATTCTACAAACCAATAGAGTCATGACAATGAAAGCGCAACTAGGATAACCGAACATTGTGCAAACCATTGATATACAATCCAATCTCCCTCAAAATAAGCATATATAATTTTGAATGACTATATCAATCAAACAAAATAGGCCTCAGGAATTTATTTATTTTTTAATGCCATATTTTATTTTTAAGCCTTTTGACCACATATTTCTTTTAGGTCCATTCCAAACGGTGTCTTACTCGCAAAGGATAATAATTTCTTTCGGAGACCTTCCCCATGCACATTTATATATATCATTTTGTATATCACTCAAATCTCACGTGCAACGGATTTAACATGCACAAGTCTTCCTAGGTCAAAATATGTAGATGATTAGATTGGAAGGAGAACACCTTACAAAGCTCAAAGATACATGTGAAGTTAAAATTTCAAGTGAGATTGTGAATGTGTGGATTGAGGCATATAAAAATATAATCCATTATAGCAACACAAAATCCAACTACTCCATATAACCATGGTAAAGAACATTTTAATTATTGACATTCTAAACCAAAAGTTCTAGCCATATGGAAGCGAAAAATAAGGGATTCAAACACAAGTATATGCCACTTAAAGTGTGTCAAACTGAATACACACAATAAAAATATTTTTTATTTTTTGAAATTTTTAATCAAATAAACAAAAATATATACTCAAAAGACAAAAAAAAATCATGTGTATTTTTCATTAAGCCTAAGTAACTAATAGATAAAACACAAATGATAAACAAAAATCTTTTTGTATTTTTCAATTAATGCAAACTAAAATGAATATAATACAAAAGATAAACACAAATCATAATTCTAGCATGTGATAAATCATGAAGTGTAGACTAGAACAATGATAAAGAAGCATGCCAGTAGCATGATAATATAGCATGAAGCAAAAAAGCTAAAGTATGCAAACAACTAACACATTCAACCTTTAGATTTAGCAATGGAGGTATCGTGTGATAGTAAATGAGAGAAAAAAATCCTATCTTGTAAAGATACCAAGTCGGATCTCCTAACCCAAACTAATGACGAATGACGATCTCGGGATATAGGAATCTTGGATACCTCGGTTGCCTTACGGTGGGATTTTCTAGAAAATCTTTTAAGATCAAATCAAAATTTCTTAAGATGACCTATTCGATCGCAGTGTGAACAATTAAAAACACGTTGAAAGGTGGAACCAAAGGATTGATCTCTAAAGTCTTTCCTAGGTGATTCTCTTAAAACTTTGGTTTTGGATTTATGAGTTGACTCATTGCATGTATAGAAGCCTAAACCACACGTGTCATTTTTAATTTGGATCGTTCCTAAGATTCTATCTAATTTTTTCGAACGACACTCCAAATCAAATTTGACTCTACTAGAGTCTTTTAATTTATTTTCTAAATCTAAAATGTGAGACTCAAATAAAATATTGCGCTCTTTAAACACGAGAATCTCCTTTTTCAAGGATTTCATTAAGCCCTTAAGGCTATCTCTCTCGCCTTCTACATACACAACCTTATCTCAAAGAGCTCTCTCTTGTGTCCTAAGCTCATCAACTAACGCACTCTCATCGACAACCTTGGCACACTCCTTTAAACTCGCTTCTAACTTTAAATTCGCTCTTTTTAATTTAATAGATTCTTCATATAATTCTTGAAATGAAAATTGAAGTTCACTCACATCAACCTCTTTTTCATTTTCACTCTCTCTTTCTTCTCCACTCTCACTACCATCATCTTTTATAGATTCATAAACAAAGGCCTTGGAAATGTCATGAATTTGTATATCTTCATGAGAAGATTCATTATCGGTGCTCACATGACTTGCCATGAACGCGACAAAGTTGTGCTCAATGGGGGAAGCGGATATATCTTCCTTATCACTATCACTAAGGGTTGCATTGTAGGAAATTGGTTGTTTACCCTCTATCCTTAGTTTAGTGGAGCACTCAAAAGCCCTATGGCCATACCCTTCACAACCATAACACCTATTTGACTCGTCCCTATTTAAATTTTCATTAAAACTTTTAGGGATCTTTTCGGCTTTGTCATGCTTAGAATTTTAAAATTTCTTAATATCATTTTTAAATTTATCTTTGTTAAATTTATGAAACTTCCTAGCAAACATAGCCATATCTTCCGAGTAACTACCATTCTCATCAACCACGACTTTTTTTTCTTCCTTTCAGGCTTTCAAAGCAATGCCCTTATCTATTTCCTTTTCATTTTTTGAAGGGAACATATATTGCTCATAAATTTGTAAATCACCTACTAGTTTCTCAAGTTTGGTAGAGTGTAAGGTGGGCAAAGAATTTAACACGGTCACCTTAGGGATAAATCTATCGGGTAGGGACCTAAGTATTTTCTTAATAACTCGGTCGTCAGGTATTTTATCTCCTAAATTAAATGAAGAATTTACTATATCGGAGAGTCTAGCATAAAACTCATCGAATGTTTCTTTTTCATTCATTTTGATGGTTTCAAATTGAGTGCTGAGGTTTTGGAGTTTAGAAGCTTTTACGACACTAGTTCGCTCGTGAGTGGGTTGTAAAATATCCCAAGCTTCTTTAGCGGTTTCACACGTCATAATGCGTCGGAATTCATTCAGTGTGACCATGCTAAACAAGGCATTTAAACCTCGAGAATTAAAATTTGTAAGTTTAAATTCGATCTCACTCCATCTATCTGCAGGTTTGGGAACACGTTCATTTTCAACTAAATATGTAGGTGGAGACCACCCGTTAACTACTGACAACGAAACTCTCTCATCAATAGATTTTAGTGCCGATTTCATACGCGCCTTCCAATACGCATAATTGGAACCATCGAAAACAGGAAATTTTGAAAATGAAGAAAATTCCATTTTTAACCAAAAATATTTAAAAGGACCTTAACGCAATAATTTAGCGCTCCGGCTCTGATACCCCTTGTTGGGACACGAGGCACCCAATTTTAAAATCTTTCACTTTAATTTCCTTTTAAATGCGGAATAAAGATGGTTCAACACAACAATTTAATTTTCCAAATCTTATTTGATTTTCTTTTTTTAAAAAGATGAAAATTAAATTAAACACAAACTTTAATTTCTAAAAGCAAAATAAAAAAAGAAACCTAAATTAGTGAATTATGGTGAACACACACACACATAAAATTCACACAAACCAGTATTAGGATTTTCTCATAAACAAACACATGAAGTTAACTATGAAAAATTTACTTTTAGCCCAAAATTAATTTAACACAAGTCCTAAAATTTGCCTACACAATATTTTCAATATTACCAAATTAAGCCAAACCAAATTTTAGCAACTATAAATTACTGACTTAAAGTAAATCAACTTAAGTTTCACCCAAACTTATTCTAGCACCAAATTAAACTAGAGAAGTGAATTAAATAATATTTTATCTTTTAATCCTAAGCATGCGTTCTAGGTGATTTGCAAGATAAAATAAATTCACAACCACTACGCCGCGATGTACGAGGAAAAATCCACAACGAAAAAAAATCTCGGATGGCACTAGCCTTAACTCCACTAAGTACGGAATTTTACAAGTACAAGACAAATGACTTACTCAACCCGACTCGACTCCCTTCAAGCCCCTGCACGTCTTTTTATACCAACCTCTGCTTAGTTGATAATCCCGGAATCCACCGGAACCTTGGAATCCACCAATGAAGCTTTAGGAACCCGTCTACCACACACGGTTCCTTTCACCGTATGAGAATGCCACAATCAAAACCACACTTCGTCTTTTATGGGAAATAGAATCAAAATCCAAACTTCTCCTTCTTGTGATAGAGATGAACCAATGGTGCCAAACAACTCCAAGCAAATATTATATATATGAAGAAATACTTGGAATTGTAAACAAAATAATTTTATGGGTGTAAACACATGTGTTTAAGATAATTTCTAATTGATTCTGACATATGAAAACTGGGAACTTTGTTATGAAATATTGGCTCTCAAAAAGCTCTCAAGGATGTTGCAAAAGTCTTGGAAAAAGTCTTTCAAGATGTTTCTTTTAAAACTGTCATAAGATAGTGGGACAAAGTAGTGGAAAATGGGTTAAAACTGCCAAAAAAATTTCTGCCCAGAAATCTCGTTCGAACGAAGTCTCGTTCGAACGACCTTCTAACGAAGTTACAGAGGCTAAAAGGAAAAAGTCATTGGCAAACTCGTACAAACCAAATTCTCATTCGAACGACATTCTCGTTCGAACGAAATGTCATAATGGTTAAATTACATTTTAAGCCCAAAAACTTTTTATTCAAAGTTCTAAAGTAACCTTCTGACAATAAAATTCATTTTAATAAAAATTACACCCATTTAATAAAATGTTACATGCTCCTATATATATATGTAATGCATTCATACCTTAGGAGATATTGGAACTAAGTTGATGACATGAAACGAGGCACATGTAAACCGACAATTCTCTTGATAAGTAAACCGCAACGTCTTCAACTTTAACATGTCATGGGATTAATGGATACAAAATAACACTATCCTATGACTCAATTATTTTTTACCAGAATTGAGTCAAAACTGCAAAGGACTCAATTGGAAATTTGTGTCCTTACATATTTATACAACAATCTAGTCGCATCGGCTTTAACCATATGTATTCTCGATCTTCTCGTAATTCAGCATCAACTTCTTCATTGACTTGGCCATAATGTACATTATATGTATCCATAGGTTGGAGGTTTTGATGGTGGTGGACTCCATAAGATTCATCAATTAGGTCGGTCAAAGGACGATGTGTTTGAGAATAATATACCACTTCTACTCGGTGGGAATCTGTTATACAGTCGGATACCGATAATTCTTTTGAAACATAAGGTACATTCTTTTCACCATAGTATGTCCATATCTTATAGTCTTGCAAAATTCCGCACTATAGTAAATGCAACTCAACGTATTTTAAATATTTATATTTTCGTTCATGCAACGGGTTCATGAACACAGAATCTTATCACTTTTAAGATTTCTATATGCGTATTTAACAAATTCTTGAACGCCCTTTACATGATTATCAGATGTTCGGGAACTCTCCCCTATCCACTCTTTATACTGTGGAAAATCCATTAAATAATCTTCAAAATTCATTTCACCTTTATTAATAGGTTGGAACAAATGTCATGTTGCATACATGAATGCATAATTCATAATCCATTCAAATTATTCAATACAACTTAAACTCAAATTAAACAACTTAAACTTAAATTCATGTTCCATACACAAAACTTGTTAACAAATGATCCAAAAACTTAAAATAACTTAAATAAACAAAATATTACAACTTTTTCTCAAATTAAACATTTTTCATGGCCTAGGCTTGACCAACAAATAAACTGACCAAGTGATAAAACAATAATGATAGTTTTTCAGAGCATTTCCTTCTCCTTTATCAACGTGCACGGGCATTTCTCCGCAACCATTTTATATTTCACCAACTAGTATCTGAGCCTCACCCATCTGCCAATGGAGATTATAAACAGGAGTTCCAACAATCAAGGATACAAGTGTGCAAGCGCCAATAATCTTATTATTGGTCAAGTCCCAAAAAATATTATTGCTCGTCGTAGTCACTACGAGTGGATGACGATGATCTAGGGACTGTGGCAGGCGGAGGCACTGAAGAGGCAAATGTTAAAGGATGTAGAATTTGGGATGATTATATTGAAAGAGGCGGCATTTGGAAGGGGAAACCTTGAGGCGGAGGATAGGGAAAGCCTTGAGAAGGAAGATAGAGGCAACCCTGAGGAGGAGGCATTGAAGGACGAAAATCTTGAGCAAATAAAGATACAAGGCACTAAATTTCACCCGACAACACTCTCAGGTTACTCTTAATCTCCTGCACATCCCCATCTGCCTTGGAGTGACTTTTCTCTTGGCTCAAGATGCGATTACTCAATTGAGAGAGCTCGTCCATGAGAGATGTAGTGTATTTTAATTTGGTTATAGGCATATGTAATCTGACACCTCTTGTCCTAACTCTTTTGTCAGTTCAAAAGTTCTGAGTCAGTGCATCATTTTTAATGTCATCATAAGGGTTCGAAGCGGACTGACTGCTAATGACTTTGATCGATTCCTATAGCGTGAAATTATATTTAGTCTTATATTTTACATTATTTTATATAATCTCTCTCTCTCTCTCTCTTATATATATATGTCATACTCACCATAATTGGAACCAAGTGAGGTGGGAATTTATTATCTTTATCCCATCAGGCATGCACGTACAAATTTCCCCGGTTAGGTTTTTTATTGGCATCTAGACCGCCTTTTGTCCTATCTGACCATTCACTCCTCAAATCTTCACACAATTTAGACCTTAGCTTGTGGATATCAAATTTTTTCGCTCTGTTTTGTTTATTTTTCTCCCTTTGGACTAGCTTTTTGTCCATTGCCTCATTTTCCAAAAAGTTATTGCATTGATCGACCGACATTTCAACATTCGAAGGGACTCTGTCTTTTAGAGCCAAAATGTCAAAGCTCGATGTCCCCTTTGGGAAATGTCTCTAGAGAAGGTCTTTTCTATATGTTCTCAGTTGTTTAGCAACCCGGGAAAGAACCTTTTGCTTTGAATCGTCGGGGAATGAAAAGTGCTTGCAAAGTTGGTCAAAAATGTAATCCTTTATGGATTAATCAACTAATTTCTAGTTATTTTCTCCTCTGACTCCCACATTTATTTTTCCAAGTGATAAACACTAGGATTTAAAGATCTGGAGGTCATTTTTATTATCGGTAGGATTATTCCCGAGAATGGAGAACCGATGGGCTTCTTCTCATTTCCTCGAGAGATGTCAGGAGAGGGGGAGGGGGTGTTGAAGTAGCAGACATTTGTTGCCTACTCATAAACGGAGTAGTGGAGTGAATGAATGGAGAATAAGGGAATTATTCACCCAACGGTGATGAGAATCCTTGTTGGGGCGCAAGAGATGAGAATTCAGGAGGTGTCACGTCATCACTTGGTACGTTTTGTCAATTACCCCTCGACATTATCTACAATAAAAAAAACAATAAGTGACGAAATCATTATAGTAGCATGTTTAAGACTAACTAATCATGTTTACAACTATATATTTGTATATATCTTCTCATAATAAGACTTTAAAATATGTTTAATGTGTTTGATGTCCATCCATTTCGGTATTATTTTAGAAATCTATGGATTTTGGCACCTGGCCAACTAATAGAAAGCGTATTTATTATTGATGTATAGATGTCCATGACATGAATGCGGAATATTTTCTTCTTAAACTTATTATCAAGATTCAATTTAACGTGCATGTGAGGTGAGACATCACAGTCTTGACCAATGCTCTCTTTGCGTAGTTATATCCACAATGGGTGAATGTTTTTTACTAACTTCTCTAATAGTGTAAGGAACATCAAGTCTATATCGGGATTATGTATCTGAAGTATAGTCTCTCCAGCGAAATCCCAGCTTTCTAGCAGGGAAAATATAAAACGACCGAACACGTACTCTTGCAAGAGATGAACTCCACGATTTGCAAGGTAGTTAACTGTTTGATCTTATTATTCGCATACTTGTAAGTAAGAGTACCCTTTAAATGGTGCGCACTAATTAAAGAGGTATAAGCGCAGTCCAATTGTAACCTCTCGTACTCTCATTGCCAGTGATTATCACCATGCCTCATTTTTCCCTAGAAAAATATATGAGGGTGTGAATATGAGTCCTACGAGTAATAGCTCTAATAAACAATTAACGAGTTATTATTTTTAATCGATTCAGGTTCAGTTTATCTTATTTTATTTGATCTTAACATTTGTGTGCATCCTTCCGAGTAAAAAACACGTGTAAGTATATATGTGTGTGTGTGCGCGCGCGCGCATGCGTATGTGTTATACAAGTGTGTGTTTGCTCATTACTTCTATTACTATTACTATCATTTTTTATTTTCAATTCCCTTTATTTTCCCACTAAAAAAAATATTCTCCTCAAAACTTTGATTTAAAATGAAAACTTCTTCTCGTATGATGTGGGTTCCAACTAGGTTATTTCTTTTATTAGGTCTTTCGGTGAAGATTGAGTTTTGTACATCTAGGTTATTTCTCTAGACCTTAAAATTTTCATTTGGTAGACTGATTATTGGATGTCACCCTTTGGCTGGGTCACGGCCTGCCTCACGTGCTTTTTTACTTTGGTTATAATTCTGGGTCGTGACCGCCACCTGGTCACAGTCATGGGTTGTGACCTACCTACTGTGACCATGTGTACATGTGTGTATATGTGATATATGTGCTCACATATATGTGTGTTAGACATGTGTGCATGTGCGTGTTATAAATTGAGAACTGAAATTGAATTAAAATATATTGTTTTATGATTACACGACTGATTAGGCATAAATTCTTCCTAATTTATCCCTTAATTTAGCTACTTTTAGCACCTCGAACAACGTAGTCAATTTGACTTTATCTCATAATCTTGCTACTTACTTATCCTAACGAGTACACAGAGTTTCTGGTATTTCGTATTGCTTTTACAGGTATTTGATGTCAAGAAACGAAAGAAGGAAATCGAAAGAATAAAAAAAGAAAAGAAGGAAAGTTAAAAGGGCAAAAAGCATAATTTTTACCCGGAATTCGGATGAGGTACCTAAGATAACTTGAAGATATCAAATTCTTGAGCACATAGGAAGAAACAACACCTCAATCGGAGTCCCAGAACAAAAGATATGAGCAGTCAAAGTTGAGAAAAAAGTCAAATAGGCAGACCGGTCCGCCCTCACCCCGGACCGATCCGCTGTGCAAAACTTCAGAAGACCTCGGATCGAAAGAAAATCGAAGAAGGAAGGAAAATAAAAGAACCGGTCCGCCCCGAACCAGTCTGCCAAAATAAAAGGAACCGATCCGCATGGGAGCAGACCGATCCGCCTAAGGCCCGGACCGGTCTGGCTATTGAGACCTTGAAATCTTATTTTCTCCTAAGAAGAGTCCTAGTATAGCTAAAACTCCTATATTCTTGTAGGGTATAAAAACCCATTTTATTATCATTATTTGTACAGAGAATTTTAGTTAATTTTCCATTCTTTTTCAGAAACCATAGTTTAGCTAAAGTTTACAATTTTAATTCCAAAAAGTCGAAGATTGTTCAAAGTTCTGTGATTACAACTATTCTTAATTTTTACTGTTACTGCTTTGGTAAAATTAGTGAGTTGTTTCTTCTCGTTAATTCCTTTCCACGTCATTCCAAAAGTTTTTCTTAGATTAATCATGGTTTTCTGCACATCAAACACTGTTTTAATTACTTTCAGCATGCTAGGCTAGATTTTCTAAGGTCGGGATACATGAACCCAGCCTGATGTGTTAGTTGCATGTGTATAACATTAATCCCCTGAATTTAGTGATTGATTACGATTATATGGCATAGGAACACAACAATTATAGATCTTTAGATCTCGATGCCTCTGGGTAACCGGGATGCTTTAGAATGCAATTCGAGTCTAACTATAGCGATACCGATTTACTCGTCCTCAGATTAAGTATGATGCGGGCTTGAACCTCATATACATAATGCTTGGGAGTACTAAATTTCGGGTCAAATTAATCAGTTAAATTTACGATTAATATTATAACGGTAATACACTAGGGTTGGGGGATTGTATTCCCGTCCTGTTTTTCTCATCCCATAGTTTAAAGTTTCAACACATTCTTCATCAATATTTTAGGTAACTTAGTCTAATTGCATCTTTTCATAATTTCATAATTGCACTTAGTTGTAGTCAATTCTCGAAACCAAATCATTTTTTCTTTCTTTTTAGAGTCAAAGTTAGGATTCCTTCGTCTTTTCCCTTCGTTATAACTTCGTTGTCCTATTTCCTTGTGGATACGATCCCTACTTATCGGGTTTATTACTAACGCGACAGGCTTGCACTTGAGCCTAGAGTGAATGCACATTGGAGACATTTTTTTAGCCGCGTCATGTTTTTGGCGCCGTTGTCGGGGAATTAGGTAGACTTAGGATTAGATTGAGTTAATCTAAAAGCTTTGACCAAAAATTTCAAAAAAATCCAAAAACATAAAAAATTCAAAAAAACACAAAAAGATTCATCACCATCTCTCATAAGCTATTAATGCAAAATTCTGAACTCACTTCCACACCCCATAATACTCCAACCAGCATTCACAAAAATCCAATAGTTGAGTATAACCCCGATAGCCCCCACACTCCTAACTCCCCACAGTTCTGGATTCCACCTCCCACACCGTCACACTCAATCTCCAATAACACTCCGTTTTCCTTCTTAGGACACACCTTCGAGCACACCAAGTGAGAGCACCGAGTCGTTAAGCGAGAGAGAGATGTCACAACATAGTAATGCACCTGCCGGTGAGGAAGAGGCCCCGTACCGCCCGCTCAGAGAATTTTTATATCCCGAGTGCACTGTCACTCCGGGATGCATTATACTCCCATATAATGTCGGGCAATTTCGCTTTAAAAATGGGATGATCCAGATGTTACCCCATTACCATGGTATGGATTCTGAAAAGCCATACCTTCACATTAGGGAATTTGAGGATGTGTGCGATACTCTCAATGATCAAACTTGCACACAAGAGGTGATCCGCCTCAAACTCTTCCTCTTCCCGCTCAAAGATAAAGCTAAGACATGGCTATGGTCTTTACCTCCATGATCAATTCCATCTTGGAACGAGTTGCAATCGAGATTTCTCAAGAAATTCTTCCCACCACATCGAACAATCTCCATAAAATCTCAAATACAAGCGTTCAGACAATCTGAAAATGAGCCATTTCATCGATGTTATGAGCATTTCAATGAGTTAGTTACTTCGTGTCCCCATCATGGATTTGATTCAGCGCAAATCATTTCTTTTCTCTATAATGGGTTGAACCTTAACTCCAAGCAACTCGTTGAAACCATGGGTAGTGGTCCGTTTGTCGACTTAGACGCCCACGATGCTGAGCTTCACCTGAGGTATGTCTCTGAGACTACCCAATCTTGGGATACATCTGATCATAATGCTCAGAATCAAAATCGTTAAGTGACCACCACTCCATCGGCGTCCGACCTATTTCATGTAGAAAATAGTTATATAGCGGACAGTCGGATCGATATACTTGAGAAAGAAGTTCGAGAGGTGGTAAACGGACGAATACGAATCGGATACCATGTTTTCCATATCCGTATCCGCTATCTGAATGTACTATCCATACCCGTATCCGCCCGGATAGTTAAAATAACTATCCATATCCGTATCCGCTCGGATACCTCGAATTCGTATAATATCCGTATCCGTTTACATTATTTAGTCATTGCAAAAAATAACTATTAAAATATCCAATACAATGAAATCCAATCCAATCCAAATAAATATATAACAAAATTACTGCCTCCTAACATCAACAATTATGGATTCCATAATAATAGTATCATTTCATAATGATAATATGGCTTAAAGCCAGCCATACTTTACAACCATTTAAGCCTCAAGACATTCAAAAACAAAATAACAGTCGCATTCCATGACAGTAGAAATAAATATGCACCTTTTAGATTAAATCAATTTTTTTATAATGATAACCTCATGGACCTTTTATCTTTAAAACATACTGATATTTTTATTTTAATAAGTATACATTTTTATTTTGTATATAATATATCTGTTGTTAACTTCAGTTCTCATCACAATCAAAACCATCTCTTTACTTTTATGTTTCTCTTAGATTCCATTATGTTTCTCTTTTACATTCATTTTTGTTTCTCTCTTACATTTATTTATAACTAAGGAAACTAGCGAACAACCACATGAGGTTTCTTTTCCCTTATTTTGTATAAAAGAGAAATGAAATTAAGTTAGTTTTTGTTTTGCTTTGTTTTGAGTGGAGTATATGTTCTTTAGGGGTGTATGTTGTGTGTGATAGGGTGTATTGTAACTTTAGTGTAACTCCATGATAATATACCCAACAAAATAATAATACATAATATTTTATAATATACCTAATAAAATAATAACTTTAGGGTGTTTTTGTTTTGAGTGGAGTATATGTTTATTTTATTTAAGGGAATAAACAATTGATTTTTTTTAAAATTATTTTATTAGTAATATTAATACTAATACTAATATTATTAGTAATATTTTAAACATATGTTTGACGGATACGGATATCCGGTAAAACGGATATCCGATAAAATGGATACTCCGCATCGGATACGGATTATCCGTGTCTGATACTAGTACTATCTGTATCCGTATCCATTTTCTCGGATATTTTTATAGAGTATCCATATTCGTATCCGTTTCCATATTTTCGGATAAATATCCGCAAATTTGGATTCGGATATCGGACAGATGCGGATTTTTGAATATCCATTTATAGCCCTATGCGAGACCTACATGGGATATGTGGAAGAGGACCAACTGGATCCATACCAAACCCCATTGAAAAGGTGTGTGCGATTTGTGAGGCGGGTCATTCAACTGAGGAATGCCCGACTATACCGGCCTACAAAGTGATGCTTCAAGAGCAAGTTAGTGGTATAGGAGGATTTAAGGGTAATTTCGGTGCACCGCACCAGAATTCTTACAACCCTTCATGGAAAAACCATCCTGGTTTTAGCTATGGGCAACAACATGCTGCGATGAACCCTACTTCCCATGTTGCCCCTCCACCACCACAACACTTTCAACAAGCCCCACACATGTAAGGACATGTGCAAGCACCACCACCTCAAGGATCTTATATCCCGACACCGCGGATAATTCTCGAGGATACCATGAATCAATTTATCACAAGCCAGACTGCAACCAATACCAGATATGGTCGTCTAATTAGTGATATAAATACAAGTCTGTCAAAGATACAATCCTCGTTGAGTGTTCAAGAGAAGGGCAAGTTTCCTGCCCAAGGCCAAAGACCTCCCCAAGGTCAAACTAGTGTTAGCTCCACCTCTACTGAACATCAGGAGCAATGTCAAGCTGTGACCACTCTTCGTAGTGGGAGAGTCGTTGATTTATCACCTCCCCCACATGACACAACGAAAGACAAGGAGATTTTGCCCGGCACGAAAGAGGTCGAAGATGTCCCCTTGAATGAGAGTGACAAAGAAGACACTAGTGAGCCCGAGGTAATAGTGAAACCACCCTCCGCGGCACCGTTTCCATAAAGGTTGATTCCTTCCCATAAAGGAAACCCACATGATGACGTACTAGAAGTACTAAAGCAAGTAAAGCTGAACTTACCTTTCCTTGATGCCATTAAGCAAATCCCAGCTTATGCAAAAGTCATCAAAGACTTATTGAGGTAAAGAGAAAGATGAAGGTAAAGAATAATGTCTTTCTAGCCCAGAACGTGAGCTCCATTCTACTAAATGATCTCCCGCCTAAATTCAAAGATCCCGGTGCACCCACCATTTCCTGCATCATTGGTGAAAATAAAATCGAAAAAGCCTTACTTGATTTGGGAGCAAGTGTCAATATCCTCCCTTATTCCATTTATAGGCAACTTGATTTGAGAGACCTCAAGCCCACAAATGTCACTCTCCAATTAGCGGATCGAACAGTGAAGATCCCAAGAGGCATAGTCGAGGGCGTGATCTTCCAAGTTGACACTTTCTACTTCCCGGTAGAGTTTGTCATTTGGGACACGGAGCCCTCCTTCAACTCGAGAAACCATGTTCTCATCATCCTTGGGCGCCCATTCTTAGCTACGGCTAACGCAATCATCAATACTCGGAATGGGCGAATGCAACTCACCTTTGGGAACATGACCTTAGAGACCAACATCTTCCACATAGCCCAACATACGGGGGAAGAAGATGATCTTCACGTGGTGAGCTTCATAAATGAGATAGTAGAGGAGTACTTTGAGGAGAATTACTATGGTGACGCCTTAGGGTCCTGTTTAGTAGCGAGACACGAGAGTGAGGGGACGTACACTGAATTCGAGAGGGAGGTTAGGGAGTTGAGAGAGTTACTCGATGAGAGAGCGTCGAATGAGGACGCGAGAGATGTTAATTGGGTTTTTAGATTCGAGGAGTTACCACTGAGGGATACACTCATGGTTCCCTCCAGCGACAAATTTCCAACCCTTAAATTAAATAAACTCCCCTCCCATATTAAATATGCATACCTAGGAGAGGAGGAGACATTTCCTGTTGTTGTCTTCTCTAGCCTAGACGAAGAGCAGGAGGGTAAATTGTTAAAAATTCTGAGAAAGCACCAGAGTGCTTTTGGTTGGTGCATTGCTGATTTGAAGGGGATAAGTCCTTTGATTTGCACTCACAAGATCCATCTCTAAGAGGATGTTAAACCCTCAAGAGAAATGCAAAGAAGGCTAAATCCCAACATGAAAGAAGTAGTGAGAATCGAGATTATCAAGTTATTGGATGCTGGGATTATCTACCCAATCTCGGATAGCAAGTGGGTGAGCCCCATTCAAGTCGTCCCGAAGAAGTCGGGCATGACAGTGATTGAGAATGCTAAGGGAAAGCTAGTTCCCCAACGTACTACCACCAGGTGGCGCGTTTGCATTGATTAGGAAAGACCATTTCCCCTTACCATTTATTAATCAAATGCTTGAGAGAGTAGCGGGACACCCTTACTATTTCTTCCTTGATGGTTATTCCAGATATAACCAGATTGAGGTAGATGTACTTGACCAGGAGAAAACAACCTTCACTTGCCCTTTCGGTACGTTTGCCTACAAACGTATGCCATTCGGATTGTGTAATGCACTTGAGACCTTTCAAAGGTGCATGTTAAGCCTATTTAGCGACATGGTCGAGAGAGGACTCGAAGTGTTCATGGACGATTTCAGTGTTTTTGGCACCTCTTTTGACCTTTGTCTAGAAAAATTGGAAAAAGTATTTGCCCGGTGTGTGGAAAAGAACTAAGTGCTGAATTGGGAGAAATGTCATTTCATGGTCACAGAGGGAATAGTTCTTGGCCACATAGTATCATTCAAGGGAATAGAAGTTGATAGGGCAAAAATAGATGTCATAGCAGATCTTCCCCCAACAAAATCGCTTAAGGACGTGCGCTCTTTCTTGGTCCACGCGGGGTTTTATCGAAGGTTCATTAAGGACTTTAGCGTCATCGCTAGACCCTTAAGAAACTTACTCATGAAGGACACCCCATTTGAGTGGACGGAAGCATGCCAAAGCTCTTTTGAAAAACTGAAAACCATGCTTGTGTCCGCTCCCATCATGCAAGTTCCGGATTGGTCTTTACCATTCGAACTTATGTGTGATGATAGCGATTATGCGATAGGAGCTATTTTGGGCCAAAGAAAAGATAAGCAAGCTCATGTCATCTACTACGCTAGTCGGACTCTTACCGGACTACAACTAAACTACTCTACCACGGAGAAAGAGTTGCTAGCGGTAGTCTTTACCCTTGATAAATTCCGGTCATACCTTATCGGTTCTCCCATTACTTGCTTCACCAACCATGCGGCATTGAAATACTTACTTGCAAAGAAAGATGCCAAACCACGACTCATAATGTGGATCCTACTCCTACAAGATTTCAATCACTCCATTAAAGATAAGAAAGGGGTAGAAAACGTCGTTGTCGACCACTTATCACGGCTTTCATCCAACGTACCTAGTGATCCCATACCCATAGACGAATACTTTTCGGATGAGCAAATTTTTGCTGCCTCTTCTTTGCCCTGGTTTGCGGATATAGTGAACTACCATGTCACGGGAGCCGTCCCTCCCGACTGGACACCGCAAGATAAGAAGAGGTTTATTACTTGGTCGCGCATGTTCTTCTATGACGATCCATTCCTTTTTAAATATTGCGCCGACCAAATCATCCGACGATGTGTACCGGATGACGAGATCCCCAAGGTTATCCACTTTTGTCATTCGGAAGCTTGTGGAGGCTACTTTTAGACGAAAAAGACGGCCGCTAAAATTCTGCAATGCGGTCTCTATTGGCCCACAATGTTCCGGGATGTGAACGATGCTTGCAAATCTTGCAATAGGTGCCAATGGATGGGAGCCATTACTCGACGAGACATGATGCCTCTTACCCCCATACTCATCATTGAGATTTTCGACTGCTGGGGTATTGACTTCATGGGTCCCTTCCCCCCGTCCTTTGGTTTCCTATACATCCTTGTCGCGGTAGATTATGTTTCTAAATGGGTGGAAGCTATAGCTACCAAGATGAATGATAACAAAGTGGTGATTAGTTCCTGCAGGAACACATACTTTCCCATTTCGGTGCACCGAAAGCGATAATCATCGATAATGGCACGCACTTTTGCAATAGGCCATCCGAGAAGCTAATGAGAAAGTATGGTGTCGTTCACAAGATTGTAACGACTTATCACCCATAAACGAATGGGTAGGACGAACTAGCACATCGAGAAATCAAGAGCAATCTTGAAAAGACCGTCAATCCTACCCGAAAACATTGGTCACTTAAATTGAACGATTCGCTATGGGCCTATCGTACCGCATATAAAAATCAACTCGGCATGTCCCCTTTTCGCTTTTTGTATGGCAAGCCTTGCCATCTTCCCGTTGAATTAGAGCACAAGGCATATTGGGCGATTAAGTAATTGAATTATGCTATGGATAAGACCGGTGAAGCCCGCAAGCTTCAAATGAATGAGTTAGAAGAACTACGCAATGATGCGTATGAGAATGCTAAAATTTCCAAAGAAAGGATGAAACTCGCTCACGATAACATCATTCGACGTAAAGATTTTCTTCCTGGGAAAAAAGTTCTTCTCTATAACTCTCGGCTTCATTTCTTTTCGGGTAAGTTGCGATCACGATGGTCTGGCCCGTTCGTTGTGAAGAATATTTTCCCTTATGGAGATGTTGAATTAGATGATTTGAAAGGGGAAAATACATTCAAAGTAAATGGACAACGCCTAAATCCATATCTAGAGGTGTGTGTGGAAGAAGTCGACACCGTATGGTTGTCGGACCCCATTTACGGGGTAGAATAAGCTATTTTAGCAAGGTCGTCGCACCGCCGAAGCGTATGGGGTGAGAATCGTGTGTGTAGTGAGCGTCGATAGGATTAGGGTACATTCGGGAAAGAGCATTTGCATGTTTTGGGAATATTGAGTCAAGTCGCGTTGACCATTGGTATCGAGAGGTTTTAATCCAAAATTGATCGGGAGTATGTTGTGAAAGTGAAAATTTTCGGAGATGAGAGATCTAAATTAAGTTCGGGGAAAAATCCAGCTCAAACACTGGAGTCGGACCGGTTCCTTTATTTTAGGGCCGGACCGATTACTTTAATTTTAAGGCGGTCCGGTTCGCTAGTCGAATTTTCCTGAATATTAAAGGATCGGTCCGGTCCCCAGGCGAACCGGTCCGCTTTTTGCAGGTCTATTTTTTTTTCCTTCCCTAGATTCACCCCCTTCTCCCCAATCCCATTCATTCCCTCCAATTCGTTTCCCCAACTCCCAACCCTAACCTTCCCTCCCAAATTCATCCCCTTTTCCCTCCAACCCTTTTACTTCCAAATCCAACCCCTACCCCCACCCTTTCACCTATAAATGCACACCCAAACCCTCCCTTCCCTCCACACCTTCAACCAAACTCCTCTCTTCTCCCTCCCTAATTTTCCAAGCAAAAATCTCTCTTGTTTTCATGGCCCAACGCGCTGCCCCCACCAAGTATGACTCCACCGACATCCTCCCCTCCGGTCATGGCGAATTTTTTTCCCGCTAAGAGGAACATTGGTGCCATCGGTTTTTCAGCCCGAATCGCAAACTCCATCTGGAGCGCGCTGTTCAATGGATCGAGCTGCCCAACTCCGTCACCGCCCTATTCATGGCTAGGGGTTAGTGTCGATTCCTCAACGAACCGTATGAAGCGGCATGGGTGACCGAGGTGCGCTCCTTTTATGGCACCCTTATTAGGACGGGCCAATTCGAGGCCCAAGCTTACGTGGATGGGAACATCGTACCCTTTTCATTGGCCCTTCTCACAGCCAAATTGGCCGAATACGATGTTCTCGACGTCCAAGAATTCACTTACCCTCGGAACGTCGCCCCGATCGCCAAGGAAGTAATTATAGACCGCATTTCCCCCGATGTTGCATGGACGGGGAAAACTGTCATCGTTGGACGCCTTAATGAGAAGGCGCGCCTCATTTTTCAGATTGTGTGCACCAATATCTTGTAAACTTCCAACGACTCAGCGATGCGGCCCCGTCAAGCAACCTTGACCTACCACCTCTTTGACCCGCACACATCCATCCACTTAGCCCGCACCTTATACGCCGACATCATAGTCACTGCCCTGGATGAGAAAGGTGCTGCCCCACTTCCCTATGCCCGTTTGATCACTTCCATTCTCAAGGACGCTGGCATTGCGGCGCCGCCTGACCGAATTCGCCTCCCCGGTCCTTTTGAACAGGGGACCCGCACTAAGAGCGATAAACAGCTAGCTGTCCTACAGGCACGGCGGGGAAGTGATAGTGAAGAGGAGGTTGCCTCAAGCGAGAGCGACGACGAGGAAGAAGAGGCAGCCAGTGCGGATGTCGAAATGGGGGATGTCGGTCCAGATGAAGAGACAGCGGACGAAGAGGACAATCCTGATTTTGAGTGGGCGGGAAGTGACCTCACAAACCAAATGGCAGCACTTGAGACGAACTTCGACAACTTCTTGATTGATTACCGTCGGGATACCAGCTTGATGTTTCGCTTCCAAGAGGACATATACCGACACCAAGGGGATCCTAATGAGCCACTGCCACCCTATTTCTATGACCCCTATGGCCCCGACGCGCCCGGTTCCTCCCAACCCCCGCCCCAATGAAGCTTGATGTGGTTATGGCAGTTTTTAGTTTTTTTTTCCTGTTCACATGTTTGTATGTTTTTCCTTGTAATTGTACCACAGTCCTGTTTTTAATAAAATCTGCATTTTCTCCATTTGTTTGTTTTATTTATCGCACTTATTATTTTGCCTTGTTTAGATTTTAGTCCTTTTTGCTTGAGGACAATGCAAAAGTCTAAGTTAGGGGGGGTCACAACTGTGTACTTCTAAAACTTCACAAATTTTCAAACATGCCCAAAAATCTCAAAAAAATCATAAAATTTTAAAAATCCAAAAATACTTTTGTTCAAAATAAATAAAAATTGGAAATCAAAATTTTCAAAAAAATATCATTAAAAGTCGGATTGAAGTCTCAAGTTGCAAAATTCAACATACACAAAGCCGAAATTGACTAAAGATGGAAATTGAGCGAAAATTGACGACTTAACGAATAAGTGTAGAGATTAACAAACCCGGTGAGATTCGAGCCTATCACTTTTTACGAGTTTTTAAATCAATCCGAGTTAATTGTTAACTCAAAGTTCTTTTCAGCATCTAAAAAGTTGTCGAGGATCTCAGTCCTTCATTTCGATCAGTTAAGAAAAACGTGTGTGATATTGCCTTGAAAAACGTGTCAAATTGATTTTGTAAACTTAAATTCATCTCGAAACGCATATGGTAAGGTAATTGGTATTTTGGATAATGAAGTAGGCCATCGTTTGTCATCCAAAAATATTGGCCAGAAAAATTAGCAAAAAATTATCCCTTTTGTAACCCAAATTGAGCCAATAAAAGTTATCCTTTTCGTTCGACAATCCGAAAAAAATCCAAATAGCCCGGAATTGCGAAAAATAGAAAAATTCAGAATTAAGTCCGATAAGTGCATATAAAGGGGCAAGAAAAAAAATAGATATGCTCAACAAAAATAGCAAGGAAAGAAAAGACGTGAAAAACATAAAAATGGAAAAAGAAGAAAAAAATGAGCAAAAGCTCGAAAAAAGCACAAATGGACATCGTAAATGACTTTTCCAATTCCAATCCTTCATACCGTTTTCATTTTACCCTATACACCTTAAAACCCAAAAAAGTCCTAACCGAGTCTAAATTGCGTAATTGGTTACCGCGTGGAGAGCTAAGACACCAAAAGATAAATAAAAGAGATTGAATGCGCGAAAAAGAGGCAATGTTCCCTTTTTCAAAACCGTAATCCGTTGATGAGATCCCATCACTATAAAATTTTCGCCTTTCTTCTTCTATGCGTGACTTTGCATTCATTATATTTACTCTTTATATCACGCATACCGAGAGAATAGCCACATTCCGAGTGATTCGTTTGAGAGAGCATTCCGTAAGAATTTGAAATCAAAACTAGTTTTCGGGTAAGTAACGTAGTGATCAATCGGTGGAAATCCGCAGTTAAATTTCCGGCTTCGCACACACGCACTATGATTTGAGACTAGTAATTATGACTTGATGATGACTATTTTTCGAAAAAGTTTGAGTTATACAATTTTTGCGTATTTTGATTTTTTCCTTGAGTCGAATTTTGTGGGTATATTCTCTGCAAACCCTCACGCGACAACACTCGTCCTATTAGGGTAACCTAGGGGTTTAACGGCTTGTTGCATATGATAAATGCAATCGCTAGCCCACGAAAAAGGTATTCTATCTTAATAAAATGTTTTCCAAGAGTATGACATGCTAGGATTCTTTTACATTGCTCGGGACGCGCAAAATTCTAAGTTAGGGGGGTTTGATTAGGCATAAATTCTTCCCAATTTATCCCTTAATTTAGCTACTTGTAGCACCTCGAACAACGTAATCGATTTGACTTTATCTCATAATCTTGCTACTGACTTATCCTAACGAGTACACCGAGTTTCTGGTATTTGGTATTGATTTTACACGTATTTGATGTCAAGAAACGAAAGAAGGAAACCGGAAGAATAAAGAAAGAAAAGAAGGAAAGTCAAAAGGGAAAAAGCATAATTTTTACCCGGAATTCGAATGAGGTACCTAAGAGAAGCTGAAGATATCAAATTCTTGAGCACATAGGAAGAAATGGCACCTCAATCGGAGTCCCGGAACAAAAGATATGAGCCGTTAAAGTTGAGAAAAAAGTCAAACAGGCAGATCGGTCCGCCCTCACCCCGGACCAGTCCGCTGTGCAAAACTCCAGAAGACCTCGAATCGAAAGCAAATCAAAGAAGGAAGGAAAATAAAAGAACCGGTCCGCCCCGGATCGGTCTGCCAAAAAATAAAAGGAACCGATCCGCCTAAGGCCCGGACCGGTCTAGCAATCGAGATCTTGAAATCTTATCTTCTCTTAAGAATAGTCCTAGTGTAGCTAAAACTCCTGAATTCTTGTAGGGTATAAAAACCCGTTTTATTATCATTATTTGTACGGAGAATTTTAGTTAATTTTCCATTCTTTTTCAGAAACCGTAGTTTAGCTACAATTTACAATTTTAATTCCAAAAAGTCGAAGATTGTTCAAAGTTCTGTGATTACAAGTATTCTTAATTGCTGCTGTTACTGCTTTGGTAAAATTAGTGAGTTGTTTCTTCTCGTTAATTCCTTTCCACATCATTCCATAAGTTTTTCTTAGATTAATCATGGTTTTCTGCACACCAAACACTATTTTCATTACTTTCAGCATGCTAGGCTAGATTTTCTAAGGTCGGGATACATGAACCTAGCCTGATGTGTTAGTTGCACGTGTATAACATTAATCCCCTGAATTTAGTGATTAATTACGACCGTATGGCATAGGAACACAACAATTGTAGATCTTTAGATCTCGTTTGCCTCTGGGTAATCGGGATGCTTTAGAATGCAATTCGAGTGTAACTATCGCGATACCGATTTACTCGTCCTCAGATTAAGTATGATGCGGGCTTGAACCTCATATACGTAATGCTTGGGAGTACTAAATTCCGGGTCAAATTAATCAGTTAAGTTTACGATTAATATTATACCGGCAATACACTAGGGTTGGGGGATTGTATTCCCGTCCTGTTTTTCTCATTCCATAGTTTAAAGTTCCAACACATTCTTCATCAATATTTTAGGTAACTTAGTCTAATTGCATCTTTTCATAATTTCATAATTGCACTTAGTTGTAGTCAATTCTCGAAACCAAATCATTTTTTCCTTCTTTTTAGAGTCGAAGTTAGGATTCCTTCGTCTTTTCCCGTCGTTACAACTTCGTTGTCCTATTTAACTGTGGATACGATCCTGACTTACCGGGTTTATTACTAACGCGACAGGCTTGCACTTGAGCCTAGAGTGAACGCACATTTGAGACACTTTCGGAGTCGCATCAATGGCCTCCTATTCAGATTACATGAACTCATGGTGGATCATTTAAAACGGTTCAACATCAAAACTACCCCAGTTCATTACTTTATGAATAAGGCATAAATATCCAATTAATCTCATTACGAAAATTCGGTTATAATGTGATTAAAATCCAATTTCATGAATTAAGTCCAGATTTTAATAAACTAATATTATTTTAACACAAACTTAATTTATTTATTAATTAAAGTAAACCTGGCTTAGATAGATAAAAATCGAATTCCATATCATTAATCTCTTCAAAATCCTTTAAAACCTTACGGTTTAAAATCCGATAACAACATTTTAGTATTTTCACATTTAGGTTTGTTTAATTTGGGTATTTACTCTTTTCAGTCTTAGGGTTTGTTTTATTTGGGTATTTTCACATTTCAGTCTCATTTGGGTATTTTAACCCCACACATACATACACACAAAAATACACACTACATAAATATATATAAACACATATAGTACACACACATACACATAAAGTACACACGCACCTATAATTTCATTAGAAAATAAGTGAAAAAGATAACTGAACTAGAGATGGTCATTGAAGCAGATAGGTATCGCTGGAGGAGTTGGTCACCGGATAGAGAACGGGAAGCAGTGTAAAGAGAGAGGGAAGCAGTGTAAAGAGATAAAGTTTGCGTGAAATGAGAAACTGGTGTGGTCTATATATAGGTACAGATTGTGGTCACGACTCTAGATCGTGACCCATCTGTCATGCCCATTTATTTTTTTACGCATCAGCAATATTGTCATGGTTTTAGATCGTGACCATGTTGTGTGATGTGTAAAAAATAACTGGACACAAAATTCAACTAGTGGTGCAAATATCCCTGAGTGCTCTCGACGTTGCACTTATTAGCCCCGTTGGCCTTAAATCTAATAATAGTTCATTGCTCGATGCATTATATCTTTACACATGTAATGCCTAACATATTAAACCAACGTCTGAGAGACCAATATCTCTCTACTCCTGACACTTTCTAAGCCTCGTGCGTAGGATGTCTTTCAAGTGAAATCTAAACAAGGAACTCCCTAATACATTATCGCCTAGCTCTTTTGGTTATCGAGATTTATCAGCCCAAGACATAATACTGGGGTATCCCAAGGTGATGTACTCCTACGAACAAACCATGCCCCAAAAGCTACTGGATCGGATCTCTCAACTCCCAAATTTTAAAGGAGTCATACAATACGGTGCTCGCACTGTCGCCTAGTCCTCAGTGCTAAGTCGATCACAAACTCAATCTCCTGACTCGGTGGTGACCCCAGTATCTCTTGAATCCATCAGTAAAGTCCCTAAACACGGGGATATAATATAAAAGCATGCTTGACCCTCCCTCAGGATGAGGCATCTCCACAAGAAACCTATATTTCTCAGGCATAACAACCACGATAGTCCTACTATAATAGTCCACCATCGCTAATCAATCCATACTCAGGATAACATCATACTCGTACATCTATAAATGAGCAGATCTGCTAAAAACATAACCTCCTAATGTCCACACCCACTCCCCTGTGGATGGAATGAATGAGAGCCCCACTACCCAACGGTAATTTATGGTTATAATAATATCTAATGTTGTATCCACTAAACCCATCTCACGTGCGAATCTAGTGCAAACAAAAGAATGAGAAACACTTGTGTCAAATAATACCCACCACATGTGCCCATGGATAGGAAACATATCCTTAATTTCTAGCAGCATTGTCTTTAAAACTGGTCCACTGACGTTATAAACACCCCCAAACTGCAACTGTTATTGCGAAGGTGACAATGTTGGAACTGCTAGTGGGGCTGAAAGTTATTGTTACTACTGCCCTAGATAGGCATCCTGATGCTGACCCCTAGCTTTATTCAAGAAAGGGTGTTGCATATGGACCTGTTCCCCGTATACGAAACACTTTCTAGTAAAGTCTGCCTGCCTTTGGCCCTGACGAGGTTGCCCCTATCTCTGGCCCTAATAATCCCAGCCCAACTTCCCTTCGTTCTGATTCCCTTGGACCTACTGGTCCTAAGGGGTATGCTGTTGGCCCTGCCTGAAATTTTCATTACTCGACCTAAATCTCTTAGAAGAGTCCCCTTACTAGGAACCCCGCTTTTGTTGTGTCTCTTGATGATGTGGCATCATGCTGGATCCGCTACCCCCAGTCTTGCCCTACTGGCTAGACTCTCTGATCCCTTTTACTCCCCTCAGATGGAAGCGATGATCCTGATAGTAGAGCAATTCAATGTTAACGGCCTCAGTATAAGCCCGTAATGTCATTTTCCCCAATAATTTCTGGCGAATCCTCCAAGTAAGTCCATTAGTGAACTTGAAGACCATGTTTTCATCAGTTTTCACCTCATCCGGCACAAAGTTTGCTAGGCGAGTGAACTCCTCCTCGTACTCGGCCACAGTCCAACCCTCATGCGAAAGATCTAGGAATCTCCTCCTCATCTTAGTATGAACTGCTGACGAAAAAAACTTTCGGTCCAACCCCACCCAAACTCCTATATAGTCATAGTATCCCTCTTATTTGATGTTGTCACTGACTCCCACCACAGAAGAGTTGTCCCAAGTAGCTTCAATGTAGCTAGTATCTGCTTTTGAGTGTCGTTACACTCAATCATGTGCAAATGCCTCTGGATATCCTTCTTCCATTGGCTAAATGCAACCACATCCTCACTCCTCTAAAACTCTGATGGATGGCCCTTCTAGAGGGCCTCTCTAACTCGTTCCCAAACTAACGGCACTAGATGAGCCTGAACATCCTCCTTTGCGGCCCTCCTCTTGGCTCGTGTTGATCTACCTCTCCTGGAATTTGGCATCTGAAACCAAATCGAAATCGTATGAGATTCACTTCAATCATAGATAATAGTAGAAGAACATAAACGCACAATACGAAACAATAGTCCTAATCATAGGGCTCTATATCAAAGAAACACAATGCTGATAATGTAGCATGTTCGTACAGCTCCTAAGGACACTAAAAACTAATAATCTGATACCAAATGTGACAACCCATCTATTCTAATACCAGATGGTCAATCCTCTGTTAAAATAACACAGGAATCTTATAATGATATCATTCTCAGCATCACTGTTGCAATCAAGCAATATAAATAATACGAATAAAACCATACAATAAAATGAATAAAATAATCCTCATGCATAGATAAATAATAAAAGTGAAGCGAATAAACCATCGGCCACCAAATAATAACATCCGCTACATAATAATTGAATAACAAGTGAGTAGTAAAATAAGATATCCTAACAATAAGGTAAAATTTTATCCATCTACGGGTAACACGCCCAAACCAAAAATTGGAATAAAATAAGATCCTATCTAGATAGAATAAGCTAAGGCATCTACAAAAATCATGCAGCTTCCACAGCTACTGCAATGATAAAAATGGATTTATCCCTGTGATCCCGACTGCTGCTACTGTACACCTAGAGTTTTAAAAAGAACAACAAGGAAAAACAATTGCCTGCAGGTCAAAGCCCAAAAAGTAGATAATTATTTTAAATCGATTAAAACTTGTAGTGTATTACTTCCTAATTAATCGGTCGTACTCACATGAGCTAAAACCTCACCTCTTAACTACAGTGCATACCTAACGTGTTCAGGTATTATTCTAATTAAACTACCCAGTTTAACTAGAACATATGACCACTATCCAAGCCCAACCTCGCTAATACTCTTTATTAGCTAAGTATAACTACTTTCACTAGGTTTGTGTCCAGAAATAATATTATAGCGACACACTTGCTATAGATAAATATTCACGCAATAAATATAACATGGCTACACTCGTGCTATAAGTAGATATATACATTATATCATATAAACATACATATATATAGCTCACTATATACGTATAATCGTATCCCCAGAGCATGGTAGCGAATATATCCCTCGTGTGCTAACAGGCTTCAAGCATCACGCATCACGCATCACACTGAGCAACCGAGTCAAAATCTTACCAACGATCCTAAACGTAAACATATACAATGGAAGTAGCCATAAACATGTTCGGGGGTCGAGGCCATACCACATCGCATCCAACCAGTCTCCAAACTAATACATATTATCACACATAGATAGTGGTCATGCAATAGTCCTATAACCAGAGGAATCAATTTGATACCTACTGGTCAACGCTAGGGTGGATTGCTCACTATGCGCAACCTCTTACGATAGCAATACCGAGTAGGTATGTTTAATATAAACAAGCAGCATAAACAGTTACTTATATATATATATACACACACACACCACTTTAATATGTATATATAAAAAGCACCGAGCTAGTACGCATATCCCACAGTGCACTAGTCTCCAAATCCCGAAGTTTGAACCAACTTCCCGATTAAATGTCTAAATGTTCACTCACTTGAATTCTCAATTCTCCTCACCCGAACCCATCTATTCGTTGGCCTATCACATGTACCAAACCCTGAAAAGCATTCCCCAGTAATCCTAAGTACCCCAAAAGCCCCTACAGTCATTCCTTAAGCCCTAATGGGTCAAAATAACATACAAACAAAAATTGGGCAAGTTAGCAAACTGCCGAACCGATTCAGTTAAACGAATTCGTTCGCTCCCCCAGCGAACCGATTCGGTTTACTGGGTTGTCTGTCATCTTCTTCCTCGAGTTTTCACCTCCAAACCCTCCAATAGAGGTCCCAAACCACCCCAAACATAAACTTGACCTTTTACATCATTATAATAATGTTCCAAAAGTATTATAACATATAATTAAACCTGAATCCTTTATCAAAAACCTCAGATTTGAAATCAAATATCAATCCTATTCAATTAAGAATTTGTCCCAATATGATTTTCATTAATTCAATCTTCCTATCCAAGTTATATATGCTCATCATTATAAACCTATAATTATTTTTGAAATTCTTATATAATCAATACTGACTAGGAATCGATTTAGAATAAAAATCACTTATCATTTATATCTCTAAATCAATTAATCAGCGTTTGAGTCTTTATAGCTTTAAAACCTAGATTTTCAACATTAACCATGAAAGTGATTAACTATATACAATTGCAATTTAAAGTAATTAACAACTTACCGTAGAGGATTTAATTCGAAGTTCTCTACATTGATGATGGGTTGAATATGAAGATGAGTCCCTTTCTTCTCTCTTTCTAAACCTTTTCTCTTCCTCTCTTCCTCTTTTCTCTTCTTTTGAACTCTCTCTCAATCTCAAGTATGCAGAATACCAAAGGTGGGCAGCCATGCACAATCCCTACCTTTAAATACCTCCTTAATTCACCCTAATCATGTTTTTCCACTTAACCCTACGTGTAAGAAGACCATCATATCCTTATACGGTACCTGCTAGGTCTAAAAAGCCCGAAACGCAAACATAACACCCAGGTACCTATTATGGACTATTTTGACCCTTCCCGAATCGTGGGTGTACTCAAAAAGTTCATCCGAGATGCCCAACACTAAACATGCTAACATCTAATTAATCGAGCTGGACAGGTGTGTATCGTACGTGTCGCCCATATATATATATTTATCCGTCGATGTAACACACTATCGGCATACAATAATAAATCGTCGCTTTCACTCATACGCGACATATAACAAATCATATATCTATTTACTTAGCACACGCAAGTAAATAATAATAATAATAATAATAATAATAATAATAATAATAATAATAATAATAATAATAATAATAATAATAATAATAATAATAATAATAATAATAATAATAATAAATATTAATTCTTTATCTCACTAATTAATATTGACCGAAACTCGATTTAATTTCCCCCAATTGAATTAATAATTAGAAGCACACAAAAATTAAATAATCATAAAAGTGTGGGGTACTACACTTTCATCTTTGATTCAAACTAGCATGATTTATGATCATTTTGGTATCTTATGTTGCCTATTTACTTTGGTATCTTATGCTTCAATTTCTGCAACAAAATTGATGTCATTTGTTATTTGTTTGAATTATTTGTGCTTATGTTGCCGAGTTCTTTTGTCATTGCGTTTCACTTCACATTATCGCATGCTATACTTTTTTCCTTTATGTTTACATGTGATTTATTTAGGGGGAGACATTTTTATATTATGCACCTTTATCTTTGTCTATTCCTGAACAAAAAAAGGAAGAAATGATACATCTAACTCTTTAAATCAGGGACACACATCTTACCTTAAGTGGAGTTTGTTAGATAATGGGGGGAGGATTTTTCGTATGTGAATTTATATATTGGTATATTCTCTTTGCATTTGAAAGGTGTGTTAAGTTTGCAGGTTTCCAACGATGCAAAAAAAGTCTTCACAAGATCAAAGCTACTCAAAGTTTTGTGTCTTCCATGCATTTATACTTGATCCTTTGGGGGTTGATATTGAGTCTTAGTGAGCTTGACAGATCAATAGTTTTTATTTTTGAGTTTTGTCCTGGAATAACGAAGGGATAGATTATAAGGACGAATTTTGGATCGAGTTAACTTTTATATATATTGGCTTAATTCCATTTGGACAAATCTTTTTTTAGTCATAGGTTAGGATTTGAGTTGTTCGTCCTTCAATCCTATGGTGTGTGACTGAAGAGCTTAGCGACCAAGTTAAAGTGACATCGAGTACATGTCGAATTTTGTCTTCGATATATGAGGGGTCTTAACAAGGTATGAATGCATATTTATGTTCGATCCCCGGATTCGAGTTTGGGGTGTTTTGTTTTATCGTTTTTTTAAGCATTTTCATAAACAAGAGTTTAAAAAATATTTTTTATTTAAATCGTTCGAACGAGTTTTCCTTGGTTGTTCAAATGAGATTTCACTATTGATTCAAACGAGTGTTCAAACGAGAAACGGTCTTTCGTTTGCTCGTTCGAAGAATGCTCAAGTGAGTTATATAGGTTCGTTGGAACAAAATTTATTTTCGTTCAAATGAGAATGTATACTTCGTTCAAATGACCCTATGCATTTCGTTCGAACAACATTTCTCAAAAAAAAATGTTGCCTCAAAATTCATGTTTTCTATAAGTATTTAGGAGTGGCATCAGTTTTCATGAAGGATTTTTATGAAAACGAGTTTTATAGTCAAATCTAAAGCCTCCATCACCCTAGTTTGCACCCATTGTTTTGAGATCCAAGAATCAATATCGTTATGCCTATTTGATATCTCTCGTGTGTTCTTGCACTAAGAACATTTGGTTTTCACTGAGTGTTGGTTTCTTGCGGTGGATACCGCATTTGTGTTGTGGGATGGCTGAATCAGTCAAAGAGCAAGTAAGATCGGTGGGATACCAAGACGTGGGAAGCGCCTGCGTTGTGTGGGTATTGAATGGCATCCAATAGTGTATGTGAAAAGGGTAACAAGTTACAAAGAAGAGCGTCAAGGCTTAAAGACGTTGAGTTTGTGAACAAGTCTAATTTGTCCTTATAACGAGACCTATATCATAGTGAACTTGTGTGGTTGGGTCATCTAAGGTTTTTCTCATTGTGGGTTTCCTCGTACATCGTCGTGTTGTGGTTTGCTATTTTATTCTCTCTTACATCACCTAGATGCATGCTTCGGTCAAGACTAAAATAGGTAAAATATTTAGACAGCACCATGGTTTAATTGATTCTAAGATAAAATTAAAAAAAATAAAAATATTAGTGCGTGTTTAATAATCCGTATAACCCTAGGGCACTAGTGCGTTTTCACTCATCTTAACGCCAAGGCTTCATACTTTGCTTCCTTATTAGAGGCTTTAAATTTAAAATGGAGAGCAAGAGAGATGGTACCTCCTTCAGGAATTTATAGGTGATATCTAACCCCACTATCTGAGTAGTTTGAAGAGCCATCCACGTGCAACACCCACATGGGCGACCTCTTCAGTAGTTTTTTAAGGTTTTGGAAGACCTCTTCAGCCTCCGGAGTCTCTTCGATGGCCTTCTTTTGTATCTTGAAGAAGGGTAGGCATGTGTTTGTGGCCTTTGAGATAAAATGATTGAGGGCAACAACTCTCCTAGCTAAGATCTTGAACTTCTTGATTATTCTTGGGGACTTCATATCCAGCAGAGCTTGAATATTTTCTCAATTTGACTCTATGCCTCGCCTAATAACCATAAACCCAAGGAACTTGCCTCGAGCAATACTAAAAGCACGCTTCTTTGGGTTGAGTCTCATTTGGTTCCTCCCAAAGATGGCAAAGGTCTCTATGAGGTTTTGCACATGGTTCTGAGCCTCCAAGCTTTTCACCAACATGTCATCGATGTAGACCTCCATGAATTTTCTAATAAAATCTTTAAAAATGGAGTTTACCACCCTTTAATAGGTAGCTCTTACATTATTTAGTTTCAAAGTAATAATTTATAATAGTAAGTACATGTGTCCATAATGAATGAAATATTTTCCTTATCAGCACGGGCCATTCGATATAGTTATATTAAGAATAAACATCCATGAAAGAGAGGAGCTCATAACCAGTCGTTAAACCTACCATGGTGTCAATCGGAGGTGGAGGATAACATTCCTTGGGAATGCCTTATTGAGGTTAGTTAAATCAATACACATTCTCCATTTTTATTGGCCTTGGTCACTAATAACACGTTAGAAAGCCATTATGGATGCTTGACTTCTCTAACGAAATTGGATACTCTTCCACTATAGCACTATTCCTCTATGGGATAAATAATATCTTATTTTTTTGGATTGGCTTGTGATTTAGGTCCATGCTGAGGTGATAGACCATGACTTCGGGGTCTACCGCAATTGTTTCTGGGTGGCTCCAGGGGAAGACGTCTTTGATATCCCTTAGGAACTGAATGGGGTCTTCTTTAAGGGAGGGGCTCAGACAAGCCCCAATATGAAATTCTTTTATAAGATCCCCCATATCGATACATATGGTGATCGGAGCCTCAGCATGACCACCCCTTTGTTCTTTCTTTTTGTTTCATGGATTCAATCTATCCACGTTTAGCAAATCTGTGTTTAAAGGGAGTCCCTCTTATTGGGCTCATATTTATTTGGTAAATTGATCCAAAATGGCATTGATTACCATCTTAGAAAGATCAAGATGTTATCTGAAATAGATGAAACTTGTCGTTATCACAGATGGCATCAAACTTATGGGTGTAAAAATTATATGTGACCTCAGACCCATAAGTGCTCCCATCAGAACCTCAGACAGGTAAGGGGAGAGAACTGTCAATATGTGAGATAATGGTTCAAAGTGGTTCAGACCTCGAGGGGGGGGGGGCTACGTCCAATGTCAAAGGTGTTGTATTGCTTATTAGATAATAAATAAGTTGTTACAATCTAAGAGACCTCTTGAACTTTGGTTAAGAGAGTCTGAGGTCTTGTGGCCTTTGTCAATAATTCAAAGTACCTTAGAAAGTAATTGATTAACTTATCTAAAGGTTCCTTAATATTGATTTAGGGCTCAGTAATATAAATAAGGTATATGGCAACTGGAAATGATACAAGTTACAAGTATATGCTCTCAACAGTGGGTTGAGAGAGTTTAGAACAAGGAGTAAACACTTGAGAATGTTGAAACTCTTGGTTCTCTATAATTCAGATTTCTTGAAATCCTTTCCCTTTATCCTTTTCTCCAGCTTTCTATTAATACAAAAATTATAGGAAAGAGAAAATAATATTATCGCATCATGGTTGTAGCATTTTTAGGGCCTGACGGGGTCAGCAAGGAGGTGGAGTTTTAGTCAAAGGATTCATATATTGTGTTAGGTAGTTCTTGAGGGCTTTAAATGTGAATTTAGGCCTTCAATTCAAGTGGGCTTATTGCAAGTGCTATAGTGGAAGAGTATCCAATTTCTTTAGAGAATAGTGCCTTGGTATCATCATCAGCCCATTGTTGCTTATTGCAAGGATTGTAAGGGGCAACATTTATCCTTTATGTAAGTTAGGAGTAAGGTCATAACTAGGCATTGAGATTCCTGCCATAATTAGATTATATCTCTAAGGAGGATTCAAACACTTGAGAGTATTGATGGGGCATATTTAGGGGGTGAAAGTAATGAAGCATCGGGCTTTGGAGATAATAAAGGAGGTCCTTAGGTCGCATCCCTTACTATTCGCATTACCTCTCCTTTTTGAAATTTCTGAGCTAAATGTCCTTACTTTTTTCTTCCTTCCTTCTCAAAACATGTCTGCATAAAACACCTCCTTATCTCAAAATATGTTTGCAACACTTAATTAACATTAAATCCATAATTCCCCCATTCTATATCCTTACCAAAATGATAATGTTTTTACTAGACTATTGTCACTGCATTTATGATGCCAAACCTAGTCATTTCTACTAGATTTATCCACCAAAATCATATTTATTTATTGTCGTTACATCAAATGCTTGTTTGGTAAAGTAGATTGTTCAATTTTAAAAACTAATTTGTTTGTTTGGTTTTATTTTCATATCCTTGTTCTAAATAAACGGAATGATATATTATTTTGGATCATATAAATTCTTAGTAATATATATGGTATAAAGTATGTTTCTTGGTGTGAGAAAATGTTTAAATAAAAAATATATTTTTTTAATAACCGTTATCTTGTTGTGTCGAGGAATCGAGTCACAATAATTATTTTTACCAAACTAGGCTGAGAGTGTTATGTGGAAAGATAAAAAGACACTGAATATACATCGTTACGCAAGTAGGTCTTCCCTATGTCCACGAGCAAAGAGGCGATTATATTTATTATCAAAGAATCAATATGAAGTGTTAGGTTTTCTAGTATATGGTTCAAACCAAGTAAATAAGTGTATAAGTTGTGACTCATTATCAAGATGCTCCCTCATCGTAGTGGGGGGTCTTATTAATACAAATATTTAATCCTATCGAGATATAACTCTAAAGGGATTGAGTTTAGTTGCAGTCGTTCTCTTTCTGAGTTAAATGTCTCTTAGATGGTTGAGCTAGTGTAAGACTTCATTTTATAAGATCTTAGTTTACATTTATCCACGTGTGTGTTGGGATACTTTTCTTAAAACTATGTATGACGTTTACTTTTAAGTAAAGGTGTGTGAGTTCATTTTGAAATAAGAATCATGGTTACGAGAATGCCTTATATTTAGTTTAAATATATTGTAGACACGTTGGTCAATAGATCTCAGTAGGAATTTCAGTGAGTCCGCTTCAGGTTGATCACTAGGAGATCGGGATTTCGGTTCTAGAACTATTAACACGTTCATAACCTAGATAGGGATTTGACATCCTATCAGAACGATTGTGATGCAATACTAATAGTTTATCTCAGACTGCGAGAACATATTCGATCGTTCGAGAACTTGTTCAACAGAGGATTGTGATCGGTACATCCCATGAATGTATTAAATAGGGTCATCCGTGAGATTTGAGTCTAGAGTTTGTCTTGAATAGACTCATATAATCTCACACCATTTTCAAATGGTGCATAGATTCTTAATCCCAAGAATTATGAGGGTTGGAATGCTTGCGCAAATGTCACTTTGATTGGGTGTGATCTAATTTTATATCAGATCAAATGATCCTCGCATATTGAGTGACGGTCATGTGAGTAGGCCTGAGATCATAATTCGGAGGAATCTGTGTCTAGGGATACAATGGATTGTGACATCCCATTGATAGACTTATATATTTTATTTCCACCAAGTAAAACCCGATCGATGGATTATTTTATAATCCTAGTGGACTAACAAATAAATTAAGAGTGAGAATAATGGAAATTGATTAGATGTTGGTTAAAGTCGATTAGTGGTAAATTGATTTGACTAAGTGAGTATCAGACACTTAACATGGAGAATCATATAATGAACCATTATCAACTTTGTAATTAAGATCTCATTATATACAAGTGATTTCTGATATAATTAGATTGGGGTGAAGTGATAATTATTTAGTGAAATTAATTATGATTAAATAAAAAAAAGTAAATAAATTACGATAAATGTAATTGGGATTTTTGAGTATTTATTTGAAATCTAATTTAATTATTTGCGTTGGGTCCCTAATGTAGTATATATACACAAGTAGTTAGGCCCAGACTCTGAAAAAACTCGGTTTGGCCTAGGCCCACCTTCTATACTTGTATATAAAGGTGTGGGATGGGTTTTAAGCATTGTGATTCATCATTAGGGTTTGAGAGGGGTGAGAGAAAACAATATTCACATTTTTATGAAAAGGCCTAGAGAGAGACTACCATATATCACTCACAAAGAAGATTTTTCATTTAAAAAGGTGTCCATGCATCTACGTAGATTGGGGGAGGATCATACACTAGAGGATCTGAGTTTTACAAAAGGTTAAGAAAGATTTTAGAGATCCAAAAGAGGGCATAAAGGATTTTATCATCTTCTACCTTTGTCTCCTCATATAAATCATAACATAATTCGCTATGGTATTGTATTCAAAACCCTAATTTTTTCTTAAAACCTAGTTCTTGATTTATTTTCAATACATGATTAATTAAATATCTTTAGGGCTAAAAAATTTCGTGTTTTAAATGTCAATCCTAAGTTTTTTCCCCAATAATGTGTTGAAAGAATCCTAGTGTAATCGATCGTTCCTTGGCTTTAAGTGACATAACCAAGTGGTATTTTGGGTAACTACTGTCGTGTGTCCTGCTTAGTGGGTCAATTCATACCCATTTCCCTTCGGTTTCACGCACTAATTAGGATAATTGGTATTCAGGCCAAGTCCGCCCGATTATCGTTAATTATTCCTCAAACAGTGCATGTGATTTTAGACTTAAGTGCCTTGAAGTCGACATGTGTCCCACTTTGAACAAGTGGTTACGTGCACCATCCCTAATAGATCCTTAGGCCATAATTATGCATGGGACGCATAACCTAGGGGTGTGAAGGTGAAATGCTCTCAACGAGCCAATCATTTCACTGCCTTTTGGCAAGAGAGGTTTAAAGGGAGAAAAGTCTTTTACCCTTTTTTTTCTTATTCTTCACTTGACATCACGTGTGAACGAAATTTCTTTCTTCTCCTGTTTCCATTATTTTTATACATATTTCTCTTTATTTATTTTTTTAAATAATATTTTTTCAAAATATTCCCCTAATTTGCTCGAAACGTCACCATGACCAAGCATTTGAGGAAGTATGAGGTTTCATTAGATGACGATTTAAATTTTTTTTAATACAAAGTACAAGATCCTTAAAAATGTAAAAATCAACATTTCACCTGAGGTTACATCTATGACCTTTACTCAGGTAATATCACAATGTACACCATAACTATAATGGAAGTGGAAGTTCGTTACCCCTTACACCCATTACTAGTGGAGGCACCTTCATCACTATATAATACTAGCCCTATAGGCAAACGGGAGATTTTTTTAGGATAATTATGGGGTCAATTACAATTAACTTAATTTGTGGGACAAATTTAGTTTTTGATGACTTTGGGTATTAGTACGACCTTTAGTCTAATACTAAGTCAAGAACATAAAATTTCAGAGCCCGAGATTAATCTCATTGTCTGGTGAAATGGCTTCTCCAAGTCCTAAAAATATATGGTCAAATACGTTATGATGATATGTTAAACTATAAGGGTCGCAATATGATTGTCTCAGCAGGCATGCCTGGTAGTGTCTTTCACCATAAAAGAGATTGTCTTTCTTTTTTGATGATATCAGCGAATGGTTTATAAATGGCCTTAATTTTGCAGATCCTCATAGCAGAAAGAAGCCCAAAGAACATCAAGTGAATTTATCCAACTTGAAGAAAGTTTGGAGCAGAAGAACCCAATTACGTGTTAAATACTTTTGGATTGCTGTACTTATACTTATTGGCTATGAACTAATTGTCTCATTGGCCAGGAATTTTATAAAGATTCCCTATATCACTACCACTTATTACACTACAGTCAGTTACTCTATTATCCTTATAACCACCCCCATTATAGACGTAGATGTTAGGGGAAAGATTTGCGGATGTGAGTGATTCGTCTACCCACGGCATTTCAAGTGACTTTAAAGCAAAGAGAATCTCCAACAACTAAGACGACCAACAGAGGACTTAGAGACCCTCTTCTCCTTTGAACAATATCAACAATCAATGCTAGGTCAGTCGTGGGAGGAAGAATAAGTCAACTCTTACAAAACAAATGACATTGAATCTTATTAAGGGAACATGTCCACCAAATGTCCACCGTTGGAAGATTTGGTAGCTTACAGGGCCAGCTTGGACAAAGATAACAATCCACCCCTAAGGGAATTGGACATATGGGGAGGGAGGCTTATCTCTGAAAGGGATAACGAGGAGAGAGAAAGAGAGAAATAAGAAAAGGATAATACTCTTCCTCCCTCTCCAACACCCAAGACAACTGGTCAGGGAAATCTACCTTAATATTTCCTTATAGTTAGTGTTGATACAAAAATTAGTCAGCAGACGTGGACCAATTATATAAAGACACGTGTCATCTTACGTGGCAAACACATATGCTCACCGAGCTACCTAGCATGCCGAGTTACTCAGCATCCCGAGCTACATAGCGTGTCGACCTACTCAGCATGCAGAGCATCTAGCTAGGAAGACCAAGCGATAATTGCACATTCAATGAACATTGGATTTAATGAACATTCTTATTGCACATATGCATATGTCTATTAAATAACGCCATATCACCTCTTCATACTGACAGCCCCAAGGCTATAAATACATTGTAACACCCTCCACAATGGGAAGGATGAATCTCTTATAATTATCATGGAGATTAAGGCAAACATCTGCAATACAACATAGTGGACGTAAGCCATTTTATAAGGTTGAACCACTTTAAAAATCCTTTGTCTTATTTTATTTCATATTTATCTGTGATTAATTAATTAGATCAAATCTAGTTTTTTACATCAACAGATTGGTGTCGTCTGTGAGAAACGATTGTCACAACCAGTTTTTCACTCAAAATTTATCACCAATGGCAGAGATCCCAGAATCTAGTAATAGGAACATTACCGGGGTACCTCCAAACCCCTCTGCTCCCCCAACTATCAATGAACTTACATGAATAGTAATCAATTTAGCACAAGGGCAAATGGCTATGCAAGAGACCATGTGACAACTCATTCAAACTGTCCGTAACGGATCACCTGCCCAGTCAGGTCAACGAAGCATTCAGCGAAACACCCATCTGCCATCGTCAAGAACCAGATTTACACTATTTCCGAACGTTTCACAGCCCAGGCACAGTAATTTTCATCATACTGAGAGATCCAACGATCCTTCATATCAACCTGGATGGACTCATCTGTAAGAACTACTGATTCTCGACAAAATGTTACCTTAACTCCTGAGCGAACAAGCGCTTTGGAAAGCTTGAGAAGAGTCTCTCCCTTTGACCATTTTGGACCTAGGAGGAATAAAAATCCCCTTAGGATTGCGTTGGGGAAATCTCAACGACCAACCGAGCTAAGGGAGGGCTCTGCCCAATCACACCTAGTGACACGTGGTGAAAGATCCCAAGAGGAAAATTTAGCGCACTCTGTTGCTCGGGAAAATAGGCATGAGGCTGGGAACGATGCGTGGAAGGGTTCCATTTAAAGACTAGAAGACCGGTTAGGGGAAATGGCTAAGGCCAAGAACCCTCTCCAAATAACTTTTGTCTAGGGATCACCCTTTGCCCAGGCAATTGTGGATTTCCCCACACCATCAAAGTTTAAGGCTCCGGTAGTAATGCCTAAGTATGACGGAAAAACTGATCTCGTCCTCCATATAGAGCAGTATCAAGCGGTTGCTGATATCTACGCAGTTCCCGATGAGATGAGGTGTAGGGCATTTTCAGGAACAATCACTGGGTCAGCCCAGATATGGTACAATAGCCTTTCTCGGGGCAAGATTGCTACTTTCCATCAGCTGGCAGAGCTCTTCATAGGGAATTTCTGCTTCGGTGCGAAGCCGGTTAAGAGAGTAGCACACTTACTCAGTGTGAGGCAGAAAACAGGGGAAAGTACTAGGGATTACATCACTCATTTTAATAACGAGAAACTTGATGTAATCGACTACAAAGAGAAGACATCAATTATAGCACTGATGATCGGTTTGTTGCCTAACAAGTTAGATTATACCTTAGCCAAAGATCCCCCTAAATTTATGGCATAACTGATGGCAAAAGCAGCTAAGATCATGAGCATCGAAGAGTCTGTGGCTGCGAAGAAGACTGTTGACACTAAAGCAGAGACCAAGGTTAAAGGTACAGCGAAGAAGAAGGATCAGAAGCGCAATGGGAACGGTAAGCGACCAAAAGGCTAGGAGACGTTCGAGCAGTTGAAGAAGTATGGGAATTACACTCCTTTAAAGGTCGAAATAAACCATATCCTGGAGGAGATCAAGAACAGCGAGGAGCTAACTTGGCCGGAGAAAATGAGAACAGACCTTGATAAGAGGGATAAGTCCAAATATTGCGAGTTCCATAGAGATCATGGCCATATGACCAAGCCCTGCATAGCTCTCTAGAATGAAATCGAAGCACTCATTAGGCGTGGAAAATTGAGTAAATTCGTCGATCATCAGAATGGTGGGAAGACTGATGTGAGAGGAAGATAAAGGTCCAAATCTCCTCGTCGAACAAGAGACGATAAAAAAAGAAACCACGAAGACGATCCATAGGATGACCCTGACCTCCCTAAAAAGCCAAGGCAACCCGAACGCGAGGTATTTTCAATCCGTTTTGGATCATTTGAATGTAATGTGATTACAGGTGGCGATGCAGGAGGTGGGGATCACACTGCTGAAAGGAAATCTTACCTCAATGAGGCCCAAGCTTGTTCATATATAAAGCACATAAACCTGATTGAAGATTATCCCCCAAGGAAGGTGAACAAGGATAAACTGGTCATTGGTTTTTCCAAAAATGACCTGAAAGGCGTCTTATATCCTCATGATGATCCCCTGGTTGTCAAGATGAGGATGAAGGATGTGGTGATCTCGTGAGTATTAGTAGATAATGGTAGCTCTGTAGACATTATGTTCTGCACGTGCTTTGATGGCTTGAATTTAAAGTTAGCCCAATTGGAGCCATATTACAGGACCCTCCTTGGCTTCACTGGCGAGAAAGTTTTTCCACTTGGAATGATCAAGTTGGATATGCTTATTGGCACCTGGCCCGCCTGTAGAACAGAAAAAGTATATTTTTTCGTAATGGATAAGAATGTCCAATTAGCCTACAACATAATCATAGGGAAAGTAAGCTTGAAGAAATTTGAGGCAGTGCCATCCACGGTACACCAATGCTTGAAATTTTTGACCAACTTTGGGGTTAGAATTGTGAAAGGCGACCAGAAAGTAGCTCGGGAATGCAAAGAAGATCAAAGCCTTGCTGGAATTACGATCTCCTGCTACGAAGAAGGAAGTGCAAAGCCTCACAGGCCGTATTGAAGCTCTTAACAGGTTTGTGTCGAGAGCAATCAATAGATGCCTCCCATTCTTCAAGATTCTCAGAATAGCTTTTGAGTGGAATGATGAATGCGAGCAGGCATTTCAAGAATTGAAGAAATATTTGGGCACACCTCCACTATTATCCAGGCCGATGATGGGTGAAAGATTATACTTGTATCTAGCTGTCTCGGAGAGCGCAATCAGTTCGGCATTGATAAGAATGGAGGATGGAGTACAAAAACCAATGTACTACACCAGCAAAGCATTCCAAGGAGCAGAAATTAGATATCCAAAGTTGGAAAAACTAGCATTAGCTCTAATAGAGGCGAGTAGAAGGATGAAACCTTATTTCCAGGCCCATACCATAGTGGTGTACACTCATATGCCACTTAGACAAGCCTTGCACAAGCCAGAAAAATCCAAAAGACTGATGTACTGGGAAGTCGAACTGGGCGAGTATGACATTGTTTATGAGCCAAGGTCCTCACTCAAAGGGCAAGCGGTAGCAGATTTCCTTGATAAATTCTCTTACCCAGATACCTTCGACGAACGAGGATCTAACGCAGAACAACTCATGGATATTTGGGAATCATCAAAGACTACCCCCGATCAACTCCTATCAACAGATGTAACGAAGAGGACAAGCACCGAGCAGCAAGAACCATCGGGCAACAACCCAGCAGTGGAGAATGATAAGAGGAAGGGGAATCTTATCAGATCAAGAGTTCGATAATGTTATACCTGTGTAGAACTTATATGTTGATGGTTCTTCATATGCAACAGGAAGTGGAGCCGGAATAATTCTTAACAACCCTGATTGATTTAATATCGAATACGCTCTGCGTTTTCAATTTAAAGCTTCCAATAATGAGGCCAAATATGAAGCTATGATCGAGGACCTCGGTTTAGAAAAAATAAGGCATGCAGAGCAAGTCGCCGTGTTTAGTGATTTATAATTAATTGTACATCAGATTCTGGGGTTATATACGACGAAGGGAGACTTGATGTCAAGATATTACGCCAAAGCTATGGAGATTGTATCCACCTTTGCAGCAGTTTAGTTGATCAGAATACCGAGATCGGAGAATGTGAGGGCCTACGCGCTAGCTCGGTTAGCCTCAGCAACTCGCATCGAGCTATGAAGAATGATTCCTATCGAGATACTGGCAGAACGGAGCATAGATGAAGATTTAATGGTGAAATTCATTACCCTAGATATGGGACCATCCTGGATGGACCCCATCAGGGCATACATCAAGGAAGGGGTTGTGCCAACTGACCAACTTGAAGCTAAGAGGCTGAAGTTTAACGCTGTTCGATATGTACTGAATAATGGCGTTTTGTATAGAAGGGGTATCATCGCAGGTCTACAAAGATGTGTGCACCCCTCAGAAGTTAAAGACCTGATTAAAGAGGTTGACGAAGGTTCTTGTGGAGCTCATATGGAAGGTCGGACTCTCTTACAAAGGTTAACAACATAGGGATATTATTGGCCGACGATGAGAGCTGACTGCATAGCCTATGCGAAGAAATGCGATAAATGTCAACGTTTCTCTCCCGTTCGTAGAAATCCCTAGGCATTGTTAACGCCCATTACTTCCCCCGGCCATTTGCTATGTGGGGCATAGACTTGGTCGGGCCTCTGCCAACCACCAAAGGAAGATTCAAATATTTAGTAGTCGCTGCCGATTACTTCACCAAATGGGTTGAGGTGGAACCTCTCATTGACATGTACCAGTTTATATGAAAAACTATTATTTGCAGGTATGGACTGCCACATGACTTTATCACAGACCATGGAACCCAATTTGATAATGAGGAATTCGCTACATATTGTCATCAATCCAATGTTCAGAAAATCCATTCTACACCGAGCGATCCCCAGAGCAATGGAAAAACTGAAGTGACGAACAGGACTCTGCTGAACGGCTTAAAGAAACGACTAGATGAAGCAAAAGTAAATTGGATTAACGAGCTACACTCTGTGCAATGGGCATATCGCACAACACCCCGAACAGCCACTGGAGAATCACCCTACATGATAGCCTTTGGAAGCGAAGCAATTATTCCAGTTGAATTGGGCCTGCCTACACATAGGGTACTCAATTTCAACTCTCCTATAAGCGATTTAATGAGGCGCTTAAACCTGGACATGCTCGAGGAAGTTTGAGAAGATGCGGCAATCAGTAACGCAGCCTACCAATAAAGAACAACCATGTTCTACAACAAAAGAGTGAAGAAATGTGAACTCAAAGATGGCAATTATGTGCTCAAGAAGGTGATTCAGAAACATAACAAACTAGAAGCCAACTAGCATGGGCCCTACCGAGTAATTACAGTTGTTCGCCCTGGGACTTACAGAATAGAAACTTTAGAGGGAAAAGAATTTAAAAATGCATGGAATGCGGAGCATTTGCGCAAGTATTATCAGTAATACAGATTTACATGTACACCTTTCCCTTTACATGAATAAAAATGTTGGTTTTTCCATATTCCTTTTTGGTTTAATTTTTGTTAGAGTACTAGTACTACACACTACATCAATTCTGGTTGATCAACATCAGTAACCACCAACTAAAGTTAGTCGGCATTCAATAACCACCAACTCCGATTGGTAGGCACCAATAAATTTGGCCAACAAAGTTGGCATAATAATCATACAAGGCAAAGCCTATTTGATCACGGATGATCTCAAGGGACATCCCAAACTAGACAAGAAGATGGGTGACCTCACGGGGAATCCACTGTCTAGGCACCAAGGTAATCCTGATGCGATTACTACAACTAAGGCAAAGCCTGTTTGATCAAGGATGATCTCAAGGGACATCCCAAACTAGACAAGGGACCTCACGGGGAATCCACTGTCTAGGAACCAAGGTAATCCTGACGCGATTACTACAACTAAGCAGGAACATGGGATGAAAATCACTCCATCGCTTAGGCACTAATGGGTGATAAGTCACTACATCTAGGCAGCAAGTGGGGCAAGCTCCATTGCCTAGGCAAAATAGGACAAGTTATCCATCTCTCTCTCTCTCTATATATATATATATATATATAACGAGAAATACACACATCTCACAAAGTATTTCCAAGGAAATAAAACTCGCACAAAGACCAATTTGTATTCATTAAACACAAGCAGATTACATAAACATGAATTTTGTTTCATTAAATACAAATTTTTTATTCTATGGGTTTCTTTCCATCTGATTTTGATACAGGTTCCACCCCAGCTGGCGGGTCATCTAACGCGTAGGGCGAATTGATAAAATTCAAATCTTGTAGCATTCTAACGTTGCACGGACATGGTCGATCAAGTAAATGTTGAGGACGAGATATCTCAAACTCTAAATGAAGCTGGTAATCACCAAGATACCTGGAGATCAAACACTGAGGAATGGCACGAGCTGGAATCCAGCTGACATCGAGTTTAAAGGGAGGAACAGGCAAATCAAGTAATTCAGGTTCACGCCAATCCCATAAGGATAGTCCTCGATCAACTTTCATCACACATAAGGCATTCAGCCATCCCTATTTGTATCCCTCGAACCGAGCATCGAGATGGCATAAAGCTTCATTGTATCCCACCATCCAAAATTATCTAGGCTGCTTGTGAAATTGATAAGTCAATCTCTCAAGCTGATAGTGGAACTTCTTCACTAAAATTTCTTTACTTTCCAGTGCAGATCTCTGGTGGGAGGGTTGGTGAGTAAGACTTTGAATTTTTTTAGACATTTCTGTCAGGGATTGATTTTTTGCCGTCAATTGAACGGATTAATTTTCTAAAGCCAGTTGGGTCCTCGTCTCTTTAATATTAATTCGACCAGCCCTTGCTCGGCCACGGGTAGAAGGCTTTACTCTATCAAGAACAGGCGGGGTAGGTCCGCTTTATCTCAAAATCTCCAACTCTTATCTCAAGGCAACATTTTCAGTTTCTAAAAAGGAAAAACCTTCATCATATACTAGAACTAAAGCTCCCGAAGAAGAGGAGGCAGCAGATCTGAATTGCTTCACTTCCTCTTGCAACACAATATTCTCTTGCTCTAGTAGCTTAGCAATATTCATGTGCTCTTCAATCTCAAGTTTCAGCACACTTTCCTTTTTCTCATGTGCAGAGATGAACTTGTTATAGCCCCTATCAGCACTCAACTATTGATATTTTTTCTCATAACCTTCGTGTAAGAGTGCAGTGGTTTTTTTGTGCTGAAGTTGGAGTTCCTCGATCATCCCTTGAAGGTCTTCAATCATTTTATAATAAGCCACATTGTTTGCCACAGCACGATCAACCAAACACTTCAAGTATTAGTATGCATCAATTGCTCTCTCAGAAGCATCGGGTCCAAGGATATCAATTATTTGGGCCTCAGTAAAATCTGCATGACCCGCTTTGAAGTAATCATTACATTTTTTCATTAACTCAGTGTCATGAGCTGATAAGAGTTCCATCCTGGCAATAAACTATCAAGGAAAAATAAAAAGACATCAACAATGATACAGATAAGAGAAAGTCAAAGAGAAATTCTAATTAGACAAGAATAACCCATTTTATTGATCATAAGAGGAGAGATTACAATCAAAGTCACAAGAAAAAAAGGAAAAGCAGAAGAACAACATAAATAAAGAGTTGAGAAACGCTACACCTTCTCCTTGTTTCCTATAACACCATCAACAGGTTTGGACGAAGGAGTTGGTTGCTCGGGAGGAATTTGGTGTTGCTCGGTAGAAGCTGATGCTTGCTGAACTTGCTCGGAGGGTTGAGGAGCAGTAGCAACAGGGAATTATTCTACTATCATCATGGCAGACTCATCAGAGGCAGCTTCATCCTCTTCTTCTTCGGCAATAATAGGAGGAGGGCCATGAGTGTGTTTTTTAAATAACTCATAATCATCTGCAACACTCAACTCTTTTAATGTTGTGACCCATCCATCCCTGAAGTACTTCAGACTTGCATACTCTATCTGGAAAGTAATAGCGGTTAAGGCTCTGTTCCATCCCTTGTCCCAACCAGAGCTAAAAAAATTCTTCACCGCAGCTTTTCTCTTCGCCTTCTCAGAAGAAGCACATTCCTCAATAAGCCTCACTTCTCCTCAAGGTCTTTCTTATGCCGTTCAACTTCTTCAAGCTTGCCATCAGTCTCTTTCTTACTGATAGCGACGACCTTCAACTTTTCCTCCAACTCCTTGGAGGCACTTACGGATTGGTCACGAGTTGACTCTGCAAAAGTTTCTTCTCCCAAGGAGCTTTATCTTCCTCGTATGTCTTCCGGAAGTCCTTCAAGGATTGAGACAACCCAATAAAAGCTTCTTCAATTCCGCTGGATGAAGTTGAAGCCTTGATAGCCTCATCCCTCTCCAGGATATTATTAAAGCACATCATAAACTGAAGAAAAAAAAAAGAAACTCAAATTAGAATATGAATACAGTAGGTGGAAATGAAGTGGTAGGGATGATGACACTTACTAACGCGATATGCTGGGCCACTAAATCAATGACCTTCTCCCGGGAAAGGGGACCCCCAGCAGCTCGATACTCCAGAATGGTCCAAGACTTAATCAAACCCCTGGCCGAACTCGAGGCAATAAAATCTAGAGCACTAGTTCCCGATGAAGGACCCCCAATATCAGAAGGTCGAGCAGCTGTTTCTACAGGTTTTTTTGCAAGACCTCTCCTCAATCTCCGTAAATGAGCACCTTCAATCAAAGGTCCTGCCTCTTCTTGCGTAATAGCAACACCTTCATTCAAAGGTGTTGCCTCTTTTGGGACATCAGGTGTTTCCCTGCTGACCTCCTTGACAGGAGAAATGGTTCCCTTGGATGGATCATTATCCATTTTCTTCATCCCTTCAGCTGGGACATTCCCTTTGCTCTTCTTGGCCCCATTAGTGCCAGGAGCATCCTCAACAAAGAATGCAGACATTCTCCTCTTCTTAGTCATTAAATCAACGATAGAGGTATTCAAATCAGAAGAGGGTTTATCGGCACTTGCTCGAGATGCTGGTACTTGATCAAGATCGATTACCATAGGAGGGACAAGAGGGCGAGCATGAAAGAAGAGGTGGTGTTTTTGTATCTCAGCAAATAAGAAGCAGCTCTAACATGCTCTTCGTTAACTGATTGATGCAAACCCCAGATGAGTTTCAAAGCTTTTATATTAATGTCACTTTCTTTTGGGGGCTTTCTTTTATTATCAACTGCAAAAATAAACATGAATATCAGTGACGCATTTTATCAAACGTAAACAGAGCTAAATTAAATAATTGAAAACAACCTATCCCATTGCCATAAAGTGGACATATGGGACCTTGGTACACATCATTTCCTTTTAATGGTGAGTGTTGCTAATTTTTCATCACAACCCCATGATAAAAATAGTCCTTATTAGCAACGGGAAGATTGACTACTAAACCTATATTGTAAAACCTAGTTTTTAAATAAAATGTGGTATCACCGGTAACCCATTTATAACAAAACATAATTTCAGGGATCCCTAAATGAGTCCCATGAATCTGGTTTAACCTATGTATACCATTAACTACCCTCCATGTATTTGGAGCTACTCTTGCAGGCACAATATCGAAATATTGGCAAAACTCCAAACACAAGGGATTAGGAGAAAAAGAAAAGCCACATTCAGCTATGAAAAGTGAGGGAAACCAATGCCCCTCAGCCAGAGAAAATAAATCAAATGGAGAAGGAGGTTCTTCTAGAATAACCCAAGAGGGAATTACAAAATCGGCTCGAAACTTATCCAAAGATTCGACAAGGTAAACCATGATGACTAAAGCAAAGAAAGAAGAAGGAAGAAATTCTTACAGAGAATTGAGAAATCTGCTAAGGCGGACGATGGAAAGAACGATAGTATAAAAACAGAGTGAGAAAACATAGAGTTGGGAAATCTGGAGATAAAAAGTAGATAATGATCATTTTTCTATCGCTTTTAAATACTTTGCATCGGGAAGAAGGAAAATAAATGATTACTGGAAAAGACGATTGCATTTTCGGCGGCTAAAAGATGAAAAAGAGGCAAATACCCAAGCATCTGGTGTAGATTCAAAATATTTACAAATTTTCCATTTCGCGCTCAAATGATGAAACTAGAGGAAAAATTCCTAAATATTAGAGATCTGTAAGTAATCAAGATGTACAAAGGTACTCGAGCAACTTTTGAGTAAAATATTCCACACTCTCATATCAAAAATTAACTGTGAAACATTGGGGGCTTCTGTTGATACGAAAATTAGTCAACAGACGTGGACCAATTATATAAAACCACGTGTTATCTTACATGGCAAATACATATGCTCACCGAGCTACCTAGCATGTTGAGTTACTCAGCGTCCCGAGCTACATAGGGTGCCAACCTACTCAGCATGCAGTGCATCTATCCAGGAAGACCAAGCGATAATTGTACATTCAATGAACATCGGATTTAATGAACATTCTTATTATACATATGTATATGTCTATTAACTAACGATATATCACCTCTTCATACTGACACCCCCAAGGCTATAAATACATTGTAACACCCTCCACAATGGGAAGGATGAATCTCTTATAATCATCATGGAGATTAAGACAAACATCTGCAATACAACATAGTGGACGTAGGCCATTTTATAAGGCTGAACCACTTTAAAAATCCTTTGTCTTATTTTATTTCATATTAATTTGTGATTAATTAATTATATCAAATCTAGTTTTTTACATCAACAGTTATAATGCTTATTTATCTCCTCATTTACCATCCATGAATCAAACTTAGTCCATCATGTTTGTGAAAGGAGGCAAAGTCATCACAGTTGATTATTCAATGTACAAAGACGTTCATGTCAGCTTTATAGTTAATGGGGCTATTATGTTGCCTAAAGATGTAGCGGCTATGTAACACTTGATGCTGGTAAGTCTTCATAAATTCCTTTTTTTATTCACACATATTAATTATTCAACTAATTGGTTTCCCACACTTATGATTTTCCAGGATACTCAAGCCCTTTAAAAGGCTTTCAACCGATTTGAGGAGATGGAGAGGAGGAAGGAGGTCTATTATACTTAGGTTGATAGTACGAACAATAAGATATCTGAAAAGGTCAATAATCTCATTGGTTTGATCGACCAACTGAAGAAGATGTCATCTTGGAAGGAGGACATATTCAAGGAAGGGGAGGCCATCCAGTTGGCTTATAACAAGGCCGATTGTGAGCTCGCTAAACTTAGGAGGGACTTTTCCATGATGGCCAATGATAGGGAAATCCATGGTGTTTAACTAGATTAAGATAGGATGATGAAGAAGAATGATAAAGATGTAGCTGACACCAACTTCAATGAGGGCTAAAATGCCATCGTGTGGTATGTGGTTGCATAAATACACTACTTTAATTATGTCGCCTTTAATAAAGGATGGGTGGCCGATCCGAAATGGTTCAATGCATCCTAATCTGACAGGGCCTACCAGGATAATCCCCCACTCCCCAAGCCTATGATCGGTGAGGGGGAATCTCTTTAGCATTTGGCCAATAAGTCGATCTGTCGGTCATCAACTATGCCACAGGATGCCCCGACCGAGGGCCAAGTTGGTAAGACCACTGATGGTGGGTATCAGTGGGAGTCACTTCTAAGGCCTAAGTTTATGTCTTTTTTCTTATTTTTAGTCAATGCAAGTCTAACAGACATTTTCTTACTTTTTCTTTCATTTCAAATGTAGGCCTCTTGTTGCTTATTACTGGTGAAAAAGTATTTTTTATTCATCTTTGTTATTATTCATTGATTTTTATGAATGGATTGTTCTTGATACCAAACATATTATGCACATACTTTTTAGGCCTTGTGTGGAAGGGTAGGCATGTGATCGACTTCTGACACTTGTGGAAAAATTAAAATAATAATTTAACATTTCTATTAACATGTTTGGTTAGCCGTATCAAAATTAATCAACCTATTAATATGGTAAGTTAATAATTGAGATTTAGGAATTAACATTTTAAAGCTCACGTTAGCTTGTTAACCTCCAATATCAGTAAGCCTTTTTATTTAACTGGACAAGGTGAATATCTCAACAATGTTATTCCAATTGTTGTGTTAAGGACTTAATAGCCCTAATGAATAATTTTGGAAGGTCAAATGAGTTTATGTTAGGTCGGCCTACCATACTTGTAGTTTTTCCCACTAGCTTAGGGAAAGTTATTACCGACTAACCGATTATTAGGTTGTACTGCATGTTCTTAAGTTGGTGCCTATTCTAGGTGAACTATACTTATTATAAGCTATACCAACTTTTTTGATTTGGGGTTTTGCCTATTATAGACTAGATCGACTTTTTCTAAGTAGTACCATTCATTCTTAGGTGGAGATTTTGCTTATTTTAGGTAATACAGATTTATTTTCAGTCATTCCACCCATTCTTAGGTGGGTTTTTTCCTATTCTAGGCGAGGTTGACTTGATGTAATTCATACCACCTATTCTTAGGTGGGGTTTTGCCAATTTGACACAAAACTAACTTGTTCAAAATCGCACCACCCATTCTTAAGTGAGTTTTTGCATATTATATGCGAGATTTGCTCATTCCAAGTCTCACCACCTATTCTTAGGTTGTTTGCCTCTTTTCTAGGCGAGATTGGCTCGTTTTAAGTCGTACCACCCATCCTGAGGTGGCTTTTTACCTATTCTAGGTGAGACCAACTTGTTTTAAGGCATACCACCCATTATTAGGTGAGTTTTTGGTTTTGAAGATTGCAATCGCATAATATAAAATTACACATTGATAAAGTTAGTGACCTGATACTTTTATGAACAATCTGAAATTGGCTAATATTTATTCAGTTAACAACTAAGCTAAGTTAATCTAATATTCTCTAATGATAGAATTTCCTTTGGTTCATGGCATTCCATGATATAGGGATATGTGTTGCTTCTAACTACTCCAAATGGTATGAACTAGTTCATCTTATTGATACAACTAGATATGGCCCTTCACAATTGGGGTATGATTCCCATCAGAGGGATTTCTTACCCCCGATAGTAGCATCTTGAGAACTGATTCGCACATTGAATATTTTCATTCCTTGACCTTTTTTTTATTGTTCTTAGCAAGATCTTGTTATCATGTCGTTAGATGGATGAGGGCTTGCTCCCTCTAGTATTCTGCTAGGTCCAACTCCCGGGGCTAGTCAATCGCTATTGTTTCCATCCTCGTATATATAGGTTTTGAGTGTAGGTAGGACAATTTGAGAGGGATGAAGACCTTCATGCCATAAGTTATGGTGTAAGGAGCCTCATTAGTGGGTCTTCTTACAATAATATAGTAAGCCCAAGGAATATAGGGGAGTTCATCCACCCATTTTCCCATGGCATTGTTTAGTATGTGCTTGATTGCGACAAAGAGTTTTTTTTGTTAAAGATATCACCGTATCGATTGATTTATGGGAAGACCACTGAATCACAGGGGTTGTAGATCCCATATTTTTTCACGTAAGTCTCTGAATTGGTCATTTTTGAATTGAGTCCCATAGTTAGGCACAAAGGCTTTGGGAATCCCAAATCAAGTAATGATGTTCTTCCAAATGAACCTCTTGGTGTCAATTTCTCTATTATGTGTCAAAGGCTCTACTTATATCCACTTGGTGAAGTAACCAATCATAGTGATAAGAAACTTATTGTTACATGAGGCCCTTAAAAATTGGATGACTATAAACAACCAAGAACTTGAGGAGGATTTAAGTTTCCAATTTGACGCCTAATTAATGAGGCAAACTATTATCACTTGGGACACTTTTTGATAAATGGAATTGCATTTGCATTAAGCACCACCAATATCCTTACAAAATATTGTTATACCCTAGTGATCGTCCCGCGACATAATCTTTATAATTACCCTTATGAATTTATCTAAGAATCCCCACCATTTGCTCTATATGAACACATTTGAGAAGAAGTCCCATGAATGATCTCCAATAAAGATGATCATTTGAGTCAAGGCGAAAATGGGCCAACTTGGCCTTAAGATTGTGAGCTTCCTTATTGTCTAACATGAGCTCCCCATATTTTAGGTAGGCGATGATTGGATTCATCTTGTTGTGCTCTTGATAAAACTCCTTGTCAAAATTTTTAAGGTTTCGGTATATATGTGCTTGGTTGGCTAATGTATTCCCCTTCGACTGTCCTTTTAAAGTTAGTGTTAATCGATAGGATTAAGGTAACCAAGGTGTCAGCATGACTGTTGTATCTCCTTAGTAATTAGTCAATTGATACTGACCTAAAAGCCTTGAGCAAACGTCTTCATTTGTCTGTAAAGGCTAGCATCATAAGGCCTCAAGTTTCATACTCCCTGCTCAACTGATAGGCTATTAGGTGCAAATAACAATTAATGTTGATGTCTTTTTTCCCCATCGTGATTGCCCGACGAGGACGACTATCATCTCTTCGCATTTTTCTTCATTAATAAACCCCTTAAATCCAAGTTCGATAACTTGCTTTATCAAGGCCCACTGTGCAATGATGAAGATGATTCCAATACTAGAGCATCCCTCATTTAAGGCTTTATATACAAATAATTTCCACTTTAAGAGGTCGTTACGGACTGTTTAAGAAACCTGTTATGAAATCGGCTGAAACCTATCCCTTGATGAAATTTATTAGTTCATACATGATATCGAAATGTGTCTAACTCTAATGACTATTTTGTCATTCTACTAGTGAGGTCGGCTTTCTTCAAAACTTCCTACGTGAGAACTAATATATATTGAGCATTACAATAATGCTTTAACCTTCTTGATGACGTGATAAATTCCAAATCGAGATTTATATGGATATATGTCTCTTTTTAACCTCGAGGAGAGTGTGGTTGACATAATACACATGTTATTGTTCCTCATCTTCTGATTGAACCACCACCCTACTAGTGGCCTGTTATGGTATAACCATGTACAAGTGGATCTTCTCACTATATATCGATATTGATAATAACAATGGGGAGGCCCAGTACTTCTTGACTGCTCTAACCCTTCAATACATTTGATGCTCGAGTTGTTGTGCTAGCTTTCTTAAATGCTTGAAAAAAAGGTCAACATTTAACAGATGACCTGGTTATGAATTAGTTGAGTACTGCATGCATCCTGGTGAGCACTCGGACATTCCAAATGGTGGTCATTTATTTGATCTCCTGCAAAGCATTGATCCGAATGGGGGTTGCCTCTATACCCCGTTAGGTGACTAAATATCAAAGAAACTTACATGAGATAACATTAAAAGTGCATTTTGATGCATTAAGCTTCATATTGTAGTTCTTGAGGATTATAAGGGTGATAGAGATATCTTTAGTGTGATCGACAACAAACTTATTCTTTATAGGCATTTTGTCGATGTAAACCTCCATGGTCAAGCCAATTTACTTCCTATATATTTTTGTCACCAACCTTTGATAAGTTACCCCAACATTCTTAAGGGTGAATGACACCACCATATAGCAATACATCCCCTGCATGATGATGAATGAAGTCTTTTCCTAGTAGGGTTGAATAACAATATTTAATGGTACTCAGAGTAGGCATCCATAAAGGTCATCCACTGATGCCTGACTACTGAATTAATTGATCGATAAAGGTAATGGAAAGTTATCCTTAGGTTAAGCCTTATTGAGGTCGATAAAATCCCCACACACACTCAACTTTCCACTCTTTTTTTGGATGACCACTATATTGTAGACCTTTTTTAGAAATTTGACCTCCTAAATGGAGTTGACATGAATTATCTTCTCAATTTCATCCTTCGTCGCTTTCACTTTCTTTGATGTCAATTCTATTAGCTTTTGCTTGATAAGCTGGCTAGTAGGATCCACATGCAGGTGACAAGCCACCTTTGGGTTGGTGCTCAAGAGATCATACAGATGTTAAGTGTATACTTTAACATTTTTTAAGAACTCAATAAATTGATCGACCTCCTCATCTGATAGTTCTAAATCGATAAGGATGAATTTATCGACTATAATGGATCAAGAGGAGTAATTCTTAATTCTTCCATGGCTCGATCGACAAGGAGCACTATGGTTTCTTTAAACCTTAGTCGAGCACCTTTTCGTTGCTATTTGTCATCATTGACCTCAAATTCATAATCATTTAGGCCTTTTTCGGACCGAGCGTGCTTCTGTTTGATGGTTACAACGAAGCAACCTCTAATTATTACTTGATCACCCCTTATTTCCATTCTCCCCTAACCGATCATAAAATTTAGCTTCTGGTGGAGATAAGGTGACACATTCGTGTGGTGTGTATCCACTCTTTCCCAATGATGGCGTCATAAGGCGATTCAGACCCCACCATATGGAATTTTATCTCTCGATTTATATGTTCAACTTTTAGTAATGATGACTTTGAAAACCTCAACTTGGAAGGATTCTTGAATGCTATATATGATTTTGAGCTTCTCACTAATATTCTTACTATTACATTTATAAGGGTTCGTGTATCCATGAATGGCAGTAATAATCCTTAAAGGTGGCAAGTCGTCATTTTTATTTTTTTAAGTAATGTTAACTCAGTTGGTTACCTTCATCTTCTTCGTGTCTGTATGTTTTTTAGGTGCCCAATCAGGACCGAGTCCTCCAGGTAACACTTTAGCATCTTATAATTTTCCATCTTATGACTATATTCTTGGCGATAAGTGAACCATTAGTTCACATACTGCTCATTGGGATCACTAGCTATTTATGGCGACTTCTTGTAGTATATTGTATCCTTAATATGAGGTAGTGGCTTGTAAATCTGTTATTTGAAAGGTGTCGACTGCCTGATATGCATTCTCATTGGTCAACATCCTTGTTCTACTCATAGTAGCCTCATGTTTGTTCCCTTTCTTAGATGGGGCCAACTGGACTCCAACTTTCCTCATTTCTTTTGATCTCCATTCTTCCTTACTTAAACAAGATGGTGAACCAAATTATCTATATTGAGGAGTTAGTCCTCCACCTTAGCATACTTATCAATTCGATCCATGGGGTCGTGTATGAATGACATTGGCTTCTTCACCAGTGACTAGTTTAAGTCGCCTGATTGAGGGAGGCCGAACTTGAATGAAGGAACAACCAAATGCTCATTGTAATTTTCTATCTCATTAAATAACTCTCAATACCTCCGGGAACATTTCATAAGGGACTACCCTTACTTCTTGCAAAGGTAAATAAGGTAGTCCACTTCCTTTACGATCATATTTCTAGTGATGAAATGGGCAATAATTAATCTCTTATTTTTTTAAAGGTGCATATAGGCCAATGGGTTATGTTCTTAAACCACTTAAGTTCCATATCTCCTAGATTTGATGGAAGAACTTGAAACATGAGGACGTTATTGTGACAACATAGAGTAATAATAGCGGATATGATGGACATGGTCGGTCTCACCACCATACATGTTATTTTTTAGCACCAAAAACTTCCTTGGAGAATCTAACATCTCAATCTCCTAAATCAATTTGGATGTCGAGCCATTTTCGAGTGCTTTTCTAGCCATATCCTTAGGCGTGCGGACGTGGTTTTGATGCAGGTGGCATCCAACTCATTTCTAAGTTATGTATGTCGTCCAAACTTACGCTTGGTGAGGGTGGCAGGTCCAAAGGGACACCATGTCGACTATCATGAGATCACTCAACAGACCGATTTACCATGTTGATTGTTCGGTTAATAGCAGTGCGCCTCTTCTCGTGCTAGCTAAATCGATCTTCATGGGGGTTCATTGATATAAAGATTGTAACATTATTATGAAAAGAGTAGTCCTTGTGGAACGAATTTTCCTTCAAGGATGACACTGTGGTCTATGAGAGCTTGATCCATGTCCCTTTATTTTTTATTTAACTGTCTTCTTAAATGGACCATCTCTACATTACGATCATGCAATCTCTCATTATATTGATTAACGTGCCATGATGTTGGATTCTTAGTGGGTGACTTTGAAGGATTGTCGTGGTGACGATTTCGTCAGTTAAGACCATAATTATGGGTTGGTCGCACACGAGATCCAGCGTCACTAGGTGAAGGAGGGGACCTCGATGGTGAACGGTCTCTCATTTCAATCTGTATTTTTGACTGGATATTCCTTCCTCCATGGTAATGGTATGACTGCTCAACATTCATGATGACAAAGTTAGTAAATCTAGTGGTGGGAGTCTTTCTTCTTCCAATATGACGATGCTAAATTGTAAGGGAACGAAGTTTATAATAATGCTTTTTATTAAATTAGGCCTAAAATTTTATGCATAAAATAAAAAGACATTGATTATACGTGGTTCAACAAGTCGTCTAGCCTACATCCACGGGGGAAATAAAGGAAATATCTTTATTATCAACGAATCAACTTGGAGTGCTAGGTTTGCTAGTTGAAATCCCAAACCGAGTACACAAGTGTATGAGTTGTGACTATTTGTCAACATGTTCCGTACTCATAATGGTTTATGAGAGGGGGAGGGATGTATCTTATTTATATAAATATCGAGTCTTATCTAGATACAACTCTAAAGTGATTGGGTTTACATGTAGTTAGTTTCATATTGAGTTGATCGTCTCTGATATAGTTAAGCTAGAGTAGGACTTTATTACTCGAGATCTTAGTTTTTATTTATCCATGTGTGTTGAAAGAGTCCTCATGTAACCATTAATTCCTCGGATTGATTGACATAATCAATGGGTATTTTGGTTCGCGTATACCACGTGTCTTTCTAAGTTAGTCAGGTCAACCCCATTTCTTTTCAGCTTGATTCCATCTCTCTTTATTCGCCAGTGTTGATTTGTGTAGCTGAGAATTTTAGAAAATCATTGAGATATCTTATGTATTATTTAACACTTTTAAATAATTTGGAAATCATATAAATATTGATTACCTTTATTTATATCTTAAACGCCTCCTTTTGTTTGTATTCTTATACAAAAAATGATAACTTATATATTGTTAAGTAGTTACCCCCCAAAAATTCTCACATACAAAATTCCAAAAAACTCTAAATCTCTATAATAGTCTAAAATGTCACACAAAGCATTTAGAGTCCTGTTCATCCAAGCTATCCACGTAGGATGATCATTGATATCCCATGTTAACCATTTTTAATTTATTCTTCTGAGATTTATCAAGACAGTTGCCAACGTTCTAAACCCAACAGTCAAAATAAATGTACATAATCTCTCTCTTTGGTTTTTGACCATCCATATCCTTCTTTATTTCATACCATTTTCCCTACATTCTCTCCATTTATCGTTTTAACACTAATAGCAATAGCAATACCACCATACCTTATGTTCTCTCCGATGGCTTCCACGAGACCTCAAATGGCTTCAACCACTTACCCTTTTAGCCCTCCTAGGTGGACATACGATGTCTTCTTAAGCTTCTGTGGAGAAGACACCCGCAAGAGTTTCGTGGAACCCCTCTACTCATCTCTTCAGCATAAAGGGATTTTCACATTCAAAGACGAGAGTTGCGAAAAAGGCAAATCCTGGAGAGAACATAGTTTGAGATTGCAAAAATGAGGCAAAGTGAGGTTGAAAAGAATGATGTATCTAACTGAGATAATTTAATGGGTGATGTATTCTTTACCTTATTTTATTATCTTGAATGTTGCTTTTAGCATATTCACTTCTTGCTGTTGTTGTATTATATAACGTGAGGTAATAATTGTTTTTTACGATTAATCTACCCTCATTCACCATTCCACCCTAAATGACACTACCCATCATCGACATCTGTGGCCCCCATTCAACCGTTAATTAATACATGAGTCAGATTGACATTGTCGCCGCCAAAATAGAAGTATAATACTCATCAAATACCTTCCCAGCTTATTTGTCGAGCTCCATCATCAGAGGTCAAAAGGGGAATATATAATTTTGGATTGACTCTTTTTGGTGATTTAATTGTAACTCTACTAGGACCCGAGTTCAATAAAGTCTTCCACACTTCTTCAATATATGGTTATATACATCTTTTATATTCTCAAATCTGAGAATGGTCATTTTTTATATTCTTAAATATATGGTCAGTACCAACTGAACAAACGGCCAGAACATATATGATGTTTGACAGTAAAGTTGATACATACAAAAATAGTATTGAGGCAATATGAGCTTTGCAATGGATTTGATCATCAGGTCTACACAACCTTTTTAAATATGTACCCAATGTCAAATGTCAAAATTAAATTTAGTACTGAAAAAACTTATCTACGTAAGACTTGATTGGTCCTAATTATTTATGTCTTATTTTGGTATGTAATTATATATATGTAATGTTCGTTAAAATGCTACAACGATGGAGAAAAATATTTTTGAATTGTATTCAATACTTTTATGTTTCTAATACGTATTGTTTGACCAATTTCCATGAATATGGCCACCCTCTTAATTTATATGCACCTAATAAAAGGGATTTATTTTATGTTTTGGGGTTATTGGCTTTATCGATGTTTAGTTAGTGATGGTGGTAAAAAGCATAGGGTGACATTCATTTTTATACTTAAATTGCTAATATGGAAAATACATTGAAAAAAACTATGATAAATATAAAAATAATATAAAAAACATTTTAAGTTACAATTCAAGTCACGTCAGATTGGCTGTCACCGATAGTCTCGCCTCCGCAGCGCATGGGTTTACACATAATTTATATATTACAATGAACCTAGATACTAACTTGGCGGAGCTTCTGCTTATTCACTATCTATTAAAGGCTCGATCAGCAAGTCCATATCATCATCTTCATTTCTCTGAAATAATGGATCATTAAGTGATACTTGACGAAGGAAGTTATGTATTGCCATGCGTGCGACAACAATGTGTACTTGGGTTCAAAAACTATAAGGTCGTGAATCTATTATTTAAAATAACAAATGTCCTTTCAATCACATTTCTTAATCTAGCATGTCCATGGTTGAGTTTCTTTTTTTTTTGTCTCTAGCTTGACCATCACGCCTAAAATTCGACAACCGGTATCGTGTACTTTTATAGGGGCAAATAAAGCCTCTAGTGTGAGTGTATGCAACATCACACAAATAATAATAAACAAATATAGTAATTGTAATAATAATAATAGTAATAGTAATAAATATCACCTTCAAGGAGCAATAGAAATTTGTTGCTTGGATGACATAAAGTCTCATTTAACACTCATGAATTGTTGTTCACTATCCCCTCCTATCCAGCCATAACATATATAAATTTCATATTAAAATCACATACGACCATAACATTTCGAAAACATTCATTTTCCCCCCCGTCCTCTGAAAGGGGTTTGTTTATCCACCAGAATATGTGCATCAATTAGTGTACCATCAAGTGCTTCAATAGTCCCTTTGAATAGTCCCTCCCTAAGACGTCGATGTCATCAAATTTCTCCAGTATATCCATCAAAAGCAGGAGGCATTATAATCTCTTTAGAAAAATGAAGCATTGCCCACAAAGCTTTATGAAAATACTTACTTATAGTTTGTTCGGAATGTTGGAATCGGTATTTTATTACTCGATTTCGATGATTATCACCAATAATGCCTAAAAAATGCCATTTTCTCTTCAACGTCTATATGCCCACTATCAGTAAGCCACCCTCTTTCTCGGAAGTGATCACATAGCTCAAGAAATACATTTTTTCTCATCCTAAATAAATCAAACTTTTGTGTGGAAGATCCATCTAAAAGCTCTTGTAAATATGCCTTTCCTGAAAGCAATGATGTACACAACTTTTATCTTAGAAGTGTACGTTGTTTAATAAGTGTAGACATAATAATTATTGCGACAACGCACACCAATAACCTTTGCTTTGGAGTCATTTTACTGCATCACAAAAAATTGTAAACCATAAAATAATAATTGGGAGATAACTAAATTAATATGTAAAAAGGAATATTAATGACTTAGAATCAAACAACTATAAATAACCAAACTCATCAAATAACATAACTAATCAATCACTTTAAATGTCATCCTAAGATAAAAAATAAATAAATGACTGATCTAAGATCTCGAATAACCTAACTACTCAATCACCTTTCATTATACTATTGAGGAATCACACTTTATGCTCAATATTTTCCATCATCAAAAACAACTTTCTATATTCTACATTGTTCCCAAACGTTTTCATGGACGCAATATAAAGATTGGTATCCAGTAAGCCTAGGACCATCAATTCCTTCATAGATGTAAGATTTTTTTTATCGTCACTACGGTCACTCTTGATAATATCAATTAGATTATCAACTTATTTCATGAAGGGTTTATTAACATTCTCTCTTCTAAGAGGCTTTTTTTATTGGCGTGAGGGTCCCGCGTCACTTCTCCCTCATTATTTTGGGTCTACATATTTTCTTCCTCCTTGATCTGAAGTAGCATTGGTATGTACATCCTGAAAAAGTATAATCAGTGAAATATGTATCATATATTAGTTGGTCTCTTTGAGTATCAGGTGTTTTATTATCTCGAAAAACGTCTACATCATCATCTTCAAGTGAACGTTGATTGCGAGGGTTCTCTTAAGGTAATGGATGCATAGGGCTAAACGCCTCATCCTTAGTTTCCATGGTGGCCTCAATAATGTCATAAGCAAATCTCTATCTTCTAGAGGCTTGTTTCTAATTTTTTTGTGTCAACGTACTTCTATTGAATGTAATCAAATTAAGAACAAAAAGATAAACTAATATATAGGTTATGATAAATTACTATACAAACAAAAAAATGTTTAATTCTTGGCTTTATAATGTTATCCCAAACATCATCTGGCCAATCGAAAGTCCCTGTTTCTACATTACACCTATGACTAGTCCTATTCACAAGCACTCTCCAAGCGACATAAAATTTTCGAAGATAGTCCCACTGGTTCTTTAATTATTTTTTATCATAGTCGTGATTAAATTTTGTTTTCAATTCCTGAATGATCCTATTCCTCGACACAGTCTTCAACGAAGTTCCACTATACCCTTCCCTGCTAACTTCTTTCAGGCACATATTTATAAAATCTTTCCCTAAACCAGTGCCCGCAAATTTCGATCGTGGAATTATTTTCGATTCTTTTTGAGCCATCTCTAATCAATTACATCAGCAACATAACATCTTTAATTAACATAAAAATAAAATATAGTTTCAAAGTAAAACTACTGAGATGTGGCTTTTAAAATAACCCATCATGAAAAGTTAAGGTATTCAAAATTTAAAGATTTGCAAAATCTAATAAATAAAGTAAAAAGTTTAATATTATAATTTCCTTTTTAATATGCACCAGTTGAACATAAGGTTTAATCTTTTATAGTACTTTAGCTCAAGACCTGCTTCATTTGGCTCAAAGTTGTTAAGATACTTAAAATATAAACAAAGTTGACAAGATACTTCAAATAACGTGTTATTATAAAATTATATCATATCTAACAAAATTACTATAAATTATATTTCAACTTATTTTATTATATACTACATAGAAATGTACTTTATGATAATGATGGGTCTGGGGCCCGCGTTTGGGAAATTGTTCACTATATTTGTTTTAATACATAAGTTTGTTTATTTCATTTGTTTAAAATCTTTTATTGTGTACAATTCTTTGACCCATCCATCCATTACAGGTCACCCACTGCTCGAGGCAAGATTCTAGGGCCTCACGTTTATCTACTCGTTGAAATGTACTATAGGATGGTGACACGTCTGAGCACCCAAATTTCAAATATAGATCATCAAGTAATATGGTTAATAGGAATTTAAAAGGTGTATGTTAAAGTGGAAGATGTCAACCACGAATTAGTTATTTTCCACGAATTAGCCGCGCATTAGTCCTTTCATATATATATATATATATATATATATATATATATATATATATATATATATATATATATATATATATATATATATATATATATATTATATTTTATAGGTGATGTATGCTATAGTTTTTTTTGTACCTAATGATGCATTGGACCACGCAAGTCGCTTAAGACCTGCTCAAGACCTTTCTACAATGACATGTTTATATTTTGTTTATAAACTTATGTTTTTTTTACCACAACCATGCGTATAGCCTTACTTATCTAGCCTAGCAAACCGACAACTGTTAACATATGACACCGTTGTACGATTACATGCCATTTAACATATGTCGTTTATGTGTCTGTCATTTAAAACTCTTCTATACAGGTAAGCAAAAACCACTAAAAAAGTCAGGAAGAAGCAAAGTCTCCTAGAAAATTACGGCAAAAGAAGTAAGGAAAGAAGCAAAGTCTCATAGAAAGGGTTTTAATTGCAAACGCTTTCTCATTAATCTACCTAGAGAAAAGGTTTTCTTTATTTACCAATAATGGAATCTTGAACGAAATCTGATTTGAGGTTTGTTTTTAATTTTTTTAAACAGTTATAAAAATATAAAAGAAAAATTCGTTGGAAAAAAAGGAAGAAGAAGAAGAAGAGAGAAAAACATGTTGAAGTTTTTTTCCTAGATCGTGGAGCTGAAACTCTTCTGCACTGATGATGCTGGAAATAGCACCACCAGCCAAGGAATGATGATGCTGGAAATAGCACCACCAACCAAGGTATTTATAAGCTCAAACCAGTGATAACAATGACATTACAAGAGTATATTAAATATAAGTGATTGAGATGAGGAAAAGAGGACGAACACTAATATGTAAGTGGTTCAGCCAATTAGGCCTACGTCCACTGTGCAAGTGAGTGAGTAATGTCACTGAAATAAGGCACTAACGGCCATGGATACAATCTCTCATGCTTTCTCTCTCTTCTGTATAAATTGACAGAGTTTTAGCTAGGGTTGTAATTCTCGATCCTTTATAATGTTGAGGAAGACCTCAATATATAGTGCCTGGGGGGTGTAATGTACCCCCCAAACATGTCATGTGAATGTACATGGAGATCCAGTCAGTGCAAGGATGATACCTGGCTGATCTCAACTAAGTAATGATGACCTCAATATTCCCTCACGTGGAGGGAATGATTCAGTTATAACAGATATATTCATGTGTTCCAAGCCATACATGTGCGCGTAGATGCTCAGATGTCTCTGCTTGGTACCAATCTCGGCCTGAATGAGTACGAGGTTAGTGAGGTATGACCCCTGCCTTGGCTGGGAATTATATGATGACCTTGGCTGGGATGCCAACCGAGGTTAGATATTTGGAATGTCAGCCAGGGCCGATGTTGTCTTGTCACTTGATACTAAGCCTACAAGGCCTTGCTGATCTTAAGTGAAACTTGTTATGTTGACTATGGCCGATGTTGTTGTTAATTCTGATGGATAACCCATGTCCATATTTATCTCGAATAATGCCCTGACTGAGGTGATGCTTAGAACGTTGGTTGTGGATGACTGGATGGATAACTGATTCCATGAGTCATGTAGACCTTGGCTGATGCCCAATCCGCGGTACTTGCAACGTCGGCTGTATCCGACCTAGTGAAGGATGACATCGCTAATGGGTAATCTCGAGATCTTGTTACCTCGGCTGTCAATTAGGCCGAGGTTGATGTCTCTGAACTGGCAGGTACACTTTGGGCATATCAATCGCCCCTAGTCCTAAGTTACCTATGTAAGTAGGTGACTAAGGGATATGTATGTCCAAGACTGTATTTCCTTATATACCAGTATCTCCTTGACAGGTGTCCTCTTCTGAAGTGGATAGCGTGCCTGACAGTGTGATGATGATGATTGCCTTTTAGTCTCCTAAGGCAATGATGGGCCTTGGGAAGCATGTAATCAATTTTGAGGGTTTAAAAGCCCTTTTATTCTTTTTCTTCTCCATTTCTCTCACTTTTCCTGCCTGAGCCTTCTGCATTCTTCCTCTCTTATAAAGAACTTAATCCTAGGCTATTTGTGGGTTTCTTTCGCTCAGTCTTCCTTCTTCTTTATTTTGCATTCCCCCATGTATCATTCTTAACTTGATTTTGCCATTTTTTAACCTTGTTTTTCTATTTCTTATTTTTTTCGGCGTTAGTTTGAATTTCCCAGTGGTTCTTTGAGTTTTTCGGTGTCTCTTTGAGTTTTTTGATGGCTCTTATTCTTAATTGTTCTTGGTTTGAAAATTTTCAAAAACCAAGTTTGATCCTTAGCTTGAGTTTTGCCCAGTTATTTGTTTGTGGTTTAGAATATTGAGTGGAGGGTCATCTTCTTTATGCTCAGACCCCTTTATAAGATCATAAAAGATTTCCCCTCTCTTAGAGAGAAGACCTTTGTAAAAATTAAGCAGATAGAATTAGCCTAAGAGGAAGCTCGTAGGGCTGAGGCCTTCCCCCTCAGACCTATCTTCCCTCCACCTCTGAAGGTCATATTCCCTGAGCCAGCCGAGGATCCAATTGACCCTTCTACAATGTCTCAGTCTGAGTCATCTACCTCAGACCCTATGTCTGTAGACTCATTCCAAGAGGCTATAGATTTCTCTATTAGGCAAGATCAGGTCCTTGACCAGGACGAGGTCCAAAGTCGTGCCTCATCCCATAATGGTGCTAGCACCTCACGGACTTCTTCTGATGTCGAGATTGTGGGGCTGAGCGTGGCTATTCCCCCACCAATCGATGTTATCCCCCTGTCAGTTGCCACAGGGGCTGAGTTCGCTCATAGGTTCCATGGGGGTGTTCATAAGCCTGGCCAAGCCGACGTTTCCAGGGATGAGGATGATTATCATGAGACTGACGTTGAAACCTCGGAGGCTGCCGAGATAGAGAGTACTGTTACTGAGTATAACCTCTTAACATTTAGGCATCTATATTCCATAGGTCCTTCCATCACGCTTAGGAGACCTCTGAGAGGTGATAGAGCCTTTGGTGGACGAGATGGAGAAATCTATGTGTACGAGCATATATTTAAGCTGGGATTCTATTTCCCATCCATTCTCCGATCAAAGCCATACTTTCACATATCAACCTTACCCCTTCACAATTGTCCCCCAATGATTGGAGGGTGATAATTGGTGCTATTGTCCTTTGGAAGGCAGTCCACTATTCAGAAGGGTCTTCACTGGATGCTATATCCCATCCTCTGCCAGAAACCACCCCAATACTATCACTTCCTAGCTAGGAAGTCGAATGAAAAAATGTTGCTGGTTACCCAGACCTCCAATCATAACTGGAAACCACGGTATTTCTTTGCCTTAGGGGCATGGAAATTTGGTCCTTGTGCCACCTCTTCATCGTTGGAGATGAGGGTACCCCTGAGGTGGGGAAAGGTGTCACTTGTTGCCAAGGTCGACCCTGAACTTAGCCAGGATAACTTACAGAAGCTTAAGAATCTTCAAGATCAGGGGGAGAATGGTTGGCTAGTCAAGTATGAACATATGATAACCCCCTATTACCTCTCTGAGACTGGCTTGGGGGGAAGTCATCTGATCGAGCTTCGTAAGTGTTATATATTTATAAGTTATACCTCTGAGTTTTCATACCTCTGATTTATTAACTCAGATGTTTCTCTTTGCAGAACACCCGAAAGGTATCTCTGACGAGCTCTGGGAGATGTCATCCCCAAGCCTTATTAAGCTGATGAAGAAAGCAGGGCATAATGATGCCCCTCCTCCACCCAAGCAGAACGTTGGTACATCAAAGGCTGACGCTACTAAGAAGCGGAAGACTACCACTGAGGCGGATGATCGAGGCCGAGTAAGAACCAAAAGGGATACCGTGCTATCCCAATTTCCTCTGATGACGCACTGGCAGCTCGTTTAGAGCAACTGAAGATCAGTGACAGCCTAATAGGTTATGGTCTGAAGGTAATGGATGCCATCAGCTCTACGATGATCGATGCAGATAAGCGTTTCTTACATTTGATAGATACCCCTCTGCTGGTCGAGTTCTGCCTTCATAGGTCTATCCAGGTAAAAACTTTTACTTTATTCCAAGTGTAACCTCAGTTTTAAACGAATTAAGGCTTGAACTCGTACATCTGACTTTATTTTGCAGGGTATTCTGTGTATGCACCAATTTATCGACTGGACCCTGAGGAATTTGCCCCTTAATGAGAAGGGAAAAGAGGCTCAAAAGGTGAAAGCCTCTCTAAATGCAAAAGTTACCCATCTAAAGGTGGCCTTGGCTGAGTCTGAGAATAATGTGAAGCAGAGGGATAGGGATATAGCCAAGCTTAAGAAGGACCACACCTCTGCCTTGCAGGCCAAAGATGACGTCCTCTAGGTAAAGGTTGATGCTGCAGTAAAGGCTGCTCTTAATGATGCCTCTAAGAAGATTTTGGCCGATTATAAAGTCTTTGACTAGTTTATAAGCTTCGGCTTTGAATATCTCGAAAGAGGTATTAAGGCAACTGGGAAGTGGGCAGCTTCAAAGGAGAAAGAATCAGGGAGCTTGTCTGCCTCAGACTTTATTGGTCTAGGCTTTGTCGATTCTCGTTTTGCTCAGGCCTTGTAAGAGGTTGAGGAGGAAGACGATGCTCCCGCAGAGACTACGCCACTGGACACTACATAGACTGGGGATGTTAATCCTCGAGATGACGGAGCCGAGGTTACCAACGTCGACAAAAAATACACCACTGTGGCCGCAGGCCATTAGATCTTAATTTGTGAAGCTTAACTTGTAATTTTTTTTTCATTTGTAGTTTTTGTAACTCTGACAGCATGCTTTGGTACATTATCTTTTCATCTCTAAATGTTTTATGTAATGCCATCTTCTTTAGTGGATTTTGCTTTTTTCAATGAATGCCCTTTTTCGCATGTTGTCCTGAAGGTATGAGGTCACCAAAATATGATGTTTCACCTCATAAATTTCACCAAGTTATGATGTTTAAGGTATGAGGTTGTCAGATATGATGTCTCACCTCAGACCTTGTCACCAAATTGATGATATTTAAGGTCTGAGGTCATCATATTAAGATGTTACCCTCATAAATTTCACCAAATTGATGATGCTTAAGGTCTGAGGTCACCAAAATATGATGTCTCACCTCTGACCTTGTCACCAAATTATGATGTTTAAGGTCTGAGGTCATCAAACTAAGATGTTTCACCTCATAAATTCCACCCAATTAATGATGTTTAAGGTTTGAGGTCATAAAATATGATGTCTCACCTCCGACCTTATCACCAAATTATGATGTTTAAGGTCTGAGGTCATCAAACTAAGATATTTCACCTCATAAATTTCACCAAATTAATGATGTTTAAGGTCTGAGGTCACCAAAATATGACGTCTCACCTCTGACATTGTCACCAAATTATGATGTTTAAGGTCTGAGGTCATCAAAATAACATTGAACACATCATAAATTTCACCAAATTAATGATGTTTAAGGTTTGAGGTCATCAAATATGATGTCTCACCTCAGACCTTATCACCAAATTATGATGTTTAAGGTCTGAGGTCATCAAACTAAGATGTTTTACCTCGTAAATTTCACCAAATAATGATGTTTAAGGTCTGAGGTCACCAAAATATGATGTCTTGCCTCAGACCTTGTTACCAAATTATGATGTTTAAGGTATGAGGTCGTCAAACTAAGATGTTTCACCTCATAAATTTCACCAAATTAATGATGTTTAAGGTCTGAGGTCACCAAAATATGATGTTTCACCTCAGACCTTGTCACCAAATTATGATGTTTAAGGTCCGAGATCATCATACTAAGATGTTACCCTCATAATTTTCACCAAATTAATGATGTTTAAGGCCTGAGGTCATCAAATATGATGTCTCACCTCAGATCTTGTCACTAAATTATGATGTTTAAGGTCTGAGGTCATCATACTAAGATGTTACCCTCATAAATTTATCATTACAGCACGATGGACCAAAGTATTGACACAGGAACTGCTCTTCTCATTAATATTCTCTTCATAAAATGATACATTTACATAGAAACAACTGTAACATCATATGTAATACTTCTTCAGGTGATCAGCGTTCCATGGATTGTAGAAGGGTTCTCCTTCGAGAATTTCTAGCCGGTAGGTACCGGGTACAACCTCATCGGCTTCTTTGTCAGGATCATGCTAGTTTGGGTTAAGCTTATTTGTTTTCTGCAACGTTTTCTTCAGCACTAGGTTTCCTACAACTATAGGTCTTGATTTCACCCTTTGATTGTAGAACTTTGTTGTTCTTTGTTGGTAGGTTGCCTGTCTGATCTCAGCGTCTTCCCTTTTTTCCTCAATTAGATCCGTCTTCTTTCTTCCTCATTTCTTTGAGGGTCATAGGTCTGAACTCTGTGAGTGGGGAGTCCCACTTTTGTAGGTATGGTAGCTTCTGAACCATGGGCCAACATAAATGGGGTTTCCCCCATTAGTGTCCTTGCCGTTGTTCTGTAGGCCCATAACACTGCATAAAGCTCTTCTGTCCATCTCCCCTTGGATTCTTCCAACCTCTTCTTAATCCCATCAAGGATTATTCGGTTCATGACTTCAGTTTGCCCATTTGCCTAGGGGCGGCCAGGAGAGGAGAAGAACTACTTAATCCCCACTCTTTTACAATATTTTTCTAAGGAAGAATTCTTGAACTGGGTTCCATTGTCTGAGATGAGGGTGTTTGGGAGACCATGCCTGCATATGATGCTCTTTCAGATAAATTGGAAGGTCTTCTACTCCGTAATCGTGATCATCGGCTCAGCCTCTACCCACTTGGATAAATAATCAATTGCTACTATCAGAAATCAATAATTGTTAGCAGCTCTTGGCAATGGTCCCACCAAGTCAATCCCCCATACTGCAAATGGCCAAGGAGAACTGATTGACGTCATAAGTTGGTGAGGGATAGTGGAGAATCTCTGGCACTTGTCACACATCTTCATGTAGGCGGCAACATCTTTGGCCAAGGTCGACCACCAGTATCCCTGTGTAATTATCCTCTTGGCTAAAGGTCTTTCTCCTATGTGACTGGAGCAAGAACCATCATGTATATCCTGCAGGACGTGGGGGACCTCTATGGGATGGACCTTTTTTATACATGACATCTCATATTATTAAGAACTTGGAAGCTCTGTACCTCAATTTCCTCCTTTCTAACTTCGATTCTGGCAGCTCTTCCGGTCTGATATATATGATAAGGGGGTCCATCCACGAGTCCCCCAGGTTTAAATTGAGGCAAGAGCTGGCCATCTCTTCTTCCTTAATGGTTAGTTTGAGCAGGATCTCGACCGGTACTGTTCTTTTGATGCCTGTCCTTGCTGCTGAAGCCAACCTTGCTAGTGTATCTGCACGACTGTTGTCTTGCCTAGGTACCCTCTTTATCTTCACCTATTCGAAGCATTCTAGCATCGTTTTTACCCTCTTCAGGTATTTGTCCATCCTTTCATCCTTGGCTTCATATAATCTAAGTACTTAGTTGACAACTAACCTCGAGTCACTATGTAATAGGAGTCGGCCAACTCTAAGGGCCTTTGCCAAGGAGAGCCCTGCTATCAGTGCCTCATACTCGGACTCGTTGTTTGAAGCCTTGAAGTTGAACCTTACTGCATATTCAACGTCGATCCCATTTGGAGCTGACAGTATCAGCCCCGCACCGCCTCCACTTTCACAAGAAGACCCATCGATGAAAAGGTTCCAAACATCTTCATTTGAAGAGAAGCTCCCCTCTCACAGAGTCCCTTGCCTGAAGAGGTACTTGTCTTCCTCATTCTCAACTACTCCTTTCTAGCTCTGTTGGACGCAACCTCTTCCCAGTTTCGGAAGACGTTACTATTTGATCCCTCTTCAATCTCTGGGCTATTCTCCATCTCGGCCTCCTCCCATATGAACTCAGCAACAAAGTCTGCGAGTGTCTGCCATTTGATGGCCACCCTGGGTTTATAAATAATGTAATATTCTCCCAACTCGATGACCTATGTGATTAATCTGCCTGACTTCTCGGGCTTGTGGAGGACTTGCCTTAGTGGGGAATTGGTGAGGATGACCATATAGTCTCTTGGAAATAGGGATTCATCTTCCTGGAAATGTGTATCAAGGCGTAGGCCAACTTCTCCATCCGAGGATAGTTCTGTTCAGACCCTTGAAGGGCCTTACTATTGAAGTATACAAGCCTTTGTACCCCATCGTCTTCCCGTACTATGGTTGCACTTATAACTGACTCTGAGACTGCTAGATAAATATACAACTTCTCTCCCAGAATGGGCCGAGATAAGAGCAGGGGGACCCAAGGTAGGACTTGAGCTCTCTAAAGGCCTTGTCACACTCTTCGTCCCACTCAAAGGCCTTTCTAAGCACCTTAAAGAACGGAAGACACTTGTCCGTAGCTCTGGAGACAAACTTGTTTAACGAAGCAACTCTTTCGGTTAACCTATGAACGTCTTTGATGGTCCTGGGCGTCATCATTTCAAGCAGAGACTTAATTTTTTCAGGATTGGCCTCTATTCCCCTTTGATTAATGATGAATCCAAGAAATTTCCCTGCTCCTACACTAAAGACACATTTGGCAGGATTGAGCTTCATCCTGTATAAGTCCATGGTGTCAAAATTCCTCTTCAGGTCGTCTACGTGGGTGCAGACCTTCAAGATTTTTGTCAACATGTCATCTACATATACCTCCATGGTCTTACCAATCTGATCTCCAAACATCTTATTTACAATATGTTGCTACGTGGCCCCTGCATTCTTCAAGCCGAAGGGCATGACCTTATAGCAATAAGTCCCTTTGTCTGTAATAAACATTATCTTCTCTGAGTCTTTGTCATCCATGAAGATCTGATTATAACCTGAATACTCATCCATGAAGCTCATAAGTTCATTCCCTGCCGTGGCATCTACCATCTGATCAATTCGAGGTAAAGGATAACTGTCTTTTGGGCAAGACTTGTTCAAATCAGTGAAGTCGCACATCCTCTATTTTCCATTAGCTTTGGGCACAATGACGACGTTAGATAACCACTCTGGGTATATGACCTCCCTGATGAATCATGCCTCTTCCAACTTTCTGACCTCTTCCCTAATGACATCATATTTTTCCCTGGAGTAAACTCTTCGTCTTTGTTTGATTGGCTTAGCATCTTCTGCCAATTGAGTTTGTGGCACATAACCTCCGGGTCGATGCCAGGCATGTATGCGTGGCTCCAAGCGAAGACACTCTGCCTCTTCCTTAAAAATCTTATCAACTTTTCCTTAATCTCGGGTTTTAAGGCCTTGTCGATTTGGACTGGTTTTTTCGGTTTGTCCTCATTGAGGACGATGGATTCTACCTCTTTCGCGACCTCTCCTTTCTTCGATTTTGTTTCATCCCTAGGATCAAGTGTGTCAATGTTATATGTGGTTGCTGCCCTCTGATAAAGGGTGAAAAGTAGTGCGTGTAAAGACGTTAATCATTGTTTTAGTTTCACCGCCTTAATACAAAAGAAACCTAAGTTACGACTACACTTGCGGTACAAGTATAGCAGTAAGTCGGGTATCGAATCCACAGAGAATGTTCGATAGATCTTAATTGGATTATTAATTCAGGAATAAAAGTGAAAAAGGGTGATGTGTGAATGTAAATAAAAGAAAAGAGAAGTTAAGTCTAAATAAAGTAAAAGCGAGGATCGGGATAACATCCAACCATACGGATCGAAACACTTATTAATTAGAATTTCGGCTCGAGAGAAATTTAATCGAGCATTATCAATTAATCATAAACTTCACACAATAAGGAATTTAAGCCAAAGTTGCGAGAATAAACATTTAACCGAAAATTGGTCGCACGCGGATTAAATTCGGATTATCGATATAAACACTAACGTTGCATGACAAAGAAAGTTAAACGCATAATAATCCGACTTTAATACGCGCGGGTTCAATTAAACACAATTTTGCACGAAACCTAATTTTCGGAGCTCGGGGCCCGTTAATGGCGAAACGAAATCCCGACCCTATTTATCTAGGGGTAATACATGAATTAAACTAAATTACAACTAATTAAACTAGGAAAGTAAGAAATAAAGCAATTAAACTAACTACAAAGCATGGAAACTAAATTACAAAGCAAGGAAAAATAAAGAACAAAACTATATTAATGTTAAATGAGATGGAAAGTTCAACCTTACAAAACCAAATGGATGTCACCCCAATAAGAGAAAAAGATGAGCTCTCCAAACCAAACCCTAACCTAAAATGTCTTCTAAAACTAAGTATCTCTGATATTACAACAAAATTGGGTTATATAGTAAGTTGGAATAAAAGAAAAGAAGAAAGAAAAGAAAAGGAATATATCTGCAGAAAACAGGGCGTCGATCGATCGACCCCTTTGGTCGATCGATCGATCATGAACAAAAAATCCCATGTCGACAAGGATCGATCGATCGATCCTTTTGATCGATCGATCGATCAAGCAGGGCAGAATCAAGGCAGCCTACTGCATTCCCTTTTCTTCCATTCTCCCCTCTTTTGGTTTCAATGCTTTTCTCTTTCGCCAAAAGTGTCGTAACTTCTTCGTTAGGGATACGAATCGTGCACCATTCGTGGCCACGCGAAGCTTGCAAGGAGGGCTACAACTTCCATGTAGATGTTGGGCCAGGTTCCCAAACTGTGAATTGATCGAATTATCCTTTAACGTGCGAATGCGTACGAAACTTGAGCGAAATGCGTCCGAACTCCATACTTAGTACCTAAATACCTACAAAAGCCCAATTATACCTCATATAGCATGTTAACAATATAAACTGAGGTTGTCTGGTTAACGGGCTTAAATATAGAGATTAAGGCACCCGAGGGGGATAAAATGCGTAGGTTCGACGGATGAAATACGCAATATTTGCGTATTATCACCCTCTTATGGGCCTCTCTCTCTTTCGTCGAGTTGAAGTAGCATTCTCGTGCCGACGTATGGTCACCCTGCACTTCCCCTACCCCATAGAGGGTTGGTAATTTTAGCATTTGGTGGACCGTCGACGCCACGGCCTCAAATTCTTTGAGGGCTACTCGTCTGATGATGAGGTTGTAGGCTGAGAAGACGTTTTCATCCATTAAAAATAAATTGATCTTCCGGGTCAACCTCTTAGGCCATTCGTACATCCATTTCATACATGCCCAATGGATGGACCTTTTCACTGCTGAAGCCCATCAGTGGATGATGATAGGGTACCAACTTAGCTCTGTTGAGGCCTAGGCTCTTAAAACAAGGCCAGAACATCACATATGTTGAACTTCCTCCATCTACAAGGATTCTCTATACCTCACATCCATGCACTTTAGTTGTAATTATCAAAGGGTCATCATGCGGAGCTAAGATACCTTTGAAGTCTAGTCGGGAGAATACAACTATAAGGTTATCCATATCTACCTTATTTTTCTTCTGCTTAGACTCTAACAACGCTAGATTTATAACCTCTACTTTGGTCACCGACTTAGCCTCTGCCACATGAGCTTACGGTCGGCTACTTCGGAGCCACCCCCTGCTAATCCTCCACACATGGTGTTAACATCGAAATAGATCATACCGACCCTCTTCACAGGGGTATTGTCGTCTTTTAGTGGGAGGTCTGGATAGTCCTCATCATCACCATCTGAGTCATCGTCTCTTTTCGTTGGGGGATCATCTCGACATCTGTCATTTCTTTTCTTCTTAGGGTCATCTCTTCCCCTCTTAGGTTACCGTCGACGTACTTCCTCAGCTTTCTGGACTTCAACATCTTCTCAATTTCATCTTTCAAGGCGAAGCACTTGTCTGTCACATGGCCGTGGTCTTGGTGGAATTCACACCATAGGTTCTTGTTCCTCTTATACGGAGGAGCCTTTAGCTTCTCTGGCCATCACAGGGATCAGTTATTTTTTATTTCGTTGAGGATGTGTTCGCATCTCACAGTTAGAGGAGTATAGTGTGCGAACTTGTCATTTGCAGACCTCTTTTTTCTGTCTTTCTTCTTTTGGAATTTCTCGCTGCCACTGCCGTTCTCATCCTCATACTTTGCGGCCATAGCCTCTTCAGCGTTCATGACCTTTCCTGCAGTTGCCAATAGCTCTGCCATGGACTTGGGAGGGTCTTCTGCAAGCTTCCATAACAACTTTCCTTTCTAGAGTCCTCCAATGAGGACAGCCATAGCTATATTCTCTTTATAATCTTCAACCTCCAATTTTTCTTTGTTGAATCTAGCAATGTAGTCTCTTAGGCTCTCGTTCTTGCCTTATTTGACGTACAGCAGATGAGTGGTCTTCTTTTGAGGTCTTACCCCAAAACATAAATTGTGAATGAACCGTTCAACTAAGCCCTTAAAGTTCTCGATAGAGTTCTTCAGAAGAGAAGTAAACCAGATATGTGCAGCTCCTGTCAGAGTCCTAGAGAAGGCTCGACACTTCATCTCATCTGGGATTGAATAAATGTCCGCTGCAGACTGGTACATCTCAATATGATGCACAGGGTTGGTACTACCATCATACTTGGGAGACACCGTAGGTGGTTTAAACTTGACAGGGGTTGGGAAGTTCACTATCCTTGCCACGAATGGGGAACCCTCTGAAAAACCTCTTTGCAGTAGATCTCGGCTTTTGATGAGGTCCCCTATCTTCTCTTCGAGATGTTGAATGGAATCGTTCCATGACTTTGCAACGTCGGCCTGGACGAGGTTGTCCCCAGCCACCTCTAAGGGGTGAACTGAGGGTTCCCCAGCTGCTGCACAACGTCGGCTATTGACCTCCTCTTGATCCCTGTCTCGGTCTTGATGGGGTCGGCCATGCTAGGGTTGACCATGATGAGGCCGATGTTCCCCATCTTCCCTTTGAGAGCCTGCTACACTTATTGACCTGGATAACTATGCCTCATGTCATTAACTGGGCCGAGCCTTTCAAAGGCTGACCCTCTGCTCAAGCGATCAAAAGCTGATCCTCTTTGATGCGAACCACCATCTCTTCTGCCCCCACGACTTCTGCTCTGCTGGATAGAACGTACCGTGTTATTCGAAACCTCATACGGTTCCCAGCAGTCTTCTGGAGCATCTTCTGCCTCCATATCATCATACCTATCCTCAGGGCAAGGGTTTTCTTGCCTCCCCAGATGTAAACGCCTAGTGTCAGTAACGTCTCTCCTTCGTTGAGGGGTAGGTTAGTCTTTTCGCGGTGCCCGGGGTGGTCCCCGGCTTCAGGGTGGGGTTGAATAGTTATCGGAGTAATCACTTCCGGTGAGACCCCAGGTGGCCTCATCATATTTTGACTGAGCTGTGCAAATTGCTCCTTCATCGCTTGCTGTGTTGCAGCCAAGGACTTCAAGGCTGATGCCACCTCAGCCATTTCGGATTGGGGTGGTGCCTGGCTGGACCTAGGTCCTCCAGCACCAGATGGTGGAGGAGGTGGTGGCAACTCCGATGCCATATGTTAAAACTAAAGAGCTTGTGAAGAAGATGAACTTAATACCTTGAAGTACCTCTTTCAATGGTGAAACAACTCCATGCAAGGGGTGAGGCCTGGTTCACCACCAGAATCTCCGGTGAGGTTAAACAGAAAAAGAGGAAGAGACCGCTTCTCATTCCTACAGACGGCGGCAAAATGATGATGCTAGAAATAACACCATCAACCAAGGAATGATGATGCTGAAAATAACACCACCAACCAAGGTGTTTGTAATCTCAAACCAGTGATAACAATGGCAGCACAAGAGTATATTAAATATAAGAGATTGAGATAAGAAAAAAAGGACGGACACCAATATGTAAGTGGTTCAGCCAATTAGGCCTACGTCCACTGTGCAAGTGAGTGAGTAATGTCACTGAAATAAGGCACTAACAGCCATGGATACAATCTCTCAAGCTTTCTCTCTCTTCTGTATAAATTGATAGAGTTTTAGCTAGGGTTGTAATTCTCGATCCTTTACAATGTTGAGGACAACCTCAATATATAGTGCCTGAGGGTGTAATGTATCCCCCAAGCATGTCATGTGCATGTGCATGGAGATCCAGCCAGTGCAAGAATGACACCTGACTGATCTCAACTAAGTAATGATGACCTCAATATTCCTTCACGTGGAGGGAATGATTCAGTTATAACGGATTTGTTCATGTGTTCCAAGCCATACATATGCGCGTAGATGCTCAGATGTCTCTGCTTAGTACCAATCCCGGTTTGAATGAGTACGAGGTTGGTGAGGTATGACCCCTGCCTTGGCTGGGGATTATATGATGAACTTGGCTGGGATGCCAGTCGAGGTTGGATATATGGAATGTCAGCTAAGGCCGATGTTGTCTTGTCACTTGATGCTGAGCCTCCAAGGCCTTGTTGATCTTAGGTGAAACTTGTTATGTCGGCTATGGCCGATGTTGTTGCTGATTCTGATGGATAACCCATGTCCATATTTATCTCGGATAATGCCCTGACTGAGGTGATGCTTATAACGTCGGCTCTGGACGACCTGATGGATAACTGATTCCATGAGTCATATAGACCTCATCTGATGCCCAATCATGGCGGTACTTACAACGTCGGTTGCGGCCGACCTAGTGAAAGACGACATCGCTGATGGGTAATCTCGAGCTCTTGTTACCTCGGTTGTCAATTAGGCCGAGGTTGATGTCTTTGAACTGGCAGGTACACTTTGGGCATATCATACACATTTATTGTGTATTTGTGTGTGTGTGTGTGTATATATATATATATATATATATATATATATATATATATATATATATATATATATATATATATAGAGAGAGAGAGAGAGAGAGAGAGAGAGAGAGAGAGAGAGAGAGAGATTTTTGTTAAAGAGTTGTATCAATAAAGAGTTTTGTTGTCTCTAAAACTCTCTATTATATTTTATTTGAGCACGATTCTTTCTAATATCTTATTTGGTAATGATTCTTTTTGATATGGGTTATCTCCATTATTATCGTGATTTCAAAAAATGGTAAGAATATTATTATAATTTTATTTTCGTTCAGATTTCAGTTTTTAAACGGGGCATATACCAAATAGTCCCTCGAACATTTTTTAATACACTTTTAGTCCAACCCTCCAAAAAGTTCTTTACTATGCCGCTGACGCGGACCTTTACAAGTAAGAGAATAAGGGACTTTTTGGTACAAAATAAAATTTATGGACTAAATGTGTATTAAAAATATTTGAGAAACTTTTTGATATTTGACTCTTTTTTTTAATTAAAAAATTTTGAATCTCCGAATCATTAAAAGAAGAGTAATGATACACACACACACAAATTACCCCAAAATTATCGAAATTGTGCTTTAAGTGGTTGTACCCTGGCGGGACCCACATCATAGTATAATACTGTTAAAGCACATTCGGTAAATTTTCGGTGCACAGTTTCAGTGTATACATCATTTTTCTTAAAAGAATGATATTATCATTAATCCGATAAATATGTGGAAAACAAATGTATATTGAATGATTTAGATTCAAATTTGAGAGGCGCAAGCAAACGGGCCCTACGATCTGTCCATGCTCGTAGGGTTTGGTTAAAAACGGGAGCGAAAGAGGTTCAACTTTGAAATACTTTGCATCTGGTGTGGGCGGTTCATTTCAGTTTTAGTTTTACTCCCATCGCGCACACACTCGTAGGGTTTTTAAAGTTGAAAACCAAACACAGAAAAGGTTTGAAAAATGGAGGGATCCCAAACCCTAGCGTCATCTTGCCAGGTGATAAAACAGCTAGCCTCGTGCAACAAATCCAGGCGAGACAAAGCTCTCAAATTCCTCAACACTTGGCTCCCTTCCCAACCCCACAACATCCCAGATGAGGACATGAAGAAAATCTGGAAGGGTCTGTTTTACTCCCTCTGGCATGCTGATAAATCCCAACCCCAATCCGATCTCATCACCCGCGTGTCCTCTCTCCTATTAACCCTAAACCCATCTCTCTCTTCCCAATACTTTTCCACTTTTCTCCTCACCATGAGGCGTGAGTGGCCTGGCATAGATGCCCTAAGGTTAGACAAGTTTTATCTCTTCATCAGACGTTTCATTCATTGCCTTTTCCATTTGCTCAAAAATAATGGGTTTGATCTTCAAATTACTAATAGCTTCATGGCTCTGTTGGAAAACGAGACCTTTTTGGCTAATGATAAGTTTTTGGGGAATGGGGTTACTTATCATGTTGTATCTGTGTTTCTTGATGAGTTTAAGGGTTTTTTGCCGGTTGGGGTGGAGGTGCTTGAAGTTGTCTTTAGACCCTTTTTGTCTGTGATGGGGAAGTCCCCGGATAAGGTTTTGGTTGGGAAGGTCAAGTGTAGTGTGTTTGATGTGTTGCTGAAAATGGGGAGGGAGTTGTTGGTGAGAAGGAAGATGGGGGATTTGGATGGGGATATTGGAGGGGAGACCGTGAATTTGGGGACCATTGCGTTGGTTATGGGGTTTTCCGGGAAGTTGTATGATTTGGGCTCATCGGCAGATTGTTTGCAGTGGAATAAGAAGATTTTGTTTGGTTTGCATGGACAGTTTTTGAAGTTGGAGAAGGATTTGAAAGCGTCCAGGATTGAGGTTTCGATTTCAGTTCCCCTGGTTAAGGATGACGATGAGGTGCCTCAGTTGATACCTGTTGATGATACGAATAACTCTTTGAAGAAGAACAAGAAGGCTAAAAAGGGGTCTGATGGAAGTAAAAAGAACTCCAAGAAAAAGGACACGTTAACGAATGAGGAGGACGATAAGGAGAATGAGAATGAGAATGAGAATGTCGTTATTGCCAATGGCGAGAGTTTACTTGATGAAATGACAACTGATGGGAATGTCGTACCTTTTAATGAGAGCGTCATATCGAATCTGCAGATGCAGTTTGAGAAGGTTGCTGCTGAAGTGGGGATGGAGAAAGGTGGTGTGAGTTCAATAGATTCGCCTAAAATAAAGAAGAGAAAGAGGGGGAGGAGTAAGGATGGGCGGGAGCCTCGTAACAAGTCGGTAAATGTTACTGTCGAAGCAGATGCTGCCGCCAAGAGTGGGGAGAAGAGTGCAAAAAAGGTGAGGTTTTCCATAAAGAATAACTTGGTTTGGAAGCCACAAAGTCCAATGCCTCCTCAGAGTTTGAGATTACCACCCTCTGCTACTCCTAGGGGTAGTGCCCTTAAGAAAGGGATACCTCCAGGTCCAATTAGAGAGATGCCTTCTGCAACAAAAAAGGTCGGGAAGCAGAAAAAGGGACGGAAAGTTATGAAGACTGTCTCCCCTGCCATCAAACGACTTCGGAAATTGCAAGCTCTTTCTATTTAACAGGTTTCAGGTCTGAGGATCTTCCTTTTTTTTTTTCCTTTTTAATCCTCGTGTTGCTTTTATGCTTAGGACTTTTTTAAACCTTCCTTGGGATGTGTTCGTGAGCTAGTTTTTGTTTGTTTGATACTTTTAAAGGCTCTTGTAATTTCATCATTTAATCCGCACTCAAGTTAAAAGACAAATGGTGTGTAAAATTGTGGTCCATGTTTTTCAATAGGCATTAGTGTTAATGGTTATTTGCATTATTTTGTCTTTTATGAGTTAGTGTATTCTTTATCTCTGTTTCAACTTTCAGATTCCTTTCCCTACGGGTGCCAATGTGGAAAACTATTTGTTAATTCTGTTTTAACCATGTTCTCTATTATTCAATAGAATTGTCATTTTGAACATTTTAAACGCAGTATATAGGACTGGTTGTCCTCTAGAAAATGTGGGCATGTTATACTTTGTAGCCTTGTACCCTAATTTTTTTTTTCAATTTTTTTGTTTTACTGATGGAGTTAATATTTTCAATCAACACATGTTCAAAAAATTAGATCAAAATAAAATTTCTAGCTAGTTTTTAAAACTTCAACCAAAAAAACTGCTGAAAATACTTGAATTATAAGGTCTGTGCCACCAGAATTTTGTGATTTTTTTTAAAAATAGTTAAAAAATGTATTTTAACCAAATTTTTTGAGCATGGGTTGATTGGAAGGTTAATTTGCAGAGAAAAATAAATTTTTTGAAAAAAAGGTTTCTCAGGACTAGAATTAGGTGTGATGTCTAGAATTAGGTGTGATGTAAGTGAGTCCTCTCTCTCTCTCTCTCTATTTTGCAGAGAAAAATAAAAATTTTGAAAAAAAGGTTTCTCAGGGCTAGAATTAGGTGTGATGTCTAGAATTAGGTGTGATGTAAGTGAGTCTTCCTCTCTCTCTCTCTCTCTCTCTCTCTCTCTCTCTCTCTATATATATATATATATATATATATATATATATATATATATATATATATATATATTCGGTGTTGGGGGGGGTGTCGTGGAGAGATAAACGGAGATTAATTCATAAAACTAAATCCTTGTGGAGGAAATTGGAGCTGCATGAAATACTTTACTTTATAATTGGTTTTTGACATGTCTGTTGCCCTTTTTCTAGAACACAAGGATATCTATAGCCCATGAAGAACCATTGGGTTTTCTGAAGGACCAAACGGAGCATAACATGACCACCGCAACATGTGCATTCTGTCTCACACATCAGGGGCATAGGGACGAAAGCAATGTGCAAACTAGAAACTCTCCACCTATGAAAACACATAACTCAACTCAACAAAGTCATCTCCCAATCATTTAGGGTTGGTTACATGAATCCTATATTTCCACTCCGCTCTGAGCAGCCAATAAAAAATACTCATACTCAGATAAATTACATGATATCATGTCATTTTTTTGCAATTTCCCATCAATTCAGTTTAAGCCCACATCTACTTTTACTGTTATCATCAATACTAATTGCATCACTCTTCCTTACGGGGATACTTATTGGTCTACGCTCGACGTGTTAGATTATCTCTCAATTTATCTTGTATAGGAATTACTACCGTTTCATGAATATGTTCGCATTAATAGATGTGAATCCTATGATTATACACGCTAATACCCGTGAAAACACGTAAGCGGCTAAAATATCTCAATTAAGTAGCATGTTCTTCTCAATGTTTAAAAAGGCGTTTGAGGCTTACGCCTCGAGCCTTGAGGCGAGGCGGACAAAAAATGCCTCGGGGCTTGAGCCTCAGGGTTGAATTTTAGGCTTACGCCTCGATGCGCCTCACGCCTTTTTGCTGAGGCGCAAAAAAAAAACTTATTTTCTTCTTCCATCACGAAGTCTGTCTTTTTAAAGTTAAAGTTCTTCATTTTTCTAAAATTGCACTTTAACTTAAAAAAATATTGTTTGAATCTAAAATTGCACTTCATTTTCCAAACAAACCCTTACCGATAGGTAAAGTGGCGTGCTCAACGAATTCATGAGAAGAAGATGATGGGGCAATTTCATTAGAAGATGTGATATTATACTAAGAACTTGGAGTAGGAGACCAATAATCTATATGTTTATATCAACATTTTTAACTGGGTACCAATTCATTAGGGTAGTCATCAATAGCCACAGTTAATGATACTTATAAGTGGAACTACTATGATGATGACTAGATGAAATGAACGCGTCTTTCTATAGGATGTATTTGCATTTCCCCACAATAATGGAACTTTGATGGAAATACATGATCTCTACAGCCTTTTGTTCAGGGTACTCAATACATCAAACCATATGCCATATTTATACAATTTTTGTTGAAAGTTGTGGAAATAGGCTCTATTTTAGGGTTTATTAGTCCTTTAGTTTTATTTTGTATTTTCTTTTATTTTGTTATTGTATTTTCCTTTATTTTTGTTATTGTAGTTAGATATAAGGAGTAGTAATGATATTTTCATTGGGCCTTAGCTTGTAAGCGTTATTTGAGGTAGACTTGAATTTTGAAATCGACAAGAGTATTTCTCCCTTGAATATTGAAATCGACAAGAGTGTTTCTCCCTTGAATATTGTGTGTGTGATATTTTTAGGAGCCTTTTGATGTGTAGTTTACGTCAAATTGGTATCAAAGCCTTTTGACATGTAGTTTACGTCAAATTGATATCAGAACGGATGTCGCTCCAACATGGTGTTTGGTGTATCGGTGTTTAGTTTATCAAATCATACACTACTCTTCAATGGCTCTAGAGAGATCCAAACAAATGGTCTAAGTGGCACAACTCCTCTCTACCCTAGGGCAAAATCCTAACCCTAGTCTTCCCACTACCACCCTTCCCCACCCTGTTGGCCTAACCCCTAACCCCATCTTCCCTAACCCCTCTGCTACTCCCCCACTTCAAAACATTAGCCCTAACCCTAGCCCCTACCCCCGCCGACCACCCTAGCAATCCCCAAATCCTAGCCAACCCCACCACGATCTTTCCTGTCGTTGGAAACCCACGGCCGACCATCGCAGTTCGCCCTCCCTTCATTCTGCTGCAGCCACCCACCGCCCTGACTCCCTCCAGCCCCGTGACCGACCCCTGCCCTTCCACCTCTCTCGCGACCTTCCCCTCCCTCCTACCATTGCCGGAAAACAACCTTTAAATCCTCAAGCTCCAGCCGACATTGGTCAGCCCCCGTTTCCCCCCTTTTTAGACCCGGGTCAGCGCGAAATCCAACCCCAGCCCTCGATTCAGATTCTCCAACCCCTGATTTGCCCCAACACTCTTTCAAATCCATTTTTTTTCCCAGGGCAACCCTCCCGTAGGGTTTTACCCTATTTGTCCAAACCCAAATCCATTTAGATGTCCCAAAACATTGGTTTTTGACCCGGGTGGAACTTTTTGGGTTTTATTGGGTAAAGAAAGAGAGAAGAAGAAGAAGTGAAGATCAAGATATGTGGGATGTGTACTTTTTACAGTTTTCAGAAAATTAATTTTGCCCTCACAAGTTTTTGGCACAATTTTTGGAATTTCCTCACGAGTCTCCAAATTTTTTTGAATGCTCGAGGACGAGGTTGGTCTTAAGAGGGGGAGAGTGATGGAAATGGGCCCTATTTTAGGGTTTTATTAGTGCTTTTATTTTCTTTTATTTTGTTAATGTGTTTTCCTATATTTTTGTTATTGTATATAGAGGTAAGGAGTAGTAATGACATTTTTTTGTAATTAGGGCCTTTGCTTGGAGCTAAGCTACTCCTTCCCTTTAAATAACTCCCTGTAAGCCTCGTTTGAGGTAGGCTTGAATTTTGAAATAGACAAGAGTATTTCTCTCTCTAAAATTGTGTGTGATATTTTTAGGAGCCTTTTGACGTGTAGTTTACGTCAGAAAGAGTCACTTAAATTGATTGGCTAAAGGGCGAAGGGCTTGAATATGTTGCTGTGAGTGAATTAGGTCATTTATAGGTCATAACTGTGACCTTTGTAACTAGAGTTTTGCTCATGGTTAGGAATATTTGTATCCCTAACAACGAGTGGTACCAACTCCACCGGATCTATCATTATAATATGATGAAGCACGGACAAATGTCGACACGATCTTTTTAAACGAAGTAGGATACAGATACGCTAGGGGCACATATACTATTATTCATGTTTTTTTAAATACTCCTTTTGTCCTAAATTAATAGTCCATATTCATAAACAATGATTTTTAGGGATACATGTTACAATGGCCAATATCAAGACTTGTTCACAATCGCGAGTATTATGGAATTTGGTGCGTTGATTACGTCGGACGTCCTAAAAAGGAAAGCATGACAACTAATTCGACAATTCAATATGAAGTATTAATAAAAGTAAAAATAGAATTGTTTAATATTATACTTTCATTCCATTAATTAGAAAGAACACATTTCAACTAACCAAAAATTTATGCTAGCCCACGAGGATAATTATATTGTAATCCTTAAACCTGTGTTTAAGCATTTTCCGATATGGACAAGCATGTCAAAAAATAAAAGAGAATTTAAGATATTCTCTAGGTGTGTTGGAAAGGTGTTGGTGTCTGACACTTGTCGGAAACGGGCACGTGACCTTCAGGAGAGTGTCGGTGCTTCGTAGATGGTACATCTCAGGAGGCAAATATTTTTGCGTACCATTGGACCACTTATGAGACTTTTCAACCTCTAAAGCTTATAAATTAGCTGCCTCCAAATTTATAGGATAGGATAGCACCTTTTGTCTTCCTTTGTGATATGAGTCCAATACTTAATAAATTGATCTATCGCAAGTGTTTCCACTAATGTTTCACAATTCAATGAGATACATGCATCTGGCAAAATAATGAGGCACACTATTGTTGCTGAAGTTGCAACCATTGGACATACAAGCCAGCCCTATACCAAGTGGGCAATTATCTTATATAATGTGGTTTCATTTCAGCATGAGGTGATAGGTTGTTTTGCAAATATTTTTCTAGCTCATTGAACTGCTAGCCAATAATGCTTTGCAGAATCCAGTAATTGATCCTTGTCAGCAAAAGCTTACACTGGGTGTCGGACAACCTAACCAAGAGAAGAAAATTGTCGTACACATGGGTCTTGTGAATCGTCAAATGTAGAAGGAATGCAAACTGAGTTGGTCTGTGTGCTGAGTAAATTATACACATGATTGTGATAGTCATTATATGCATCACATATTGTTTGTTCCTCGAGCTTGGGTAATAGGGACAGTTGGGAATTATATTGTTTTCTTTATCTAATTCCATAAATAATTTTCAGTGAGAGAAGTTATAAAATGAGCTCAAGAGAAACCGTTGTTAAGAGTATTTAGATCTTTGAATCTCAAACCTCGTAAGTAATTTCAGGCTTCTTCTGTTTGTTTTTATTTATCTATTTGTTATTAATTTTTAAGCTTTTCTCATTAAAAGCATTTCTGTAAATATATCTTCACACTTTTGGAGTAATCCTGAATGCTATTTTTATTGGAAGTTGGTAGCAGTCGTGTGCTGTATATAGGAAACAAGGATACTACTGAATTATTGAGGGTAGTTTTGTTTGTGTAGTATAAAAGCCTATTAAGCATATAATACTAGAGTTTAATTTTATTTTGTAAGTTGGTGATTAGATCATCAAAATTGTGTTTGGTAAGTCTTCAAACGAGTATAATAGGTCTGTATACATCCAAGCCATGGTCGCTTCTCATTCCCATAAATCTGTTCATTGGTACATAGCCTTGGGCAGGGCAAGGTAAACGGGAGATATGGACTGTTCATAGATTGCCTGATGCTTGTCTTAATAGGAAAAAACATATTCAGTTTTGGTGATACCTTCCTACGTAGGTTTAAGGAAAGGGTGTTTTTAAATAAACCCAGTACACCTGTAAACAGTCCGTGACAATCAGTTTTTCTTAAAATACAGAAGTGATAAAAAAAACTTATATTCCCCTTTTAGAAAACCCGATCATAAGAAGTCTAACCAGAAAGTAATGTGTAAGATAGTATTCAATCCCACGATAATGAGTATCCAAATAACTGTCTAAGCATTCCAAAAACAAAAGAAGAAACTGTGTGATGCAATAAACTCCTTACGATTATTTACATCCCTGCTAAAAAATCAAGCACTTATCTTCATTAAGATAAAATAATGAACAATGCGCTCTCTGGCAAATAAAGAAATAAAAAATGCACTATAATGAACAACACTTTCTTTTTTCCTTTCAGTTATATACAATCACAGAACATATTGAACTGAAATAGTTCAAACCATAATTTAAAGTATACATCCTGAAGATCCCTTTCAATTATAATATATATCTATTTCAGTTATATATTTTTTTAAATCGAAGAACATGGTTTTGACCGGATCTGTCAGTCCAGTCCATTTTCGGTTGTTGCGAGAGAGGGAAGATCGGTTTGAAGGAGGATAGTCGATAGGGCTCTCGTTTGAAAATAGGCTTTGAAAGGGTCAAGATTTCATTATCATTCAATACCTCCCCTCACTTGGGGCTGATAAATGAGTTTAAACCCATTGGGGTGTGTGGAAAATAATTGGGGGCTGTAAATTGGAAACTTGGGTATTATATAAAAATACCTTAACAAAATCGACACAATCATCAACATAGATTTAGATGCTCTGTGAGGAGGGATGACTTTGAGGTTGTGGTTTTGGCACGATCCAATGATCTGAGGACGTCAAAAACTAGAATAAATGAAAAACAGGAGGGAGGGCAGCACACGATTTATCGCTCAGGGGTGAAAGAGTCCAATATTTTTCGCTTAGTAGTAGCCTTGTACTGATGTTAGTGGCACACTCCATGGTTTTATTAATGCAAGACTTTAAAAATTGGTGTTTGGAAAATTTCCATATGATAAACTCTCATTTCACGAAATCATATATTTCTTTCTGAGGCATCGAGTTGTAAGGAAAATTCCTTGCATTTTACTGATTGTTTTCCGCTGAAAGTATCTTCTTTGTCATTTTTAAGAATTTTTAGGTGCTTGATTGCAAATATATTTTATGGAAACATTGGCCTTAAATGTGAGACGTGCTCCATCTCTTTCATTCACAGCGGAAACATTTTTTTTACCTTTGTCCACATAGAATTAGATGCCAGCAAAAAACATGTAAAGCAGGGGTATATCACACCAAGGCATTAATCTCTTTTTTAGTCCTTTTCAGCTTTTTATAAATGTGATATGTCTTGTAGCAAGGAAAGCATTTCGACAAGGGATATATATATATCAAGCGTCTCATGATGGGTTGTTTTTCTTGGGGATTAAAACTTTATTGGTTTTATTAAGGTCTTTGAGAAGTTGGCTGGAATGAAAAGTCTTGAATGACTCACTAGGGAATATCTCATTCTTTGGATATAAGGTGAAAATTTGGGGTCTGTTTGGTCCAGGAGCTTTGTTAGGGGCCATCTCCTAGATAGTAAGTGATTTTTCGCTTGTTGATAGAAGTGTTTTCAATATGGCGTGTTGAGAGAATAGGAGGTCAAGGATCCAATTTTTTGTGGGGAGTTTTAAAGTCAGAAGCAGCAAAATAGGTTATTGTAATAATGTTGCAAACTTAGCCGAGTCTTATTTTAGTTGGTCTTGCATTCACTGTTGGGATCGTAGAATGAAAACTTAATTTTCAGGATTTTTTAATTCCCATCCAATATAGATCAACAGTTTTCCAAGCTTTTGTTGCACTTGCCATTTGATGTGGCGGTTTAAGGAAGGGTGTTTGTTCGTGAGTTCTTTCGAAGAATGTCAAGTGCGTTTTCTACTTGTGGATGAATGAATTCCCCACCCAAACATTTCCTTGATTTTAGAGTGGGGGGCAAGAAATTTAGCCTTCTTAGCAAATTGGTATTCCCATTATCCCTCAATTGAGCTATCCCAACAGTCCTCTGCCCTAATTGTGAAGCTAAAACCACATTGTTCCAGAGAAACCTTATACCTCCCAAGAGACTAGAGGCTGGAGCTACAAAGTTGTTATAAAAAAAAGCTAAGTTGTGCTGTTTTTTTTTCCTGATCAGTAGCAGAGATTTATTGCATAATAAAAAATGAAGTTGTAAAGGGGGTGTTGGATAAGGAGTCCATGAAGAAGAAGAAAATACAAAGAGGAAATAGATGAAAACCAGAAAATACATAAGAAATAGAGGAAAGTTAATAAAGAAAGATGAATCAAATACAACTTACTTTCCATAAAGAGAACGAAATGTGTCGTATTTACCCACATCTCATTGAATCATAACATCCCAGCACCCTTGACAGGCCATCTAACAGTGGTCTCGCATAAAGAAAACCAGCTAATCTGTCATGTTACCGATCTCTAGATGTACAAGCTGCATTTCTTAAAAGGTAAATCCCTCAAGAAAAGCATGCAGCCCTCCGGTAACAGTAGGCAACCACTTTTTAAAAAAAAAAACGTAATGCCACCTAATTGAAATTGTAGAATAGGAATCCTCAAAGAAACCACAAATTTACTCCCCCCCCCCCCCCCCCCCCCCCCCCCCACCACCACCACCACCCACCCAAAAAAAAAAAAAAAAGAGATGCCACCAGAAACCAAATTTTGCAATAAAATTTAAAGGCAATGTTGCAATGATTACAGATATCTCATTCTGCAGATGCATATCCTTTTTAATTAATGGAGTGGTCTGATCTGAGTTGCTCCCTATTGCTACGAAGCAGCGACACTCTCCCGAGTCAAGTTGGACGCACTGGGACAAGTGTCGGACACCTGAAAAGAGTGTCCAATGTTTTTCTTTATTTATTTCATAGATTGGACGCGTGGGAACACACTGAGGGACACCTGGCGACACGCTGGGATCAACCTTTAAATTTTAAAACAAAAACACAAGGAAAAAAGTGTAATAATGAAAACTTAAAAAAAAAAGATAAGAACATATGATGGGGGTTAGGGTTTATTGTTATTTTCTCTTTATTTTTGTCTTTTAATTAGTTTCCAAGTATGTTTGGGACTAATATGTCATTTTTGGTTATTAGTTGCCTTTTTAGTCATTTTGGGTATTAGCTTAATTAACTAGTTAACTCTTCCTATAAATATACCCCTTGGCTTTCATTTGTACTTTAACCTTGAATATTGAGAATAAAGAATAGAGAGAGAAAGAAATTCATTTCATTTATTTAGTTTAGTTGTTGTTGTGTAGTGTAGATGTTGTGTAATTAATTGTTGTGTAGATAACTTGTTCTTTTTACGCTTCCGCACCCAATTTCACATCAAATTGGTATCAGAGCAGTGTTTGTTCTTGGCGCGAGGATGATTATCAAATATGAGTCGGATTGGAACCACCCCGACTTCATTCTACTTCCATCAACCTCCCACCGATCAGCCCTGTTATCACCACCCAAACCCCTCTCCCTTCTCGTTTCAACCCAAAAACACCTCCCAAACCCTAGATCCAAACAAGAACCCCAACCCTACATTAGCCACGCCTAATATCACCATCTCTAGCAGCCCCTTTTCACCAGAGAAGACAGCCAAGACTGCCCAGACTCCGGGCCCACTACCGCCAGTCAAATCCGACACTCCTTTCGCCTACAAACCCTCACCGAAGTCATCAGAACCATCGCTGGAAGGCAGCAAGCAGGCTATGACCACCAGCAGGGCAGTCGCGACCTCAACAGGAGGTTCGACCCATCATTTCGACCCTGATTTACCACAGAACAACCCAGAACTTTCTTCGGAACAATTCGGAATGTCACAAAGCAGTCCTAGCACAAAATTTCAGCCCCAATTTCAAGAAGCCCACCAGAATTTCAAGAACCAACCTTGATCAAACCAAGAATCACCGGAAATTCAAGACGATCTTAATCACAACCAAGATTCATGGCTTACTACTTCCACCCAATCCAAGATCATTTCTAATGCAAACCCTTGACAAATTCAACAAACAAAAATTGATTCCAAATCCTATTTACCCCCAAATCCTAACCCTAATAGACGTTCATATTCAACCTCTTGCAACCTCCCACCACATCGCAAACCCTAACCAAAATTTTCCACCACTCACACCTCTTCAACACATTAACTCCCTACCAATTTTTGAAAATTACAATTCAGCACTTGAATTTTTTAAAAATTACAAATCTGCCCCTAATCTATCAATAACCTACGATTTAATCCCTCCCCCACTCGAAGGATAACCTTTCTTCCAAATTATCGTGGGATGGTACCAAATGAATGCATGTGTCGATTTCGACAAGGTAAGTTGTGCCATCATCAAGAAACTCCGAAGTCTTCAAGATTCTTGGGCCGCGACGGATTCATATCTATCTCAAAAGCTTCACACATTCGCGTTTAGTGCTTACTCTATCGGGGAGTATGAGATGTACCGTCAACACCTAAATAGGTGTCGAACCAAGTATCTTGAGATGGAGATGGCACGTGAATAATGAGTACGTGCACGAGCGAGACATTTGGTCTCATATTTCGAGTACTTGTCCATCGGTGTCCCTCCTCCTACATCCGATGTCATTCCCGTGCACACCGACCATACTATCTCTTCGGTTATGCTTTATGAGGATGTCTTCGAAGTTGTTGAGATCCCGAGGATGCTTGATAGTGACTATGTGTTCCTTCCTCGTGAGTTTATTTTCATATTCGAGGAGGATGAGTTGATCACTCGTACTCGACATAGGGATTTGGAAACATTTGAGATTGTGGACTTCATTCCTATTTTTGGGATAGAGGATGATGGGTACTTTTAATGTGATTTTTTTTTGATTTATTTGTTGAAGATGGTTGGTAGACTCGCACTCACTATCGCGAGGTGGAAATATTTGATTTGACAGATTTCTTTCCCATTTTTGGTCACGATTATGAGCTTTGTGATGATGGTTCAGTGATTGCTTCCTTTGTGGTGTATATGTTGCGTGAGGTGATAACGATTTGTGGACCCACGCATTTACATGATTTGATGATACAAAGGCTCATCACGAGCAATTTGGATGAAATTTGGCATCAATGGTGTCGATCTTGTGTTTGCCCTATATTTGGACGGATTAGAGGCCACACTCCTATTCATTGGTCATGGCATAAATTTGTGGTTTCTCTTCAAGGATATTTTTACGAGTCGTTATGCGAGACGCTTCAAAGGGCGACTTCCCTTTCAAGTAGGGAGCCTGCGGATGATGCCCTTACACATTTTTTCGCTCGGGACAAGCTCTCTCAAGTAGGGGAGACTGATGGGAATTAGGGTTTGTTTGGGACCATTTTTGGTTATTAGTTGTCTTTTTAGTCATTTTGGGTATTAACTTGATTAACAAGCTAACTTTTCCTATAAATAGTTCCCTTGACCCTCATTTGTACTTAACCTTGAATGTTGAGAATAGAGAATAAAGAGAGATAAAAATCCATTTCATTTCTTTAGTTTAGTTGTTGTGTAGTGTAGATAACTTATTCTTTTTACACTTCCGCACCCAAATTAACATCAACATATATAAAGTCTACTCTCTAATTGTGTAAACAAGACTTGGAACTGTTTAATTGCGCCCTTTAGAGGTTCGCTTCATGTTTAATTGTTTATACAACTAGACACAATTTCCTCTCTCTCTCTCTCTCTCTCTCTCTCTCTCTATATATATATATATATATATATATATATATATAATGTTTATGTTAATTATTTTTTTTCTCTTTTGAGAAAATGCTTGTAGGTTGTTTTTTCCATTTAATATGCGTTTAAATTGATTATTTCTAATATCTCCTATATAGTGTATTGAACATACTAAAACCTTCACATTAGTTTGTGGCACAAAATATAATTTTTATTTAGAATTAATGAAAGAATAATGTGAATTGTATTATTATTGCTTTATTAGATTGGATTGTTAGATCTTCACTTTAAGTATTGAATTTTTGATGAAAAAATGAGCAATGAAATATGCAATATTTTATCCCATTTGTATTTTGTGGACTACAAATCTTATTGTCGCCCTCGCCAGAATGGTGTTAATATTAATTAATATAATATATATTATATTCAGCATGTCCCTGTGTCCTAGATTTTTTGAAAATTGCCGTGTCAACTTGTCCTGCCGTGCTGTGTCTCGTGTCCGTGCTTAGCCCTATTGTGTTACCTTGTGGGTTTTCCTGTTGCTGTTACATGAACTCCTTGATATTTTGAAGAAGCTTCTTACATTGTCTGAGCTTTCAGGGGTGATGCCCGGTTTGACTTGGCTGTTTTAGTATATAACTCGGTGAGTCAAGCCGAGATTGAGTTGATTTAGCCAATATATAGATCCGGCTAACGATTTCGGGTCACTTCAACTTTGCTTGGAACCATGTTATATTCTGTATGGTGGTTCACTTGCCTTTTCTGACTGTTCTGTTTGTGCACCGTTTTACTATTTCGTTGATGTTTCTATCATTATTTTGTACGAGATTGTTGAGGTAGTTTGTGAATTGTGTTTGTGACTTGATGTCCTAGTCAACCACATTCTAGGCATGATGAAGTTTCAAGCTTATACAGACACCGGATTAGCTTTGGCAGCAGATTTTTAGTGTTGATTTCTTTGCATAGTGTTGAACATCTAGCTCTTAGTATGGGAATCTGTATGAACACCCATCTTGTTCGCTTGGTAAGAGCTTGTTTTAATTTTGAAAAAGAACAAGAGGATCAGAATATTCAATGGAAGCTTCTCATGTTTATATTCTTCTTCTAAGTTTTACTTGAAAATTACTGTCCTGAAAGCTGCAAGATGATCGTTTGCTGTGACCCTAGGTCTTCCGCAATGACGTGTTTCATTGTGGTAATCTCATTGCGTTAATGGTGGAAATATTTGTCATAATTTCATATTTTTTCCCTTTTTTCTGCAATGCACTCCCTCCATCTTAAATCAAGGGTCTGACTTTGAAAGCCATTTTATTTTTGAAATTGATTTCTAATATAATGGCCAATATAAAAACTTGTGAAATTTGTTTCATTAATTTTCGAAGTAGAATCTTAATTTCAGTTATACAAAACGGAAAAATAGAATTGTAACTCAGGACGGAGGAAATATGATTCTAAGCTATATCGTAAATGTATATTTTAACTAGTTTTGAGCCTCTGATGGGTGCACAAATTATAAATCTTGTGTAAACCATAGCTGAACATGCATTTTATTTTTTATTTTATTTCATCAATGTGCGATGGACTATAAAAGAGACATATAAAGAATAATACATAGGAGCAACCGCTAAAAAATAAGTTGCAAGAGAACCCAAGAGCCACATACGGGCATATTATTGAATATCTAAATAGAAGACCATTAAAAATTGAGAAAAAATGACTAGCTTATGATTTTAGTTATTCGGAGCATCACATTCTTATAACAGTAAAGTAGTTGCTTCTTTAAAGCCTGATTATTGTGGCCATTGGTCTACTTGATGTAAATGAAGAACAACTAAAGTTATTGCATTGTAACAAATTTCAGATGTATTAGAAGGTTTATTGTAATACTTTATAAAGCTAATTACCTTTCAATTGTGAAGGTAAGGTGATAGACTGAAGTTCCAGGGATTGATTGATAACGAGCTTAGCTGTGTAACAACTCAATAGGCTCACCCCATCCACAGTAAATTGCAAGCATCTCTATTACTTAAAAAGAGAGAAGTTTTTCAAATCTCAAAATACTAAATTATTCTCATTAAATTAACATTTCCTATTATATCCTTAATATTAGTCTCATACATTTATTAATTTAAAATCATTTAATGAATTTTAACTTGATATGGTTTCTCTTCTAATACATTCATCTAACAATATTTTCTATCATACCATTAATATTAATCTCACATTCATTAAATTAAAAGCATTCAATGAATTTTAACTTGATACGTTTTCTTTCCTAATACATTCATCTAATAAAACTTTCAAATACATTTATCTTGAAATCCTAAAAATCAAAAGTCAGCTGTTCAAGTTCATTCATCTTCCCATCAGAGTCATATTGTTTAGTTTCTTTGTTGCTCTTATTTCTTGTTAAAAAAAACAAGGTCAATATTCCTAATTTCCTCTCTAATTTTCTACTCCTTTTTCATTTGCCATCAAAAGTATGTATTTGTTAATTGAAAGGTAATATATAATTTTTGTAATTATATCTATCTCATTCATGAATGTTGTCTCCCTTTTGTGCTCAGATTTTGTATTTACAATTTTATTGTTGTTCTATTCATGTTTTATAATAATTCTAAATTCAATGTTAATTTTAGAAAAATTATATGTATATTTTAAGTTAAGGAATTACCAAGTTTACACCTTATTAGATTATTGTTTTTTACGCCTTCATATGTATTTCCCAGTTGACATGTTTATTTCTTAAAGATTCTAAAAATTCTTAAAACACTCTATTTACTTTTTAAAAGACAACTTGCCCTTTGCTCTAAAGATCAAACAAATACATTTTTATTTGTTAATTTTTTTCAATAAAAAATAGTAATTTAAACTGTTTTTTAAAATTTTTAAAATTAAAAAATAATTGTTTTTTATAAAAACTGTTATGATAATTTAAAAAACCTTTTATTATTTAAAAAACTGTTATGATACTTTTATAGAAATTTTTTTTAAGATAGATTTAAAAACTTTTTTTTTCAAAAAAAATTATTTTTTACATAAAATTGGGAAAAAAATTAAGAAATAAAAAACTGTTTTTTAAATTGAAAATTGTTTTTATAACCGAACACGACTCAAATAAAAGCAATTTGATACAACACGACACGACAATTTTTTTTTAACTAAACATGAACATGATCCAAGTAAAAGTGTCACGCCACAATATATGTTATTTTTTTAACCAAACAGGAACTCAATTAAAATAAAATATGACACGATACGTCTCAAAATCTTATTTTCACCAATAAAAGTAATATGACACAATACGAAATCTCATTTTTTTACTAAATACTAACACAACCCACTTAAAATGCAACACATCAAGTGGGCCGTGTTCGCATTTCGTAAAAAAAAGGATTTTGTGTCGTGTCATGTCACTTTGTTATGTGTCATATTCATTTTACGTAAAATTAAGATTTTGAGGTGTGCCGTGCCGTGTCTTGCCGTGTCATGTTAATTTTATTTTGGTCGCGTATTATAAAACATTTTAAATAAAATGTAAAAAAAAAACAATTTTAAATAAACAGTTTAAAACAATTTTTTAAGTGCCTAAAGATTTAATTTAAAAAAAAATTAAGATTCTAATAGTTACTGTTTTGGAACTACTGATTTTTTTATTTTTATAAAACAATTTTTGTAAGTATTAGAATTTTTGTAACAATTTTCTTAAAACACTCCCATGCTTGGATTTTACTTAAAACAATTTTTTTTAAATAAAATCTTTAGGCACTTAAAAAATTGTTTAAAACAGTTTTTTTTTGTACATTTTATTTAAAATGTTATATAATACTGCCTATACATACCGCTGACGCATACCAACATCCTAAAAAAATGGTCATCGCCAACGGTATGTATAGGTGGTTGACCCGCTTATGCCTATCGCTGGCGCAGACCATTTTTTTAAATAGTAAAAAGATTATTTTTGAAATAATAAATAATGGCCTTCACCATCGCAATAAAAAAAATACGACTCCATGTCACGTCACGTTTTATTTCGGTCGTGATCGTGTTAATTAAAAAATATAAAAAACAGTTTTCAATATAAAGAACAGTTTTTTTATTTGTTAATTTTTTTCCCAATTTTATGTAAAAAATATTTTTTTTGAAAAAAAAAACTGTTTTTGAATCTATCTTAAAAAAAACTTTTTTAAAACTATCATAACAGCTTTTTAAATAAAAAAAGGTTTTTAAAACTATCATAACAATTTTGATAAAAAAAAATAACTATTTTTTAATTTTAAAAAATAAAAAAATATTTGAAAAAACAGTTCAAAATACTATTCTTTATTGAAAAAAAATTAACAAATAAAAAAGTATTTGTTTGATCTTTAAAGAAAATGGCAAGTTTGTCTTTAAAAAAATATTTGGAGTGTTCTAAGATTTTTTGGAGTGTGGTTAGCTTTACCCGTTAATACCACATTGAAAATATTTCCTATAATTTATATTCGAAATGGTCATATATTTTCTTTGAAACTTTTTATGATATTGTCAATATTTGTGGTTAAAGCTTGGATTGTCCATCTTATAGTGAAGAAATCTCACTTTGATTTACGAGGTAATTGCAATTGATCAATGTATCATTGCTATTTTACTTATCATTTAGAAACTGATCTATATAAGATTCTCTTATGTTGACAAAAATAAAAAAGTAACCCCTTAACCGTGATGATAATCATTCATACGTTTGCCTAACAATTTTCTAATCTCAAATACCTTTTTGTAAAATAAATAAATGATTATATACATGGTTGGAGTATATGCTTTAATCCAATTATGTATTATTGTTTTATGAGTGTTGGACAATTAAAATTTGTTAGCATGAATGAAATACATTGCATATCATGTATTTGATAATATTCATCTATGCCTTTTTTTTAACATTTCTATCTCCGTTTTCTATTTTGTGTATCCGATTTGCGAATTATAAAATACAAATGTATACATACATGGTACCTAATACTGAAAGAAATGTAGGTGATATAGTTTTATAAAAGGGGTGTATTTACAAACTGCGCGTGTATAACAAATTATAGAGTAGAACCAAGTAGACACCAAATTTTTTATAAAATAAGGAGGAACATAATTGTTTGGATAAACAAAATTACGTCATTGCAATATACATATTAAACTTTTTGATATCATGATAAATGAAACAACCAATGAACCAAAATAATCAAAGACTCCGATGATTCATTATTTAGTGAGCTTTTTTAGAGCGATTGGGTACTCAGTGAGTGAAATTTTGGGTCCACTAAGTTTAAAATGACATTCACGCACAAACTTACGTATTGATACATATTTTATTTTTATATTAGCCGAATATATATTTTTTTAACCTACATTTTTCAAATTATTTTCATTATATCATAATTGTTAGATTCATATATATGGGAGACTAGATGGATACATATATAGAGAGAATGGGGATGAGTTTGACATTGGTTTTATAAGTTGCAACCTAAATTGTTAAGTATAATGAAGATTTGACACATATTGTCCCATTTATTTAGTCCTGAAAATTTAGCACTTGGAAAAATACTATCGTCTTTCGCCTACATCAGAGAGAAGATTTTTTTCCCACGTGATTAGTGTAGGGTACATCTAATTGGTAAGTTATAAAAATGGTGAATAACATTTTAATTTTTTATGGTAGTAAGGAAAAGAAACAAGTGGTTAAGGACCCAATTAATAAAGTCAATGATGAGAATCCTATTTCTTTGGTACAGTAGAAAAGTAGACCAATATTGTCACGACCTCGACCCAAAATAGTATTAGGGAACGAGTGTCTTGACATGCCACCAAGGCAACAAATATTCAGATTTAATTATTTCCTTAAATAAATGCAACGGAAATATTATCACATGGTTATGAATCGTAAAATACTGAAAGTAAAGGAATTACGTCATCAGAGCTTTCTAAAGGAAACTTCATATATATTAAAAGTAACAATGAGTTACAACTTAAGAGAAAATTTAAACCTTATTACAAGAGAGCCAGACATGCTCTAAATAAACATTTTACAAAAAGAGCTCTAAAAGCTAAATCTTCAATATAGTCCATTTTCGTTCCGTCCGTGAGCCTAAACGTTTCCTGAAAAATGGTTATTTATGAAAAATCAGCTAAAAGCCGAATGAGGTTCAATCTCCCGACATTCCAGGGTTTTCAGAAAATAGATACCTATTCAAGTCAAAAGAGAAGGCATATACATATTGGATAGGAACTTGCAGTATATAGATATATATATTTTTAAATGAAAGTATATATATCACAATTGAATAACTCAGAATAAGACGAATGCAACAAATCAAATGTGATATCTTTTTCTTTCAATCATATCATTTTGATGGCCGAGTACACTCTAATACCGTATTCTTCTACCGTATTATGCCCCGGTAGTTGAGGGTCAATCGAACCAGTTCATCACAACGCCTTATTTAGGGCACACTAGCGATAACCCAACTGGGAAGGTCAGTCAGTATAGAGCTCCCTTAGGCCGAATCATATTTTCAATATTCAATATCCTTTTCAATAATCTTTTTAATCGGTATGTTTATATGGACAAATATAAACATATCACAAATGAATCAATCATCGGTATCACATGAATTTTGAGAATAAAAGTAGTTTACAAAATATATATAGTTTGCATAATATCATATAATCAAAATACACAAGGAATATCAGAGTACTCACCCAAAATGGAGGTCAAATTTACTGGTATTGAGTCTTCGATCACACGTTAATCTGATAAAGATTTAAGTACACGTTCTAAAGTCCAGTTTATACTATACTTTAATAATAACTTCTTATTTTAAAGGATTACTGAATCCCCATTTGTCAACTTTTAAAACTCATTGATCGTAATTGAAAAATTCAATTCATAGTCCTTCCTCATCAGTCGGTTCCCAGTAGAGATGGAGGGTCACAGGGGCACCACTTAAATACCATCTCATCTAGACAGAATATTTCCAGATTTATTCCCAGTAGAGATGGAGGGTCACCGGGGTACCACTTAAATACCATCTTATCTAGACAGAACTTCACCGGGCCTGACTTTGGAATTACTTAAATGGGATTCCATAATAACGAGCAATTTCTTTAAAAAGAATCATTTTTAAAAGCGTATAATTTCAAACAAATTTATAAAATCAACTTGGATTTGTTCTAAATTTTAAGTTTTGATTAGTGAATCTTTTAGTGTATTTTACCAGCATAACTACTAAGTAAAGCTATAAAATAATAAATTAAAATTATAAAGATGCATTATAACATTAAGATTACCTTAAGATGAATATCCATAAGAACTTCTTCTTAAACGTTTCCACACATTCTCTCACTACCTCTCTCTATAATTCTCAAGGAATTTGGTGTGAGTTTCAAATGATCCCCAAAGGCCCTATTTATAGTTTTCCAAAGATATCACGGCATTGACACGTGTCTATGCTGACGAAGCTTTTACAATGGCGAGTCAGCGTTGACGTGTCGCGTAACGGAGGCATCTTGCAGTCTTATTTCACTGGACTGCGACACGTGTTTTAGCTTCTCCTCTAACGATGACACGTGTTTTGGCTTCTCCTCTAATGATGACACGTGTTTTGGCTTCTCCTTTAATGACGACACGTGTACGGTGGAGGTGTCAAAACCAAGCACGAGGTGGAAATGTATTAAGGGTATAAGGGTTGCACCTGAAGGGCATTTTGGTAAATTCACACCATATATTTTCAATATTTATTTTAGGTCCCTGAAAATATTTTATTTACAAAAGCCCCTTTTTATTTTTCATTTTGGTCCCTAAAAATTTCTTTATTAAAATCAAGTCCCTAAAGTTTCATAAAATTATATTTTCTACCCCAAAACTTATCACTTAGCTTAGGATGTGCCATAAAATCTCAATTTGACCCATTTTATCGTTTATTCTTCAAATTTAAAAATGGGCTTTGTCATATTAAGAACTCGGAATATCATATATGTAATAATATATCATATTAGATAGTAAGTGTGACAAAATTGAAAGAAGGCAATTATATATTGGCATAAGAAAATGGGGTCATTACAAATATCAAGTCGAAAGTGTTAGAAAACAATCCACCAACTTAACGAAAAATAATGCGACTGGTGGTTTCGACTGTAAGATCTGCCTAGACATGGTTCAAGACCCTTTAACCACCTCTATTACTGCCCTGTATTAACAAATGGATTCATTACCCAAGTGTATCTGCTGAAATCTAAGATCACCAACAACCTCAATGCCCTGTGTGCAAGGCTGAAATTACAGAATAAACCTTAGTACCACTCTACGGAAACGGTCAAACAGAAAAAACATCTGAAGACAAAGTCCCACACGCGGATTTAGTCATACCACGAAGGCCTTCGAGTCCTAAATAGGATTTAATCATCAGTCGATATCGCCCACATGCATGACAAGCTGGTAATAACAGCAGCTGCCGCTATTTCTTGCAGATACATGTCAGCTGGCTGGCACAGAGGAGTAAGCATGGATGAATAACTAAGCAAGAACAGTAGTTGCTGCTGTAACTAGAATTTTAGCGAGAAAAGATAGGATTCTTTCAGCGAAATCAACCTTAGTGGATGCATAATATAATAATGTGTTGTTTTCTAAGTTGGTTTACTATTGAGCTTAGCATCTTTCACTTAATATAATTCATGGTGGAATTCTATACATTTTTCTAGAATTTGTGACAACTTGGTTGTTGTGAATATTTGGAGTAATAATTTAACTAGTGAGATAGGAAATTCCCTTCATCTATACTCTAATATTCAGTATGTTGATCTGAGCGCTAACAAATTGAGTGTAGATTTAGGGTTTGAATTTGAGAAGATGAAAGAGTTTTGGGAATCAGAGAACAGATTAGGTAGCATAGTGTCACTCACGGAAAATTGTACTTTACAAACTCTGGATGCGTCGAAAAATGATTTCAGAGGATAAAAACCTAGGGGAATTTCAAACTGCTAAAATTTACTTGTATTGACTTTGTGGGGTTACAGGGCCAATTCAACAATAGATTGATTTATTTTCGAATCTCCAGGGGCTTTTGTTGGCTAACAAATCCTTAATTCTAGAGTTATTATTAAGCCTGAGAAAATTACCTTTTCCAGATCTAAGTACAAACAAATTTTGTACTCCATATTAACATCCCTTACTTTTTTACCCATTTGATGAGCCACATAAATCGTTTCAACCACTCAGAAGAGGTATTTTTACCAGAGTTTTTGCAGTACCTCTGTTGCAGTTATAGGGATTCCGATTATATATACATATATGTTTGTGTGTATTTCTTCCTGCTTTTGACTAGGGAGTTTTGAGTTCGTTTGTGATAGATTTAGAGTATTCACAGGAATATCTTGTATAGTTTACATTTGAATGGAGGTTTGGTTTTTGGGGTAATGATTGATGCTTTCTACTTGGTACTTTATGTTATGTTCTAACAAAATAAATTCTACATAATATGTTGCAAGTATTTTTATTACTTTGTCCTTCACAGATTTGCAGTGGAAGGAAGATTAATATCTGGAAACGGCCACACGTGCAACGCACGTGGGCACAACTAGTTTAAAAAAATGAACGAAGTTGAAAGTATGAGTTTCTTAATTCTGTGATGGGATCAAAGAAATTATGGTTGTATCTAAAATTTTCCAAAATCATTTTTGGGGCAAATGTACCACCCTTTGAGATCCATTTCTTTTCTGAACTTTACTCCTCTTATTATTTCACCATCTACCATCTGAACTTCAAATTTCTTTACCGAACCTCCTAAACTTTTAGAATTATTGACGCCGTTAACTTTTTGGGTGTAAAATTTAGTCTTGTGTGTGGCACATGACTGAAAGTGAGAGCATTTTCGTTATTATATAAGTTTTTAAAAATAAATTCTTAAATTACAACAGAAACATTAAAAAAAATAAGAAAATAGTAAAAAACTACTTAAAAATATAAAAATCTTGGATTTTTTTTATAATTTTTTTTATAACATTTGAAAATTACGAATATATATTTAAACATTATGGGAAAAAATATTTATTCAAAAATCTGAAAATATATAAAAGAACATGAAAAAACAAGAAAAACTAATAAAAAATATTTATAACATTTGGAAGTTACGAATATATATTTAAAAATTTAGAAAATTAAAGCATAACATTTAAAAAATGTTAAAAATACTATAAAAATATATTAATAACTTATACCATTCGGAAATTATGAATATATATTTAAAAATTATGAAAACTAAATAAAAACATTTAAAAAAATTGGAAAATACTAAAAAATATTTAATAATAGGAATATACAAAAAAACTAATAAAAAAAATAAAAATATTTAAAATATTTGATAGAAAAAATTTTTAAGTTTAAAAAATTAGAGGAAAAAGATGAAAAATAATAAAAAACTTTATACAAAATATGCAAAAACTATCAAACTCGTGACGAAGCTTAAGAGGTTTGTGGGGGAGAAGAGTTAAACCTGCTCTTCTTACCTTGCCCCCAAGACCATCATTCTACTAAATGAGAGAATACCCTCCTTTTATAGAAAAAGTGCCAAAGTGAGCTTGCCACATGTCATGTTTTCTTTGGAATGAAATGTCCAATATTTATGGTACCACTTGTCACAATATATGCGGTGGTATCTCAAATAATTAATTCAAATCACTAATAAAGCATTATCTAGTTTAATTAATCAAACTCACGGTATATTATATCGCGTGTAATAATATCTCAGCCTATGTAGGGTCTGAATTGTAGTAAAACTTGATGAATCATAAATCAATATATGATCAAATCCGTGGAGTAATTTTATTAGAGTATTGGTGGTTAATTTCTTTAACCCTACTCTACAATTTGTTTTGCTTGTTATGACCCACTCCGATTTATTATATTTTATTCTTTTCCTTGTCTATTTCGGACAAATAAAAAGGGGGAGAACGAATAATGAATTGTGGGCGAGTGAGAGTTTGAATTATGGGGAGATTTGATTTAACTGAATTGATTTGATTTATAATTTATTATTTCATTTCAAACTCAATACGTCTTGAAGGTAAGCTTCGTTTATTGTGTGTAGGACTTTGATGAGGATTTGAAAAGCACACAAAAAGAAAAGCACGGAGATTGAAAGATGAAGATTTTTGAAGACTTTCATATTTAGTATCTTTTCACATTTAGGTTCACGGGAGGGTATTAGATTTATATAGGATATTTGATTGATAATTCAAATATTTTATTTTGTACCGGAATAGCCATAGGGGGATATTTGTAAGGACATATTTTTCATCTTGTCCCTAGTTCCTAGTTTACATCGTGTATGGCGTATCCCGTTACAACCATCAAGTCAATTCAAGTTTTACAAGTTGAAGAAGACGAATCCGAATATCATGCATCTTCAACATCTATGTGACATGAGGCATACTTTGATATGGATTTTGTTTTGTGTTACTTAGTGTAAGGACACAAATTTCCAATTGAGTCCATATATAGTTTTGGCTCAATTCCGGACAAAAACATTTATTCATAGGATAGTATTTATTGTAATATTCTCAAGCCTGTGAAGTGTATGTTGAAGACGTAGCGGCAAAGAATTTAAAGCTTCATCAAAATGCCGGTTTGCGTGCCTCGTTTCTACGTCATCAACTAAGGTTCCATGCTCCCAAGGTATGAATGTAATTATATGTATATAGGAGCTTGGAACAATTTGTATTGGGTGTTAGGTGAAATAAAAACTGCATTTTATTTTCAGAAAGAATCAAATAGAACTTTAATATAAGTATATAAAAGTTTCTGGGCCAAAATCGAATTTTTCAACCTTTATGGTCGTTCGTTTGAAATGTCGTTCGAACGAGTTTTTTCGTTCGAACCAGATTTCGTTCGAACGAGTTTTGTCGTTCGAACCAGTTTCGTTCGAATGAGTTTTGTCGTTCGAACCAGGTTCGTTCGAACGAGTTTTGCCAACGACCCTAACTGGTCAGTCGTTCGATATGTCGTTCGAACGAATGTTCGTTCTAACGAGGTATCTAACGAACTTCTAACGAGCCCAGGCTGGTCACTCGTTAGAAGTCTCGTTCGAACGAGAATCACATTCGTTCGAACGAGATTCCAGCGGGAACAGTTATTTGGCAGCTTTTTGCAGTTTTTCCCCACTCCTCCACTTGGTTTTCAACCAACTTTTTTCATACATTATTATGTGCGGGAAACACATTTTCCAAGACAACTTTTCCAACATTGTTTATCTCCTAAAGAGAGTTTGAGAGCAAAATTAGTTTAGGAAAATGTTCAAGTTTTGAGTGTTAATTTTTAATGAAAAATTCATACACACTCTAGTTTACACCCAATAATTGTTTATCCAAGTTTATATATTTATATCAATTGCTTGGAGTTTTTGGCACCGGTTTTCTCTACCGAATTCAAGAGACGTTTCGGGTTTGCTTCTACACCCCATCACAAAGAAGACTTTTGTTGAGATTCTACCCACACGGAGAAAGGCTCCATGCTTGGGTGACGGTGACCATATAAAGTCCCATCGGTCAATTCCGAGACCACGGTGGAGCTCCGTTGGTTATCCGCTAATTGGAGGTTGATACAAGAAGAAGCATCACGGCTTGAGAGGGTTCGAGTTTAGGAAGTAAGTCTTTTGTCTTGTATTTTGTAATACCGTTTTAGTGGATTTGAGGCTAGGGCCGTCCCGAGGTTTTTTTCCCGTTAGTGGGTTTTTCCTCGTACATCGCGGTGTAGTGTGACATTGTTTATTTTTATCTTGCACAAAATTAGAACGCATGCTTTAAGTTTAATTCAAGATAAAATTTGGTTTAATTCTCACACTATATTAAAATTGGACTTTAATTTAATATTGGGTAAAATTGTGTAATTCTTGTCACCTGCATTAATTTGGTTTCGCCTAACTTTGGATAATTGTTAATTATGACTTAGGCAAATTCTAGGACTCGAATTATGTTTTAATTTGTTTTGGGAAATTACAACTTGTTGTTTTATTTGAAAGTTAAAACCATCTCAACGCTTCCGCATTTATTTAAAAGGAAATTATATTTTAATTTGACATTATTAAAATCCCCGGCCTTTCAAATTGGTATCAGAGCCATAAACGATAAATTATTTCGTTAAGATTCTTTAATTTTTGGCTATAATGGATTTTTCCCCATTTTCAAAATTTCCTATTTTTGATGGTTCTAATTACGCGTATTGGAAAGCGCGAATGAAATCGGCACTTAAATCTATCGATGAACGTGTTTGGATGTCTGTTGTTACCGGGTACTCCCCACCAACTCATCTAATTGAAAATGAACGTGTTCCCAAACCCATCGATAGATGGACCGAAAATGAGTTTAAGCTTGCAAATTTTAATTCCCGTGGTTTAAATGCATTATTTAGCGCTGTCGCACCGGATGAATTCCGACATATTATGACGTGTGAAACCGCTAAAGAAGCTTGGGATATTTTACAATTAACTCATGAAGGAACGAGTGTCGTTAAAGCTTCTAAACTCCAAAACCTCACCACTCAATTTGAAACTATCAAAATGGATGAAAAAGAAACTTTTGATAAATTTTATGCTAGACTTTCAGATATTGTTAATTCATCTTTTAACTTGGGAGAGAAAATACCTGACGACCGTGTTGTAAAGAAAATTTTAAGGTCCCTACCCGATAGATTTATTCCTAAAGTGACCGTTTTAAATTCTTTACCCACTTTAGCCTCTACGAAATTAGAAGAGCTTATAGGTGATTTACAAACCTATGAACTGGATATGTTTCCCTCTAAAACTGAAAAGAAAATTGAAAAGGGTGTTGCTTTAAAAGCCCGAAAAGAGGTCAAACAAGTAGTAGAGAGCGATAGTGACTCGGAAGATATGGCTTTGTTTGCTCGTAAATTTAGAAAATTTCTTAAATTTAACAAAGATAAATATAAAAATGATTTTAAGAAATTTGACACCTCTAAACATGATAAAAGCGAGAAGGTTTCTAAAGCCGAGAAGATCCCTAAACCTAGTAATGAAAACATTGATAGGGACGAGTCTAATAAATGTTTTGGTTGTGAAGGTTATGGCCATATGGCTTATGAGTGCCCCACTAAACTAAGGAAAGATGGTAAGCGACCTATTTCATATAATGCAACCCTTAGTGATAGTGATAAGGAAGAAAAGCCCGATTCCCCCACTAAGAAAAATTTTGTGGTTTTTATGGCTAGTCATGTGAGTGATAATGAGAACTCATCGATTGATGACACGATAGCACATGCCACTTCCAAGGTCATTGTTCATGATTCCCTTGTTTTTAATGATAGTGAGAGTGAAGAAGAGAGTGAAACTGAAGAAGAGGTTGATGTGAGTGAACTTCAGAATGCTTTTCATGAATTATATAAAGAATCTATTAATTTGAAAAGGACTAATTTGAAGTTAGAAGCTTGTTTAAGAAAGAGTGTCAAGGTCGTTGATGATAGTGCCTTAATAGAAGACCTTAGGACACATGTGAGGACTCTTCAAGAGAAGCTTGAATATGTAGAAGGCGAAAGAGATAGCCTTAGGGGTTTAATGGAATCCTTGAAAAAGGAGCTTCTTGCTTTTGAAGAGCGAAATGTTTTACTAGTATCTAACATTGCTGAATTGGAAAATAAATTAAAAGATTTTAGTAATGTCAAATTTGATTTGGAATGTCGTTCTGAAAAACTAGATAAAATGTTAGGAACGGTTCAAATTAAAAATGACACTTGTGGTTTAGGCTTCAATCCTTGTAATGAATTTACTCATAATGCCCAAACCAATGTTTTAGGAGAATCAACTAGGAATACCTTTAAAGATCACTCCTAAGTAAATCTTTTCGACATGTTCTCACTTGTACACATTGTGGTCGATAAGGTCATCTTAGGAAACTTTGTTTAGATCTTAAACGAATTCCTAGAAAACCCCATAGTAAAGTAACCACGGTAGTTAACGTGCCTACACCCCAAAATAGTCATTCCTCATTAATTTGGGTTAGGAAATCTGACTTGGTTACCTTACAAAATAGGGTTGTTGATTCTCATTTACTTTCACATCCTTCCTCCCTTGCTAAATCTAATGGATGAATGTGTTAGTGTTTGCATACTTTAGCGTTTATACTTCATGCTATATTCATATGCTAAATGTATGTTTGTTTAATTATTTTCTAGTCATTGCCTTAGTTCAAATCTCATGCTAGAAATTATGACTTGTTTATCTTTTTGTATTATATTTTATGTTTGAATTAATTAAAAAATATAAAAAGATTTTTGTTTATCATTTGTGTTTTATTTATTTCATTTAAGCTTAATGAAAAATACAAATGATTTTTGTTTGTCCTTTTGAGTAAATATTTATTTTTGATTAAAAATGTTAAAAACTCAAAAAGATTTTGTTTTGTGTGTATTTTTGTTTGACACACTTTATGTGGTATATATTTGTGTTTGAATCCTATCGTTTACGCTTCCATGTGGCTAGAACTTTTGGTTTAGATTTTCAATCCTTAAAATGTTCTTTACCATGTTTTATATGGAGTAGTTGGATTTTGTATTGTTTAAATGGATTCTATTTCTATATGCCTCTATTCACACATGCACGGGCTCTTTTGAAATCTTAATGTCACATGTTATATTTGAGCTTTTTGAGGTGTTCTCCTATCAATCTAGTCATCTACATATCTATGACCTAGGAGGACTAGTGCATGTCAAAATTCGTTGCATGTGAGATTTGTGTGAAAAATGAAAACATGATAAATTAATATATGCACGAGGAAGGGCTCCAAAAGGATGAATTAAATCCTTTGCGATAGTAAGCCACCGTTGATTGGATATAAAAGAAATACGTGATCCAAAGGCCTAAAAACAGGATATTTGGCATTAAACAGAAAGCAATTGCCAAGGCCTATGTTTGTATGATATATTCATTCAAAAACAAAAGAATATCTATGCTCATTGAGGGAGAATTGGATGGTATATCAACGGTTTGCAAAATGTCCGTTTATCCTAGTTGTCTTTAATGTCATGACTCTATTTGGTTTGTAGAATCATCATCATGCTAGGCTTGTATGCATTGTGTATGTTTGTTCATTGAGTTCAATCTATATTGTCACATGAGGTTATATTTCAATGTGATGAAGTTTGCAATCAAATGAGAACTCCGTGAACGTTTATTAAGTGTTTGGGTCTAAATTTATCTGTTACTAGTACACACCCCTACACTTCCGTTTCCATATGACACATTTTTGCCATACGAGTGTGCAAACTTATTGTATTTTGTGTCATGTGTGTGTTTATATCTATCTATATATGCATGTACTTATTGGTATATTTAAAGTATATATATATATATATGATATCTGTTTGTCTTTGCCTTACTTTAATTGCCCATATGCTTTCATGTCTTATCACTTTAAGCTTTCACATGCTGTTTATTAGTTCTTTATCCTTTGCCTATTCCCGAACAAAAAGGGGGAGAATGATGATAGGGGGAGAAATGGTATCTAATCCTATTATTATCGTATCTTCGTTTGGGGGAGATTTATCTTAGGGGGAGACGTCTTTCTAAGTATGTCATGTGTTTAAAAGGGAGAATTAATTTAGGGGGAGTAATTAATTAATTGCATTTAATATCTTGATATTCCCTATGCATTTGATGAGTTTGCTTAAGTGTTCAGGAATCTTTCTAAAGCGGCATCTTTCTATGGCAAAGCGTTTAATCCTTGGGTTGAGTCAAAATTGGGCGGGTTATGTTTTGAGTCTAGTAGAGCTTGACGGCCCTTTAGGATTTTTGTTTGGTTTTTGTCCCGGAATAGCCAAAGGGGGAGATTTGTAAGGACACAAATTTCCAATTGAGTCCATATATAGTTTTGGCTCAATTCCGGACAAAAACATTTATTCATAGGATAGTATTTATTGTAATATTCTTAAGCCTATGAAGTGTATGTTGAAGACGTAGCGGCAAAGAATTTAAAGCTTCATCAAAATGCCGGTTTGCGTGCCTCGTTTCTACGTCATCAACTAAGGTTCCATGCTCCCAAGGTATGAATGTAATTATATGTATATAGGAGCTTGGAACAATTTGTATTGGGTGTTAGGTGAAATAAAAACTGCATTTTATTTTCAGAAAGAATCAAATAGAACTTTAATATAAGTATATAAAAGTTTCTGGGCCAAAATCGAATTTTTCAACCTTTCTGGTCGTTCGTTAGAAATGTCGTTCGAACGAGTTTTTTCGTTCGAACCAGATTTCGTTCGAACGAGTTTTGTCGTTCGAACCAGTTTCGTTCGAATGAGTTTTGTCGTTCGAACCAGGTTCGTTCGAACGAGTTTTGCCAACGACCCTAACTGGTCAGTCGTTCGATATGTCGTTCGAACGAATGTTCGTTCTAACGAGGTATCTAACGAACTTCTAACGAGCCCAGACTGGTCACTCGTTAGAAGTCTCGTTCGAACGAGAATCACGTTCGTTCGAACGAGATTCCAGCGGGAACAGTTATTTGACAGTTTTTTACAGTTTTTCCCCACTCCTCCACTTGGTTTTCAACCAACTTTTTTCATACATTATTATGTGCGGGAAACACATTTTCCAAGACAACTTTTCCAACATTGTTTATCTCCTAAAGAGAGTTTGAGAGCAAAATTAGTTTAGGAAAATGTTCAAGTTTTGAGTGTTAATTTTTAATGAAAAATTCATACACACTCTAGTTTACACCCAATAATTGTTTATCCAAGTTTCTATATTTATATCAATTGCTTGGAGTTTTTGGCACCGGTTTTCTCTACCGAATTCAAGAGACGTTTCGGGTTTGCTTCTACACCCCATCACAAAGAAGACTTTTGTTGAGATTCTACCCACACGGAGAAAGGCTCCATGCTTGGGTGACGGTGACCATATAAAGTCCCATCGGTCAATTCCGAGACCACGGTGGAGCTCCGTTGGTTATCCGCTAATTGGAGGTTGATACAAGAAGAAGCATCACGGCTTGAGAGGGTTCGAGTTTAGGAAGTAAGTCTTTTGTCTTGTATTTTGTAATACCGTTTTTAGTGGATTTGAGGCTAGGGCCGTCCCGAGGTTTTTTTCCCGTTAGTGGGTTTTTCCTCGTACATCGCGGTGTAGTGTGACATTGTTTATTTTTATCTTGCACAAAATTAGAACGCATGCTTTAAGTTTAATTCAAGATAAAATTTGGTTTAATTCTCACACTATATTAAAATTGGACTTTAATTTAATATTGGGTAAAATTGTGTAATTCTTGTCACCTGCATTAATTTGGTTTCGCCTAACTTTGGATAATTGTTAATTATGACTTAGGCAAATTCTAGGACTCGAATTATGTTTTAATTTGTTTTGGGAAATTACAACTTGTTGTTTTATTTGAAAGTTAAAACCATCTCAACGCTTCCGCATTTATTTAAAAGGAAATTATATTTTAATTTGACATTATTAAAATCCTCGGCCTTTCACTTAGATTTTTTACTATGTATTGGGATACTTTCCTAAAATGTTTTAAATCAAAATGAGGCATTTTTCAAACTTAAAATGTTTTTGAGATACCTGTAGGCGAAACTTTAAAAACTCGTTTAAGTTATTGAAACGACATTGCCTTGTTGTTCAAATGACATTGACATATCGTTCGAAGGGTCAATTGAAGCCCAAGATCTCATATGGATCAAACGAAAGCATACTATTTTGTTTTTTCATGGTCCAACATCAAACGACCAAGTTATCTCGTTCTAACGATTTTTCCTTGTTTGCCTATAAAAACTTGTTTCGTGAAGCTTTTTGATTAAGACTATTTATTTACGCAATCTGCAAAATAACTGCAATTAAGTCTTCACTTATTAGGGAAAAAACACTTTTTAGATTCACCAAAACAATCCCATATACTTTTGTGAATCTTCTTTGGAACCCAAACACTTTTTTCACGAAGTTTATTCTTGTGGAGTGCTGTCTCTACTACTGGACTCGGGGATACTCGAGGGTATTCACTGCTGGAAGAGGAATTACGGTTCTTGTGATTGTCGAGGGAGTCATTGCTGATCTGAGGCTTTGGTCTTTGTAGGTTTTTGTGAGAATTCATTATAGTATTTCACTTGTAAGTTTGTAAGTTACGATTTACATTTAATTAGTAAAATAAAGTTTTCACCCTGCGAAATTTTTTCCTGAAATTATTTGTTTGCATGCCGATATAATTTAATTCTTTCAATCATATTAATGCATGTTTAAGGTTTAATTAAAATTTAGACTTTGTGGGATTAACATATAGTCAAATAAGTTAATTCTATTGAAATATTTTGAAATCTCAAATTGGTATCACATCCATGTTTACAAATGTGTATACGAGTCGGTTGCTCTAAGTTATCGAGTGATCCTTTTGTCGTAAAATTTTTGGTTATGATATCAATTGTTTTGAAAAATCACAATTTTTTTGATATATAACTTATATAATAGGATGCTCGTCTTTAATGACACGAATTATGCCTATTGGAAAGCCCGCACGATGTCTCGTTTAAAGCAATTGATAAAAGAGCTTGGCTCGTATGTAAAAGCGGGTGAACTCTTCCCACCGTCCCCGTTAAAAATGTCATAAATCCCAAACCTATTTCTGATTGGACTGATGATGATTATAAATGGAGTACCTATAATTCCCGTGGACTTAGTGTTATTTCTGGACCCGTCACCCCCGACGAGTTCCGATGTATTATTGATGTGCTCACGTCAAAATTGGCATGTGATATCCTCCAGTTGAATCATAAGGGAACCAACGTGGTTAAGGCGTCAAAATTGTAAAATTTGACCACCTAGTTTGAGACTATCACTATGTTAGAGTTCGAGTATTTTTGATGAGTTTTATGCTAGGTTGTCGTACATTGTTAACACGAGTTCTAACTTGGGTGAGCAAATTGAGGACAACTGTCGAGAGTTGTTAAAAATATTTTGAGGTCACTCCCATCCCGTTTTATTCCTAAGGTCACTATTTTTAACTCATTAGGGATATTTGATACACTTAGATTAGAAGAACTCGTAGGAGACCTTCAAACTTATGAAATCATTATGTTTCCCCAAACCATTAAGCTTAAGGATAGAGGGATAACTTTAAAGACTTAGGTTAAGAAAAAATAAGAGAGAGTTTGTGAGTCTGATTCCGAGGGTGGGGTAGATTTAGATGACTTGGCCTTGTTTGCTAAATTTTTTAAAAAGTTTCTCAAATTTTCTAAAGAAAATTCTTCCAATTAAAGGATTTTTGAGAAAAATGAAAAGAAAGATGATGCCAAAGAGAGCGGTGAGAAAGAGGAAGATATAAGGTGTTATGAGTGCGAGGCAAAATGGCACAAAGTTTTTAAGTGTGGCTCTAAGCTAAAGAGAAGGGGTAAGAAAATTGCTAACACGACCACTCTTAGCAATAGTGACATCGAGTTTGATGATTTTGGGAATCAATCATCGCATGAAAAGTGTATTGCTTTCATGGCAGTCACGTGAGCACATCTAGTTTATCCCACGACGATGAGGACACTTGTATAAATGAGAGCCTCGATGATGTTTCGAGCCATTCGGGGGATAGTGAGTGTGAGGATGAGACCGCAAGTGAGGGAGAAGGGGATCTCCAAAAGACTTTTAGAGATTTGTACACCTAGAAGTTGAAAACCAAAAAGTTGAATAAAGAGTTAGGTCTTAAGGTGTTATATTTGGAGAGAGAGATAGAAGTTTTGAGGGCGTGTGAGGCGTCGACAAGTCAACTTGAGAAGGTGAGTTTATTTATGTGAGCAGTTGATCATCTTAGGTCGGAAAAAAATGAAATTACCAACACTGTGGCTAGTCTTACGGGAGATCTTCAATCTTCATTGGAGACTCGTGAGAAACTTGAAGCCCGTGCATCCTAACTCGAGATAGATCTCAAAAGTTCCCAGGAGGTCAAGATCACTAGAGAGGACACATCTAAGAAGGTTGGAAAGATGCTCCTCGGTCCCTCTCTGGGTAATGTTAAGATATTAGGAATAGGTTATGGCAGTGCGTCCACTTCCCATGTTGCACCCGAGCCGATTTCTGAATTTGTGATAGATCCATATGGGTCTCAATGAACCCACCTAGGAGAGCTCGTCCTAGACATTTTAAGAGATGTGTTCTTAGGCCCGTGTATGTTTGTTACCATTGCAAGAAAAGATGACACCTTAGGGATTTTTTTTTAAGTTAGGTAGTGTGTCATTTAGGTTTTTACCTCGTTATGCTACTGATAACGGACTTTTTGCATATGGTCATTGTTTTCAAAATTCGAGTTTCAAAATCCCTTGAATACCTACAAAACTTGTTAAATATCTCGTATTGCGGTAAGTACGTGTATCAATCCATCCTTCAAGGTGAAACAAATAGCTTGAATACTTATAATTCCATTTTTATTATTTTTTTTATATATTTTAAAAAAATAATTTCAAGGGAGAATTAACTAATTAATGCTAAAAATCTAAAGTGACTATATAATTAAAAATGACGCGTTACCGAGTGTGATAAATGTGAGAAGGTACCAGAGATGGGATTATACCGCATGATTAATTATTTTGATTTTTAATTTATTAAATTGAAATATTTTGAGATAATATTAAATTTCATAATTTAACTCTCGTCACAATCATAAATGTAATAATATCTTTTTCAAAAAATTAATTTAAAAATGCCACACTTTAAAAAACTAAGATTTATACTCTTTTTAATAAACTACCCGCTAAGATCAATTTAATAAAAAGTGTATGAATCCTTGACTTTTAACACCGAATTAATATTCAGAATTAAGGAAAAACTTGTCTCTAGTTCGATTCCCAAAATTCAATATTAAAACTAAATTAACTTACTATCTCTCGATACGTAAACTAGTTTGTGACAATTAAAAATTAATTCTCCTAGAAATATGACAATCGATAAAATTAATTGATTAAACTAACATCCTATGCGGTTTCGTTCCACCCCTTGAATGGGATGTTTAGCCAAACATTCTTATATTAGAACATAAAATAACAATCAAATACATGTCAAGAAACTAAGCCTCTTGGCCTAGTGGTATAAGGCTGCCACTGGGACAGTCTTGGAGGTGGATTAGGTTTGGTCCCCAGTTCGATCCGTGGCACTGTCAAAATATTGCTTGGCCAGCGGAAGCCTCGAACCACGGATGAGAATTAGTCGAGGTGCGCGTAAGCTGGCTCGAACACATCACGGTATGCTACAGAAAAAAAATCATGTCAAGAATAATATATAATGAAACGAGGAAAAGAAATATGATACTCAAATTTTTCTATAGAATCACGTTCTTAAAATGCGTCTTGACACGCGTTCAACATTTTCACAATATAAACACTTGATTACAATACAAAAATAAATAAAAACTAAACCCAACAATTGTTCTAAAAACTATTTTTTTATACTTATTTTTTTATTCTTGCTATATAAAAATATGACACTGGAATGTATCTCTCTGTTTATTTAGTCTCCTTCAAAATTGTTATGTCTACTATTTAATTAAAACAAAAGTACAAAATTATGAAATAATATTGAAATTACAGAATTAGAATGAAATTACAGAAAATAAAAGAACTTACTTGGATGTGCAGAAAACTAATAGAAATAGAAAAGAATCCGAGCCTTGTAAATTTACACAATGTCCTTAAGACAATTTATTCCCTCTAATGTGCTCTGAGGTTGATGAATATTGTTTCCCAAGATAGAACGGATTTTCCAAATTAATTATGTAGCACGACAATAATTAATTTCAACGAACACAAATCTGTGTTATACTCAACCAGAAAATGAATATGGAATGCAAAAATTAGGAGACATATTTTCTGGATTAAGAAAATAAGGCAGAAGCATTTTCGAAATTACTAGAGGGGAATTTTTCACTAATCTAAAATTTTAGGGGAAAGGTTTTATTTATAGCAATGTTTTGACTGTTGGGAACAGTCAAAACCGAAATTAACTGTCAAAACAGTTAATTTCGTTAACTGTTGACCTTTGGCCATTAACTGACAAACAATTAATTAATTAATAAAAGCCCAGAATATTAATTAAACTCGGCCCAAAAGGAAAGAGATTTTTTACGAGCCCAAGCCCAAGTCGGCCAGACGACGCACACGGGCTTTTGGCTCAAGCCCAACACATGCATAGTGTAGGCCATCTTCCCTTCAAAGAGTTGGGATACCTCAAAGGCATCCAAGCCTTAGTCCATACTTGGGGTGTTATTAACTCTTTAATTTTTCACTACTCTTCCAATGTGGGACAAGAGTTAAAACACACCCAATTCATTAACTTTCATTGCTTTATGAGTCACTTTGGACACAAGTATATCATTCATAACTTAATGGAATTGGACATGTGAATATACCACGTTAATCTCTTTGCAAAGGGAACACGTTCGTATATGATCCTATGATTATCATAGTGTGGATCCCACCTAAATTTGTGCTCAAAGTTGCTCAAAATTTTGTCCAAAAAATCTGGACAACTTTTAAGTCCAATTTTCCAAAAAAAATGAGATGCCCCTTCTTCTATAATCTAACCCACGAATATAGTTTGAGAGATATTTGGGATCTTAGAAAATCAAGTCAGAGAAGATTTGTTTGAGATTTTCAAACCACGTGGGTTTCATTTGTGTGATGATATGGTAGCTCCTACTTTGGTGGAATTTGGATTGGCAGGTTGGATATGGGTTATGCTGGTTTGGGTTATGGGTTATGAAATGTATTGGGTTCGATTTGTGTTTGGGTTTTGGAAGTGGGTCCGAATTTGATAGTTTGGGATGCAGGTAGGATAATGTCGGTTTTTGGTTAGGGGCTCGATTTGAATCGGAGCTTGGGTCTAGAGTTATAGGTTCCAGGTTAAAGGAGGTCGGACGGGTGCGACAGGTTGGAAGAAATGTGGCTTGGGAAATGGACTTGGTGGTGTTAGATTAGAGAAGTGGAGGCCACCGGGTGCTGGAGGGAATTTGTGGGTTAGCTGGTGTAGCCGGGTAGGAGGATGGGTCCGACCGGTTTGACTATGGCCGAAGTTTTTGCTATGATAGGTGTAGGTCGTGGGATTGAAATCGAAATCATGTGGTTGGTCTTGACCAACACCGTGAGAAAAATGCTAACTAACGATCATCTTGAGATAATCATTAACAACACCGGAAAGAGTAACCGACCGCCCTCATCTGAATCGGAAAAGTCCAAAGAAGAGGAGAACATCCTCCTCCATATCAAGAAGAAGCATAAAGATAATCATACCGTGAGTATGGATTTGGATCCTCAAAGCTACCAAGACTCAAATGTTTCTCAGAGGGAGATGGAAATGGAGGCCCTAAACCAAGATGATAAAAACTTGGAGACCCACGACCAGTCGCCGTTGCTACTGTCTGAGATTGAAGGAGGTAACACAGCTAACCCTCCTAACTCTAACTCAGTTAACAGTAATGGGTTATTATCTTATAAATATGTGCTGGGAAACAAGAAATAAAATAACGCTGATATTTATTTTGTAAAATCTATTGAATCTTGGTCGAATGAGGATGAGGACACGCCAATGAATACCCATTCACAGTCCGATCTTGACCTAAGCTAGAATCCAGAGGAGGAAGAAGACCCCCTATGTCCCACAATATCAATACTAAAAAAACACATTGAAAAAGGGAGAAAAAATGTAAAGATAGCGTTATCGTAAGTCTGCTTCGAAGAACCATTGGTTTCAAAGCTTTGTGCACTAAGGTTCCCTCACTTTTGAACCTCCAAGGTGATTATGAGGTGATTGATCTTGAATAGGGGCATTATCTATTTAAATTTACAATGAAGGAGGAATACAATAATGTTCTAACAGGAGGTATATGGATCATCAATGTCCATTACCTCATTGTGAGAAATTGGGTTCCAAATTTTAACCCTTTGAAACAAACAACGTTACAACTGCATTGTGGGTTAGATTGCCTAGGCTACCCATTGAATGGTATGATGAAAAAATCCTCTACAGAATTGGGAGTAAGCTGGGAAAGCCTATTAAAATAGATTTCAACTCGGTATAACTAGAGGTAAGTTCACATGTATTTTCATAGAAGTTGATCTAGCCAAGCCATTAATCCCATGTTACAACCTTGATAGAAGAAAATATGGAAGAAAATATAGAGTAGAGTATGAGTTTCTACCCTATTTGTGCTTTAAGTGTGGAAGAATTGGTCACAAGAGTGAATATTTCCCCACCCATGCTCCAAACCAAATCAATAATTCTGCTTCTCAAAAAGTTACTGATAGAAACCACACCACTGGAGCACACAATAATGAGCATGTGGAAAGAGTTCAAACCAACTGCACAAATGGCGCTAACCTGAATAATAAGGATAACCAGGAGCAAAACCCAAATACGAGTGGAAATAACAGGGATGATGGGTTCGGACCATGGATGCTCGTAAAGAAAAATATAAGCAAAAACAACAATGGTAATTCCCATGCAAATGTGGAACTGTAAAAAGGCATGAACCAAAACATATTTATTGTAATAGAGGCTAAAGAAGGAATAAATAAAGGGAAAAATAAGCAGGTAAGTGGCGGTACTAAATGGCAGCCTAGGTAAGGACAAAAGACAAATCTTAATACTTGAGTTATGGACAAAAGAAGTGGGGATACCCTTGCAAATTTCATCTCATTTGCTACATCAAAAAATATATTTCTAAAGGAGCCGGATATGCAACATCCACCTCTAAGCAGACATCGTACCCTGTAGTGGAGTGTGTGGACCATGTTGACATGCCAATAATTAATAATGGAAAAAGCATGGAGAACATGGAAATGGCTTGCAACAGGCTGCCACCGAATGTGGGAGATGACTCTTCTTCAAAAGCTAGATATGATTTGACAAAGATTGAGGACCTGGTACGGAGGACTGCTATCTCTACCCCTAAAATGTCTAAACTCATACATGGTGGGAATAACTTATCTACCATCCAACTTTTAAGAAATATAAAAACTCAAAATTATCTCTCTCTAACTAACAGGAGAAATGGACTCATGGGTCACGAGAATGGAGAAATTCTAGAATTTGCAGAATGTAGTCGTGAAGATTGTGGATTATCCCCAATGGATGAGTAAAGTTAGTACCCATCTTTTATTCATATTTTTTTAATGGTTGCTATAATCAGGAACTGTAGAGGGACTAATGAACCCCTTTTCAAACCAACGTTGAAGGAGCTGGTTAATATTTATTCCCCTGATGTTGTAATCATCTTAGAGACCCATATTCCTATTATTAGTGTGGTGGACTTTTTCAATAGCTTGGGGCTTATCGAACATGCTATGTCTGAACCTCTTAGGCACTCCGGAGGTATCTGGGTTACGTGAAACCCTCAAGATATCCATCTACCACCGCTGGCCATCTCTCACCAGGACATTCATGTCACGGTCAAGAAATCCCATTATGATGAGTGGTTGCTCTCGGCTATCTATGCTAGCCCCCCCGCGCGTGAGAAGACATCTTTGGGAGAACTTGACAGACATTGTGGAGAGCTTGGAGGTTCCGTGGCTTGTCGCGGGTGACTTTAATGACCATATGGATGGCTCGGTAAAAAAAAATCTTACTTTAAACATGGTACTAACAATAAATGCACTAGGTTCCTCGACAACATCAATAATTGTAATCTATCGGATTTGGGGTGCAACGACCCTAGGCTTACTTAGACCAACAGTTAGGATGGCTTCACGAACACTATGGTCCGACTGGATAGGTGCCTTGCTAAAAATGATTGGAGATTGATGCACCCTAATGCCACCGTTGATAATGTGCCCAGGACTATGTCTGACCATTACCCGATGGTCCTCCGTTTTGAAGGTACTAATTCTAACGTGAAATTTCATAAACCGTTTAGACTCCTTACTTGTTGGTTTGATAGAAAATATTTTAAAGACTTAGTTTTCAGTACTTGGAATAACCACTCCAATCTTGGTGATAATATCCACACATGCACCAATTCTATTAAAGATTGGAACAAAAATGTCTTTGGTAATATATTTCAAAATAAAAAAAGGATTTGTGGCATCTTAAAGGAATTCAAAAGGCCTAGGAAAATGTTTTCTCTCACAGTATGGACATCCTTGAAAAAAATCTCCGGTCTGACTTTAATGCCAATTTAATTCAAGAGGGGAAATTTTGGCATAAAAAATCTAGAATTCAATAGATGAGTGAGGGAGATCGGAACACTAAATTCTTCCACACCTCCACTATAATTAGAAGTAAGAGTAATAGAATTGACCGTCTCCTAGTTAATGGGGAATGGATGGAGGATGCTACCACCCTGACTAGACACATAAATGCATACTTTAAAAATTTGTTCCATGCTGATTTCTCCTATGATATTAATAGTCAAATGAACGATTATCCCCACTTTAAATTTGATAATTGGTATAATTGTACTCTCACTTACCCCTTTGTGCTCGACGAAGTTAGACGTGCTACTTTTAGCATGAAATATAGTAAAACCCCGGGCCCTGATGGTATTCAACCCATGTTCTATCAACACTTTTGGAGTACCTTAAAAGATAGCCTGTTTAGTTTTGTTAGTAAGTGTTGGAACGAGTGTGACTTCTCGGCTAACATGAATGATAGTTATGTGACTTTAATTCCTAAACTTGATAATCCTGAGAATATAAATCAATTTCGCCCCATCACTCTTTGTAATGTGGCGTATAAGATTCTCGCCAAGGTGATTGTTAATATTGTTCGCCCCATCCTTTGTCGAATCATTGACCCGTGCCAGTCTAGCTTCCTCCCGGGTAGGCAGACTTCTGATAATATCATTATTACCCAAGAAATTATCCACTCCCTTATGAAAAAAAGGATAAGGCTATTGGTGTTATCCTTAAAATTGATCTTGAAAAGGCCTATGACAAAGTTAGTTGGGACTACCTTGAAGAGGTCTTGAAGTGGTTTAATGTCGAGAGTGGTTTCAGAAAGTTGATTTTGAGTTGTGTGAGAAATACCTTCACCGCTATCGTATGGAATGGCTCCCCACTTCCCAGTTTCACCCCCATGAGGGGGATTAGACAAGGGGTCTCGCTGTCCCCCTACTTGTTTGTGATGTGTATCGAATACCTATCTGCTAGCATTTATGACAAAGTGGGGAAAGGTCAATGGAAAGGAATTAAAACCTCCCCTAATGGCCCTTGCATATCTCACCTCCTCTTTGAGGATGATCTCATTCTGTTTTCTAACACGTCAGTTAGTTCTTGTGAGACCGTTCTAGACACCCTTGAGGAGTTTTGTCACATCTCGAGTCAGAGAGTTAGTTACTCCAAGTCAAAAAATTTTCTCTCCGAATATCCCTAAAACTAAAGCGGTTGATCTTAGTAATATTTTTGGGATGAGCCTCACTGAGAATTTGGATACCTACCTTGGGGCCAATCTTGTGCATGGGAGGTTCAATTACGCCTGCCTGAAAAGTATCATGGAAAAAGTCCAAAAGAAGCTTACTGGGTGGAAGACAAAGTTACTATCCTTTGCGGGGAGAACTACCCTTGTTCGATCTGTTACATCAATAATCCCTACTTATAATATGCAAACCGCTCTCTTCCCCAAAAAGACTTGCGATACTCTTGATCGGTTAAATATAAACTTTCTGCGGGGAAGCAATGAGAGTAACAAAAAGATTCACCTTATTAGTTGGGACCAAGTATGTAAGCCCAAAGATAGGGGTGAGTTGGGTATTAGGAAAGCCCATGAGAACAATAAATCTACGATTGCCAAATCAGGGTGGAAAATCATGAATAATTGTGGCTCCCTATGGGCCAATGTCATAACAAAGAAATATAAAATTGATCTTAACCCTAGATTGTGGTGTAAGAAAGCCAATACCTCCCACATTTGGCGTAGCATTTTTAAAAGTAAGGATGCCCTCATTAAGAATACCAAATGGAATATGGGTAACGGGAATAAAATTAACATCATGAAAGACTGGTGGTGTGGGAATGCACCTCTTGCTGATATGGGGGGTTCAAAGTGCCATGAATGATGATAATGTCAGCACTCTCCTAAATGATAATGGGGCTTAGGACCTTCATAGGATCCACCAGGGACTCAATGATAATATTGTGAATGAAATTATGGGTACGTCGCTCCCCGCTAGGGGGGCTAGGGAGGATAAACCATCTTGGTATCCTAACAGTAAAGGTAAGTTTTCTATCCTATCTTGCTATAATAATATTTCTTTGGGGGTGGTTTCTACCCCCCCATGGGATGCTTGGAAGAAGCTTTGGAAACTTGGTATTCCCTCTAAATTGAAACACTTTGTTTGGACCATTATTCATGGTAAATTGCTCACTAATGCTCATAGAGAGAGTCGAGGTCTCACCACATATAATACTTGTCCAAGATGCTCATGCAAGGAAAATCTCAATCACCTCTTCAAGGATTGCTTTTTTTCTACCCAAGTATGGCAAAATATCAACCCTCCCCTCTCTCGCAGCCAAGGTATGTACACTGATTTTATTGCTTGGGTGTCTGCTAATGTGTGGTATAATTCGGAAAATAATTGGTATGTGACTTTTATCTCTTTTCTTTGGTGCATTTGGAAAGCCCGTAATAATTTGATTTTTGATAATGTTAGCGCTACCCCCCTCCATGGTTACTAAGCTTATTTTTGAACTTAAGTGTAATATTTTCGAAGCCTAAAACAAGATCACTGGCCATTAAAGGGATAGTGCTAACACGTTCGCTAATGTTAGTGCTTATATTCCAGGGACTTATATCATCCAGACTGACGGGAGCTTTGACATTAATAATGGGTTGGGAGCTTTTGGTGGTACCGTGCGGGATGAGGGGGGGAATTGGATTGTTGGCTTCATTGGTCGTATCCAAGGAAAGACAATCCCCTTTAGAGCTAAACTGAAATGTGTCTTTCATGGGCTTAACATTGCCCACAGAGAGAAGTGGAGGGGCATATGTCTCATGTCCGATTGTCTTGATGCCATCCAACTGTTAGAGTCAGCAGATAGGGGGAATCACTGACTGGATAATATCATTGAAGATTGTTGTGAGCTGGTCAAGTGCCTTAAGGCCAAGGTCATACACATTTCGAGAGAAAGGAACATCGAAGTGGACTGTATGGACAGAATTGCAAAAGATTCGCATGATCTATTTGGAGTACGAGCATACCCCGAAGCGGCTCCTCGTGATGCTTGAACGCACCATGTTGTAGTTCCATTGTTGTTGTTTTTCTATTTCCGTATTGTAACAAAAAAAAGTGCCTCGTCTTGGATATGGTGAGAGAAGACGATGAGCTGTGTAAGTGGGAGAGGGGATTGTGTGTGGGGTAGTGTATGATAGGTAGGGGTGTCTGCGTGTTTAGTTTGCTATTTTTTTTTTAAATGAAAACTATCTAACATTTACACCTCAACTAAAAATATAAAATAAATAAAACTAACAAAATGAATTCTATTAAAACTAAAAAATATATTCCTATCCTATATATAAAAAACTCAAAAAAATAATAATAATAAAATCAAACTAATAACATAAGAAACTAAAAATGAATTAAATAACTAAAAATCTAATAAAACACACCTATTATATTTACATAAAAAATATAAAAATACCCGACACACAATCACGAATCCTAATATTTATAACTAAATGCACACAAATAAAATATAAAAATCCTAAAAATTATATACGACTCAAATAAAAATCTAAAAAATAATAAAATTACAAACTAAACACACACGAGCCTCACGTGATGGCTTAGACTCGGGTTAGACCTAGGGTTGGTACGAAAAAGAGCTTAGGGCTTCGAAACTGATCATGGGGAGCTCAAAAAGGGGCTTTTGGCTTCACGATACTTTGGTTTTCTTCATTGACAACTCTAAACTGCTAATTTTTCGCAATTACATCGATTTAGTATAATTTAATACTGCGACTGCATATTGACATGCGGAATAATAAAATACGAACACAATGCCATTTTTATTAAAAATGAGCGACTAAAATGCATATATTTGGGGTATAAAATAAACACTTTTGGGTGCTTATCGGCTACTAAATGTGTTCCCACACGCACCCCCTTACATGATACTTTGTCTGCTCCCACACATCACATGTGAGATTTTGAACATTTTCAAGAGCAAGTTGAGTATTTAGTCAAGACTTCACATAATTTGATGGATGTTTTTCATAGGATGTCACCACCTTTGGAAAACTCCTCCGAACCAAGTGATTGAGGTTTTGACTTCTTTGGAACCCAAACAAATCTGTCATGAAGTTTATTCTTGTATAATATTATCTATACTGCTAGACTTGAAGATACTCGAGGGTATTCACTGCTGAAGGAGGAACTACGATTTTTGTGGGTTCTTGCGGGATTTCATTGTAGTATTTAACTTGAAAGTTTGTAAGTTATGATTTATATTTTATTAGTGAAATAAAGGTTTTGCCCTGTGGGAATTTTTTCTGAAATTGTTTGTTTGCAGCTTATATGATTTTATGCTTTCAGGCACATAGATATTTAGGGTTTAATTAAAATTTAGAATTTGTGAGATTGACATCTAGTTAAATAAGTTAAGTCTATTGAAATATTGCGAAATCTAAAATTGGTATCACATCCGCCTTTACAATATTTTAAAATTTTTGGCATAAAAAATAAGTTTGGGATATAAAACTGAGTAAAATATATTTTTATTATAGATACTTTTTTTAAAAGCTAGTGGAAAATGCATAAAAAATATTAAAAACATTTTGTAAATTTTTTGGGGAAAAACTATAAAAACTTTTACAAAATATGAAAACGAGAAGAAAAATTAATTTGGGTTGTTATAACTTATAACAATAAATTAGGAATAAAAATAGACGAAATCTGTGATTAAAAACGGGGGGATTACATATAGGTCCCATTTGAAGAAATTTTCCATAAATAAGTCACTTGTCAACCATCAAATATGTCCTATTCTTATTTTTTTGGAAATTATATTTGACAAATATATCCATTTTATACCAATCATGAGTAATTATTGGGGGAAAATTATTGAAGTGTTTGACCCTTGTTTTTTCTTATTTGTTAATCTCCAAATGATCATAACTTTTGATTTACAAATTAATTTTTTGCAAATTTACTATTTTTGAAATATACTCACCGAGATCTGTCAAACAAGATTCATGAACATTAATTAGTTTTGATGAAAAAAATTATGCAGACAATATATATTTACTGTATGCACCAGGAAATGAAATTATTTTTATATCTGGGATGTTTTCACAAACACTAAACATTTATTGTGCTAATATTATACTAACTGTAAATATTTTCTGTTTTCATAAAAAACGAAGAGAACACATAAATTTTTATTTTTTTACTATTTTTTTATTGAATAAGAATCTTATTTTATAGTGCTCGATTAGTAGATTTCAAAAATATCAATTTTGTAAATTTTGGATTTGTATATTGAAAGTTATAGTTCTTTAAAGTTTGAAAAGAAATAAAGTAACTGCCAATTTAAATTTGGAGGGAATATAGGGGTAGGAGTATATTAGTAAGAACAAAATTCGTAAATTTAAAAAATGAACTTGATTAATGGTTGACTAGTCAATAGAATTTAAATAGGAAGATACTTTTCAAATAGTACTCCATATAATAATCCCCAAAAAACCTAAATCTCTAAAACAAAGTTGAAATAAAGTCCCATTTAAACCAACAATGGGTTTGAAATCCCATAAATCTCTCGAAAAAGAACACATTGATTTTTAACCAAAAAAACTATTTTCTAGCAAAAATGAATGATTTCCAGTAAAGTAAATACCTGTTTTCTAACAAGAAAAGGAAAGTAATTTCCAGTAAAAAATATTTTCCAAAAAAAAAGAGATAATTTTAAACAAAAATAAAACCTATTTTTAGCTTTAAAAAATTAAACCAAAAAAATCGCAAACAGAAAAAATAAAAAATTTCATGAGAGATCCTTCGAATCCAAGAACTCAACCCAAAATCAAAACCCAAAGAAAAATCAATCTACCACAATCCCTTTTGGAACAACAGATTTTAACACCTCTATATTAGATCCTTAACCTATAATAAATCCTACTCGGTCTCCCTCCCCACAATCTCACCTGTCCCGTCCATGTGACACCAACACGAGTTTGATAAGCGACATTTTTCTTAGGGTTTTGGGGGGATAAACCAACGGTGAAAACAGGGAGTCGATTTGGGTATGGTGGGGTTTGAGTTGGGGTTTGGGGGTGTTATGAGAGGTAAAGAGGAGAGAGAGAGATGGAGGTTTGAGATTGAGGGTGATGATTTGATGTGGGTTTTGAGACTGGGAGAGGGGTTTAGCCTTTCACCTCCGACAAGCGTGGGGTGGTGGTGGGCGGTGAGGGTGGTTTTGGATGGAGGTGGCCCATGACTGTCCGGGGTGGGGGTGGGGGTGGGTTATAGGGTTTTTGGTTTAGGAATTTTTTTTTATCCCTTTTAGTTATGTGCGACGAATGTGATTAGACTTTCCGTCCAAAAAGTTAATGACGTCAACCGTACTTGAAGTCATTTTTAAAGTTTAGGGGGTTGAGCAAATAAATAAGTTCGAGTAAAGTTCAGGGGCCCAAGCGCAAATCTAGTGTAGGCCTGGGGTTGCGGGGGCCCTTCCTGAACTTTAGCAAAATTTTTCATATATATATATATATATATATATATATATATATATATAATTTGAGGGGTGGTATGTGTATATTTTGAAAGTTAAAGTAACAAATATAGGCTTTTACGGTCTAGTCCCTTGAATGGACATTTTGGAATTTTTAACCGGGTCAAATAAATTTTAAACGATTAGGTCCATATAAATACCTTTTTAGTCATTTCATTAATTTGTTATCATTGACTTAACCAGCGATTGACAACATTTTCAATAAGCTAGGATCTTCTCTTTCACCTTTCCACTTCTGTCAAACAACTTCATTCTCTCCAATAACTTAGGATCTTTTTCTTCTTTCCATTTTTGTTCAACCAACTTTGTTCTGTCAAAGAAAGAAGGTATCAATTCATTTGAAGAAATCAATTCTTTCCGCTTCTGTTTAACCTAGATTTACCTTTACATTAATTCGATCATTTGTAAGTTTATACCTGTTATCAAGAAATATTTTTGCATGCCGATCAATTAAAATAGTTGGATGTATTTATTTTTGATTAATATAATCATTGTAATTGTGTAATTCATGTGCTGAGTTGACTCAAATATTGAATGAATAATTTGTGTGTGTGTTTTTATAATTTTATATTAATTTTATACGAATATATTTTGACTATGTGTTTTGATTTTTGTAACAGATTTTGTATGTATATGTTTGAATTATGTGTTCATGTGTGTGTCTTCATGTGTGTGTAGTTTATGTATATACAAGTTGTTCATGTAAATACCTAACAAAAAAATTGCAGTAAACTACACGCAAATTGATATAAAGTACACGTGAGTTTCTAATGATTAATTCTGATTTTATTTTTTGACATTAATTTAGCATAATGTTAATGTGCATTCACTTAGCTACTTTTGACTCATTACTTAATAGACTTTTCATGTGTTAGTTGGGCATTACTTTGTGGGTTCGCACCAGTAGCATTGACAAATCTTGAGGTTTACAACAATAAAGTCTTTTGTATATATCTCATATGAAAATTACAGTAAAGTACACGAAGTTTGATATAAAGTACACGTGATTTTCAAATGATTAATTCTCATTTATTTTTTGACATTAATTTGGCATAATGTTAATGTGCATTTACTTTTTTACTGTCGAATCATGCTTAATTGAGTAGTCATGTGTTAGTTGGTCACGTGTTTGTGGGTCTGTGCCAACGGCATTAATTAATTTTGAGCTTTAACAAAAGCATTTTCTGTTTTAATTTAATGCAGGTCATAATGGCAGTTGTAGGATTGCCCTGTATTGTTATTTGGATAATATGGCTTGGATTGAAATATTTGAAGACAGCTCATTAGATTTCATATGCAATGAGTTATGTATCAGGTTTTTGGATTTGAAAGTTGGATCTTTTTCCTTGAAGTACAGCTTCGATGATGAAAGCCGATTCATGTTGTTTTGTGATAAAGATGTTCGCTGTATATTGCGGTCTCAAGTGTTTCTCAAAGCTAATTTTATTTGGATATATGTCACTGATTCAACAACTTTGGCCACTATTACAATTCACGAATGGGTTGAATGCGTATATAGAATTTGTGAATGGGTTGACCGCAGTTATACAAGTTGCCAGAGGCTTGAATGCAATGGTACAAGTAGATAAAGGGTAGACCATATATCACTAACCATTGAGATTGATATTAGTAGTGGAGTAGAAAATGATGTTTATTTTGGAGGTGTGGAGCCGAGTAAGTCAAAAGTTTATCTGTCGAATGATTGGAAGACATATATTAGTCATGAAGAGTAGTGTTTCGAAGGAGGCGTGGAAAGTACGGTGTTGAAGTTGGTTTTAAGTATATATATATTTGAAGAATGATAAAACTCGGGTGACAACAAATTTTTATAAAAGGAGTAGTGAGAATTGCATGTGACGAGTTCATGCTTCATTATCAATTGTAAATGGTTACTTTTATATAAGAGGTTTGAACAATGATCATACTTGTACCGGTGTATATCTTAGTTCGTCAAGCAAATTGATGGAATCCAATTTGGTTTTGGCATTGCTTTCTAATGATCTAAGGGATAAACCGTTGCTGAGACCAATTGATGTAGTTAGACATATGAAGAAGAACTACGGTCTTGATATTGGTTATCATCATGCATGGCGTGGAAAAGAGATGGCTTCTACTGAGTTGCATGGTGATGAAAAAGTTTCCTATTTATTAATCAATGATTATAGGGAATTTCTATATCAGTATAATCCAGGATCACATTGCATTCTTGAAATGGAACCAGAGAGCAAACTATTCAAAGGAATTTTAGTAATGTTTGCAGGATCCATTGATGGAATTCAGTACTGCAAGCCTGTTTTGTTTCTTAATGGTGACTTTTTGAAGAGCCGCTACCATGGAACGATTTTGTTGGCAACTGCAAGGAATGTGAACAATGGTAAATGTGAAGCATTGGAGTTTATTGTACAATATTATGCCTTTACTTTGGGATTCTTTTATGTTCTTTCGACATAATATAAAATACATGAAAGACATTACAAAGCACACGCGAATATATAAGTGTACTTTGTAGTGATATGCATGTACTTTGTGGTCTATTTTTGTTATTTTCATAGAATTCCAAAGTATACGCATAAGATTAAAAAGTACACATGATTTTATCTTTTGTGTTATGTGTACTTTGTAATGTCATGCATGTACTTCAGGATTCCTTATTTGTTCTAGGCAAACTTTATAAATTACACGCACATAATTACAAGGTATACGTGAACTTCTGCACTACACCAAAACTGGGCTAATGGTCACGAACTTTATCCCTGACCAGGAAGGGTGGGTCGCGGATTTGGTCTGTGACCAAATTGGGCGTGACCAATTTCGGTGGTCACAACCCAAATCCCTGACCCAAAGCCTGGTCACGGATTCCCCATAGTCACAGATGTGGTCACGACCCATAGCCCTGACCCTAATTGTATGCATGGTCATGTCCCAAATCCGCGACCACTTCACGATTAAAGACCATGTGGTCACGACTTTGAACCGTGACCAGTTCTTTGTGTGATACATCTTTGTCACGGCTTAAGGACGTGACCAAACTTACTGTATATATGATATTGTCACGACTATGGACTGTGACCAATCTTACAATAAAGATAACATTATCACAGATTGGGGCTGTGACTATACTTACTGTGCATAAAATATTGTCACGACTTTAGGCTGTGACCAGTTTTAATAATAATAATTAAAAAAAAATCCTCGAATCGGGCGGCCAATAGGTCAGCTGCTGCAAGTGCTCCTTAGGTGACCTCGAGGGAGTCCTGTGCTCTAAAATCGTGGATACTTTTATAAAATATTTTCTACGTGTTGGAGCATACTTTTTCGTCAAAATTTGAGAATGAGTATTTTTCCTAAGTATTGGAGCGGACATTAAAATATTAATTTTTAACGCAACAATTGTTTAAATGACATTTGTACGTCGTTCGAACGACATGGCTGTGTCGCGCGATGTCGTTCAAATGACATCTGTCCTTCGTTCGCGCGAGAACCTTATTTCATTTGAATGAGCTTGTATTTCGAGGCGGCGCATTTTTATTATAAATACTCATTAAATGGTTTCGTTTTCTTTAAGAAGTCTTAGCGTTTTATAGAACAAAAAAACTGCGAAAGCAGAATTCTTTTGGCTTCTTCCTTTTATGGTTTAATTCCTCTTTTTGTTTACAATTCACAAAACTCCCATATGCTTTAGTGAATTGTTTTGGTGTTCAAGAACAAACTTTTGCTGTTGTTTACCTTTGTGGGGAGAACTCTACAACCGGATAGCTGCGTTCTATTGGGATGGAGTCTCCACGGAGTGTTTTGGGCTGCGGTCCTTGTGGTATAGCTGCGCGTGAACCACTGCAGATTTCTAGCCGTTGCTTTGGAGGTTTGACGAAGACACCATACGTTACACACGTGGGCGATTATCAGTTTGTATGTAAGTCAATGTTCTTGTAAATTCTTCAAAGTTCTAGAAATAAAAAGGTTTTGCCCTGCGGGAATTTTTCCTGAAATTTGTGTCGCATGCTATATTTATTTATGGGTTGACACATGCACACACATAGTCGCATGTTTAGGGGCTGAATTGATTTGTTTTAAAAATATACTCTAATTAAATAAGGTTTACTGGGAAACTTGCAAATTAATTTAAATCGGTATCATACACCGCGTTCCTACGATTTTACATATTGGTATCAGAGCGGGTTACGCTAATTTATCGCGTGATCCTGATTTTTTAAGGATTTATTTATTTTTGATACAATTTGACTTCTCACGTCGTCAAATTGGTATCAGAGCAGGTTGCGCTAATTTATCGCGTATTCCTATTTTCCACAAAATCGTGTGATATTGATTTTTTTAAAAAAAAATGTTTTGTGAAAAATTGCAATTTTTCAATGGAACGCTCATCTAATGAGGAGCCTATTTTTGAAAAAGTTCACGACAGTGATGAAAATTTAAAAGTTTTGAATTTGAATCTTTGCAAAAGAATTAAAGTTTTGGAAAAAGAAAATTCTCGTTTTAAATCTGCGATGGATTTTTTGCAAACGGTTCAAAATCAAAGAAACTTTTATCGTGAAAAATTTGTTTCCTTGGACCATGACTTTGTTGCTTTAAAATTGTCCAAGAAGGAGAATGATGATAGGGTCCTATTTTTAGAAGAAGAATTGGAGGACCTTAAAAATTCGATGGTTTGTGTTTGTGCCGAAGAGGACAAAAATATTTTAGTCAACAAGTTTGTGGCACGTGAAGAGACTCTTAGGAAAAAGTTTTCTTTGATTGAGGGAGAGAGAGATATCCTTTTAGGAATTGTTGAGAATTTGAAAAAGGTGTCCCTTAAATTGGAAGAGTCTAATTCTTTGCTTGAGTAAAAAATTTTGAAGTTAAAAAATGATTTGACAGACTCGAGTAGGTTTGATAGTGATGATAATGCCTCATCTTGTTCTCATGATTCTAGTACTAAAGCCAAAACCATTATTTATTTTAGAGGGTCAACCGTTCCTAAGGACATTAGAAAATTTTAACCCATAGGTGTCGTTCCACTCGTTTATACATGTTCATATTGTGGTAGGAAAGGTCACCTTAGGCGATTTTATTTTGATCTTGGAAAAAGTCCTAGGAAGTTTGTGTCTAGTGTTCCCGTGGTTCCCAAATACCCCACACGATGTTTGACATCTATTTGGGTTAGGAAATCACTTTTGGATACGCTAGATTTTAGACAAGTTGATTCCCGTTTGGTGGCACATGATTCTTCTCTTGTCATATCATATAGATGAGTGTGTTCGCATGTTTGTCATACGCTAGTTTTTGATTCATGATATGTATGTTTGCTAGTGTTGTGACATGTACTTTTTGTATTAAATTTTTTCTTTTGAAATTTTTTGAAAAATACAAAAATATTTTATTTTGATAAATTTTTTTGAAAAATCCAAAAAGAGTTTTGTATTTTGTTTACACATTTTATGGATATACACTTAGGATGACCGAGTCACAACATCATTCCATTTTTTTCACGTGACTATTTGATAGTGTTTTGAGTCAATATATCATGTCATCTTTGTGCTTTATAATATGTGGAGTCATTAAGATGTAATTAAGTGTTACTTCCTACATGTTTGGTACAAGATTTCCTTTATTACACACATGCCCGAATTTGTTTGATTATTGTGCTTGTCTTATCAAATGTTGGTTGGGTGTTTTCACTTCAATACTATCCTTAAAACGAACCAAGCGTGATAAAACTTGATAAGAAAGTTGTGCATGTAAGAGCCGTTTGTGAGTTTCTGTACTTTGTTTGAAAATGGGGAAGGATTACGAAAGATTATCATTTATCCTTTGTGTAAGGACACAAGTCTCCGATTGAGTCTTAATGTAGTGTTGGCTGAATTTCGGATAAAAACATTTGAGTCATAGGATATTGTTCATGTGTATCCATCCAAGTCTATGACGTGTTAGTTGAAGACGTAGCGGCCAAGAGTATAAAAACTTTATCATTTGCCGGGTTTATTGTACCTCATTTCTACGTCACCAACATTTTTCTAATTACTCCTCAGGTTTGAATGAAATACATATATATAGGAGTTTGGAACATTTTTTTATTGGGTGTTCTTTTTGTTTAAATTGATGGTTATTTTCAAAATCTTTCTTTAAATCTTTAAAATAAAGTTTATGGGCTAAACTCGAATTTTAAGCTTTCTGAGATTTCGTTCGAAGTTGCCGTTCGAACGAGCATTTTATTCGAATGAGGTTTGCCAATGACTTGCCACTGGAACTTCGTTAGATAGTTCGTTCAAACGAAATGTCGTTCGAACGAGATTTCCGGCGGGAAAATTATTTGGCAGTTTTTCACCTCTATCCCACTACTTTTTTTCCACTAACTTTTGACAGACTTAATATGTGTGGGAACCAACTTTTTCAAACCGCCTTTTCACATACAACAATCTCCAAGAGAGAGCTTGAGAGATTAATTCCAAAAAGAAAGAGTTCAAGTTTTGAGTGTTTTGTTTTTTCAAGAAAAATCCTTAAACACTTTTATTTCACCCAATTGTTTAGTTTATCCAAGTTCCTTAATATATATACTTTGCTTGGAGTTTTAGCACCGGTTTATCTCTACCATTGGAAGAGTGTTTGGGTTTACTTCTACATCCCATAAATAAGGAGTTCGTTGTTTTGCTGCGGCATTCTCACATGGTGAAAGGCATCATATGTGGTTGATGGTTGTTCCTATAGTCCGATCGGTGGATTCCGAGACTGCGGTGGACCTCCGTGGATATTCACTAGGCAGAGGTGTGTACAAGAAGAAGCATCGGGGATTGGACGGAGTCAAGTCGAGTGTTTGTAAGTCTTTTTGTCTTGTACTTGTAAAACCGTACTTAGTAGATTTGAGGCTAGGGCCGTCCGAGTTTTTTCTCGTTGTGGATTTTTTCTCGTACATTGCGGTGTTGTGATTATTTGTTTATTTTATCTTTTGCAAAATTCACATTAGATGCTGCTTAGGTAAAAAGATAAAATTGGTTTAAATCACTACTCATGCTTAAGTCGTTGCAAAATTAATTTGGGTAAATATTAATTTAATTCAAGTCATCATTTAATTTGTTAAAATTAGTTTGACCTAATTTGGTAATATTGAAAATATGGGTTAGAAAAATTTCTAGGACTTGGGTTAAATTGATTTAAGTGAATATTTTGTGTCGTCTAATTTAATTTCGCTTTGAAATTTATTTAATTTTAATTTGACAAAAATTAAAATTAGTTGTTTGTGTGTGTTGGGTTGGGCCATGCTTATTTCGCATCTTTAAAAGGAAATTACTTTTTGAAAAATTTAAAATTGGGGGTCCCATCGTCTACAAAGTGGTATCAGAGAGGGATCGCTAAATTATTGCGTTTAAGATCCTTTAAAATATTTTTGACTAAAATGGAATTTTTCCCATTTTCAAAATTTCCTGTTTTCGATGGTTCCAACTACGCGTATTGGAAAGCGCGTATGAAATCGACACTTAGGTCTATCGACGAGAGGGTTTGGTTGTCTGTAGTTAACGGGTGGTCCCCACCCATACATTTTGTAGATAATGAGCGTGCTCCCAAACCCACCGATAGATGGAGTGAGAATGAATTTAAACTTGCTAACTTTAATTCCCGTGTCTTAAATGCCTTGTTTAGTGCGGTCACACCGGATGAATTCGGATGCATTATGACGTGTGAAACCGCTAAAGAAGCTTGAGATATTTTACAACTCACTCATGAAGTAACTAGTGTCGTAAAAGATTTAAAACTCCAAAACCTCACCACTCAATTTGAAACCATCAAAATGAATGAAAAAGAAACTTTTGATGAATTTTATGCTAGACGTTCCGATATCGTTAATTCATCTTTTAACTTAGGAGAGAATATACCCGACAACCGAGTAGTAAAGAAAATTTTAAGGTCCCTACCCGATAGATTTATTACTAAGGTGACCGTGTTAAATTTTTTGCCCACTTTAGCCTCTACGAAATTAGAAGATCCCGTAGGTGATTTACAAACCTATGAACTAGACATGTTTCCTTCCAGAACTGAAAAAAAAATAGAAAAGGGCGTTGCTTTGAAAGCCCTAAAGGAGGAAAAACAAGTAGTAGAGAATGAAAGTGAGAGTGACTCGAAAGATATGACTATGTTTGCTAGGAAGTTTCAAAAATTTCTTAAATTTAATAAAGATAAATTTAAAAATGATTTTAAGAAATTTGAAAAGTCTAAGCATGACAAAGACGAAAAGATCCCTAAAACTTATAATGAAAATTTAAATAGGGACAAGTCAAATAGGTGTTATGGTTGTGAAGGGTACGACCATAGGGAAAAAGAGTGCCCCACTAAACTAAGGAGAGAGGGTGAGCAACCAATTTCTTATAATGCAACCCTTAGTGATAGTGATAAGGAAGAGGGACCCGATTCCACCACTAAGCCCAACTTTGTGGCTTTTATGGCTAGTCATGTGAGTACCGATAATGAATCTTTCCATGAAGATATTCAAATACATGACACTTCCGAGGTCAAAGTTTATGATTCCCTTACTTTTCATGGTTGTGAGTGTGAAAAAGAGAAAGAAAGTGATGATGAGGTTGATGTGAGTGAACTTCAATTTGCATTTCAAGAATTATTTGAAGAATCTATCAAATTAAAAAGAGTAAATTTGAAGTTAGAATCTTGTTTGAAAGAGCGTGTTGAGGTAATTAATGAGAATGTTTTAGTGGAAAACCTTAGGACACGTGAGAGAGCTCTTCGTGAGAAGCTTGAATATGTAGAAGGCGAGAGAGATAGCCTTAAAGGTTTAATGGAATCCTTAAAAAAGGAGCTTCTTGCATTTGAAGAGCGGAATGTTTTATTAGAGTCTAACATTTTAGAATTAGAAAATAAATTAAAAGACTATAGTAAAGTCAAATTTGATTTGGAGTGTCGTTCGAAGAAATTAGATAAAATCTTAGGAACGGTCCAAATTAAAAATGACACTTGTGGTTTAGGCTTCGATACTTGTAATGAGTCAACTCATAAAGCCAAAACCAATGTTTTATGAGAATCTTCTAGGAACAATTTTATAGATCATTCCTTAGGTAAGTCTTTTCGCCAAGTCTTAAGGTGATCTCATTGTGGTCGAAAAGGTCATCTTAGAAAATTTGGTTTTGATCTTAAACAAGGTCCTAGAAAATCCCAATGTAAGGCAACCGAGGTAGCCAAGATTACACCCCGAGATAGTCATTCGTCATTAGTTTGGGTTAGGAGATCCGACTTGGTAGCTTTACAAGATAGGATTTTTGATTCTCATTTACTTTCACATGCTTCCTCCCTTGCAAAATCTAAAGGTTGAATGTGTTAGTTGTTTGCATATTTTAGCTTTTGTAATTCATGATATATTATCATGCTAATTGTATGCTTCTTAATCATTTTCTAGTCTATGCTCTATGCTTAATCACATGCTAGAATTATGATTCTTGTTTATCTTTTGTATTATATTTTCTTTCATTTTAGTTTGCATTAAATGAAAAATACAAAAAGATTTTTGTTTATCATATGTGTTTTTCCTTGTTAGTACTTTAGGCTTTATGAAAAATACAAATGATTTTGTTTTGTCTTTTGAGTAAATATATTTATTTTTAGTTAAAAATTTCAAAAACTCAAAAAGATGTTTTTGTGTGTATTTTAGTTTGACACACTCTATGTGGCATATATTTGTGTTTGAATCCCTTGTTTTTCGTTTCCATGTGGCTAGAACTTTTGGTTTAGATTGTCAATCCTTAAAATGTTCTTTACCATTGATGATGCTGGAAATAGCACCACCCTTCAAGGTGTTTGTAAGCTCAATTCAATGTTAACAATGGCAGTATAAAGGCATATAGTAGAAGGAGGTGAGGAGAAGAGGAAGATCACCAAACTATAAGTGGTTCAGCCAATCAGGCCTACGTCCACTGTGCAAGTGTGTGATTAATATCACTGTATGAGGGCTCTAATGGCCATATATACAAAACTCTCAAGCTTTCTCTCTCTACTGTGTAAAATGACAGAGTTTCATCCAGGGTTACTAATTTCGGATCCCTTTTAAGGAGGAGAAGACAAGTATATATAGTAGCTGGGAGGTGTAGTGTACCCCCCATGCATGCAATGAGCATGTGTGTGTTGATCTAGCCAATGTGATGAAGACAGCTGTCCATGTCACATGTAGAGAATGATGATGGAATATTCCCACCACGTGGGGGGAATGATTTGTTATAACTGATTTGTGTCCACGTGTCCTTATCCACACATATGCCAATAAGAGCTCGACCATCTCAGCTTGGTCACAACCTCGGCCTGGAAGAGTCCGAGGTTGGTAAGGTCTAGCTGTTTATTCAATCCGAGATGCAACATAATGGTATCGTCTTATGTGAAGCCGAGGTGAGGTAAGTGAAGGCAAAAGGTCGGCCTGGGCCGAGGCTAAGCTGGAACATGTGAGAAACATCGGCTGATTCCCTGCTGAAGTTGGCCTTGATGGAGGTCAAGCTTATGTAACCCGGCCTACTCCTAGCCGAGGTTGTCAGTACCTGAATGATCTGATGAATAACTATTCCATGTGTCGTGAGGACTTCTCTTGATGAGGTTGGTAGTAACCTCGGCCATGGCCGACCTTGCTATGACCAAGGCTGTTGGTCATTGATCCATAGCCCTTCCAACGTCGACCACGTCCTTGGTCGAGGTTGATGTCTCAGAGCCGAGGTGGTGTATTTGGGGCATATCAATCACCCCTAGCCATTAGTTACCTATATGGTCAGGTATCTAAGGGGTGTATCGGTCTGAGGTTGGATTTCTTCTTGTGTCAAATATCATCTTGACAAGTGTCAACCATTGGAGTAGGTAGCGTGCCTGACAGGTTTGATGATGGATGTCTTTTGGGCTCCCAAGGAAATGATGGGCCTTGGGAGGTGTGCTCCCATACTTAAGGTTTAAACCCCCAATCTTCTCTTTCTTCCTCATTTCTCTCCTTTTCCAGCCTCGAGTAACTTCTGTAACTCTCTCTCTCTACAAGAACTTCTTGGTTTCGAAGTGCATTTTGGTGCCCCTTCCCCTGCTTCTCTTCGCTCTCCTTCAGGTACCTCTTGCCATCCCTTCTTCTTTATTTTTATGCCTTGGTATTGTTTTTCCTTTTTCTGGTGAGCTTTAAGAGATTTTCAGTGAGATCTTCATTTTTTCCGGCGAACTGTTCTGGTGTGTTCTTCGTGGTTATTGCTCAAAATTTGATAGTTTGATCCTTAATTGCATCATTCCGTTTGCCAGTCTTTGTTTGTTGCTTAGGAGAGTTGTAAGTGTAGGGTCTGCCTCTTATGCTCAGACCTCTTTTCCAACTCTTAGAGGAGTTCCCCTCTCTCAGAGAGAAGACTTTAGAGAAAATTAGGCAAATAGAAAGAGCGCAGGAGGAAGCTCGTAGGTCAGAGGAATTCCCCCTCAGACCTATCTTTCCACCACCTCTGAAGGTCGTATATCCTGAACCATCCGAACCAGCTAACTAAGTAGAGGTCCCTGCTAAACCCTCGCCAATCTCTGAGTCTGAGTCATCCTCCTCAGACCCTATGTCTGTGGACTCTTTTCAAGAGGCTATGGATTTCTCAACTTGGCAAGATCAGGCCCCTGATCAAGCGGAGGTTTCCAGTCAAGCCTCATCCCATAAAAGTTCAAGCACATCATCCTCTTCCTCCGAGGTTGAAATTTTTAGGCCAAGTGTGGCGGTTCCGCTAATTTTTGAAGCCATACCCTTGTCGGCTGTCACAGGGGCTGAGTTCGCTCAAAGGTTTCCAAGTGGTGCCCCATCGTCTGCTTAGGCCGACACTGAGTTAGATGATGCTGCTGCTGCTGAGAGCGATGTTGACATCTCTGAGGAGGTCGAGATTGAGAGTACAGTCAATGAGGTCGACCTTCTTTGCTTCAGATACTTATATTCCATAAGCCCCTCCATAAAGCTCAGGAGACCTCTGAGGGAAGAGAGGGATTATCACGACCGAGATGGTGAGATCTGCTTGTACGAGCAGATGTTCAAGTTGGGGTTTCGTCTTCCCATCCATCCCATCATCAAGTCTATATTGTCCTATATCAACTTGGCCCCTTCCCCGTTGTCACCCAATGCTTGGAGGGTGATAATTGGAGCCATTGTCTTATGGAGGGTTGTTCATCACTCAGACCTTCCTGTCCAAGTCTTTATAGGATGCTATGCCCCTTCATCTGCCATAAACCATCCGAGTTATTATCATTTTGTAGCTCAAAAACCTGAAAAGAAGATAGTTCAGATAACTCAAACCTCTAACCATAACTGAAAGCCACGCTATTTTTTTGGCTCAGGGCCATAGGAATTTGGCCCATGTACCCCCTCTTCCTCACTAGAGCCGAGGATGACTATAAGATGGGCAAAGGTTACAATGGCTGCTAAGGTCGACCCTGGTCTAAGCCAGCAAAATCTTTAGAAGGTCAAAGACCTTCAGGATCAGGGGGCGCATGATCTGCTCATAAGATTTGAACACTTGATGAACCCCCACTACCTCTCTGAGACTGGTTTAGGGGGAAGTCCTCTTACAGAGCTTGGTAAGTTTCTTATTTCAACAAGTTATACCTCTGAACATATGTATATCTGATTCTCTAACTCAGACCTTTCTATTTTGCAGAGCGTTCGAAGGGAATATCTGACGAGCTGTGGGAAATGGTAGCACCAAGTTTAACGAGGCTCATAAAAAAGGAAGGTCTAACCACTCCTCCTCCCCCTCCATATACCTCAAGGGTTGAGGACACTAAGAAGAGGAAGGTTACTGACCCTTCCCCTGAGGATCAGAGGCAGAAGAAGAAAGGAGGAGGTCGTGCCATCCCCATTTCCTCTGAGGATGCATTGGCTGCTCGTATAGAGCAACTAAAAATAAATGATAGCATCATAGGCCACAGTTTGTAGGCGTTGGATGCCATCGACTCTGCTATGATCGATGCTGACAAACGCTTTTGTCGATCTATGGACACTCTTTTGCTGGTTGAGTTTGGCCTTCACAGGTCTATTCAGGTATGACTTCGAATTTTAGTTTAGCTCAAGTGTAACCTTTGTTTTGAATTTCAACTTATATACACGACCACATGATTTGTAGGGCCTCGCTGCTATGCATCATCTTGCCAACTGGACTCTGAAGAAGTTGCCCCTCATCCATAAAGGCCAAGAGGCTGAGAAGGTGCAATGCTCTCTGAATGCAGAGGTAGACCGTTTGAAGTTTGCCTCTAAGGAGTCTGATATGAAGGTTAAGGAGTTGGAGAAAGAGATATCCAAACTTATAAAGGACCACACTACTGCCTTGAAGGCCAAGGATGACGTTCTCTAGTAGAAAGTTGATGCTTCAGTGAAGGCAACCCTTGAGGATGCCTCTGAGGGGATTCTGGCTGAATACAAAGTCTCCGATGAATTCATCAGCTTCGGCTTTGAGTACCTCGAGAGAGGTATTAAGGCTACTGGAAAATGGGCGACTGCTAAGGAGAAGGAGTCGGGTAGCTTGAAAGCCTCTGACTTTGTGGGTTTGGGTTTTTCTAACCCCCAATTTGCCCAAGCCCTTCAGGAGGTCGAAGAGGAAAATACTGCCCCGGCAGAGACTATGCCCCAGGATGTTACAGAGACTGAAGGATCCAACCCCAGAGAGGATGGGGCTGAGGTGACCAACGTCGGCCCGGGGAATCAGGCCAAGGATGCCAACACTCTCCCTTCAAATCCTTAGGCTATTTTTGTGAAGCTTTTGTACTTTTTTATAACCCCTGATTAGTTGTAACCTCTGAAGAACATCGTCAACTTATATTTTTGCATTTTACAATTGGATGACAACCTCTGAGGAGGGTTTTTATTTCTTCAGTTGTTGATTTTTTGAATGCTTCTTTGCCATGCGATGTTCAGCTCTGAAATCTTATTGCAATGATGTCTGTTTAAACTAAATTAATAGTCTTACCTCAGACCTTGTCACCACATTATAATGTTTTAAGGTATGAGGTCATCACTAAGATGTTATCCCCATAAGTAATTTCACCAAATTAATGATGTTAAGGGTCTGAGGTCATCCAAGTATGATGTTTGACCTTAGACCTTGCCACCAAATAATGATGTTATAAGGTCTGAGGTCATCACTAAGATGTTATCCCCATAAGTAATTTCACCAAATTAATGATGTTAAGGGTCTGAGGTCATCCAAGTATGATGTCCGACCTCAGACCTTGCCACCAAATAATGATGTTATAAGGTCCGAGGTCATCCAAGTAGGATGTCTGACCTCAGACCTTGTCACCACATTATGATGTTTTAAGGTCTGAGGTCATCGCTAAAATGTTATCCCCATAAGTAATTTCACCAAATTAATGATGTTAAGGGTCTGAGGTCATCTAAGTATGATGTCCGACCTCAGACCTTGCCACCAAATAATGATGTTATAAGGTCTGAGGTCATCCAAGTAGGATGTCTGACCTCAGACCTTGTCACCACATTATGATGTTTTAAGGTCTGAGGTCATCGCTAAAATGTTATCCCCATAAGTAATTTCACCAAATTAATGATGTTAAGGGTCTGAGGTCAACCAAGTATGATGTCTGACCTCAGACCTTGCCACCAAATAATGATGTTTTAAGGTCTGAGGTCATCACTAAGATGTTATCCTCATAAATAATTTCACCAAATTAATGATGTTAAAGGTATGAGGTCATCCAAGTATGATGTCTGACCTCAGACCTTGCCACCAAATAATGATGTTAAGGGTCTGAGGTCATCCAAGTAGGATGTCTGACCTCAGACATTGTCACCACATTATGATGTTTTAAGGTCTGAGGTCATCACTAAGATGTCATCCTCATAAATAATTTCACCAAATTAATGATGTTAAACGTATGACCCCATCCAAGTATGATGTCTGACCTCAGACCTTGTCACCACATTATGATGTTTTAAGGTCTGAGGTCATCACTAAGATGTTATCCTCATACATTTTATCATTAGAGCTCGATGAACCAAGAACCAACATGGAAACTGATACCTTATTAATAATCTCTTCATAAGATGATATATTTACATAAATTTCTTGCAACATCATATGTAATACTTCTTCAAATGATCAGTGTTCCAGGGATTGGCAAAAGGTTCCCCCTCTAGTTTTCTAGCCTGAGGTCCCGGGTACAACCCCTTCGACCACTTTATAGGGACCGTGGCAGTTTGGGTGGAGTTTGTTTACCTTTTGTAGCGTCCTCTTCAGTACTAAGTCTCCCATGGCAATGGGTCTTGGTTTTACCATTTGATTGTAGAATTTTACTACTCTCTGCTGGTACGCTACTTGTTTGATTTCTGCATCTTCTCTTCTCTCTTCTATCAAATCTAGGTCTAGCCTTCTCTTTTACCTATTTTTATCAGGGTCATAGTTCTGAACCCTATGAGTAGGGAGTCCCACTTCTATTGGTATAACGGTCTCTGAGCCATGTGTTATCATGAACGGGGTTTCTCCTGTCAGTGTTCTTGTCGTTGTACTGTAGGCCCATAACACAACATAAACCTCTTCGGTCCATCTCCCCTTAGCTTCTTCTAACCTCTTCTTGATTCCATCAAGGATTGTTCTATTTGAGACTTCGATCTGATTGTTGCCTGAGGCCGTCCAGGAGAAGAGAAAATTGCTTTATCCTAACTCTTTCACAATATTTTTCTAAGGAAGAGTTCTTAAACTGGGTTCCATTGTCTGAGATGAGAGTGTTCGGGAGGCCGTGTCTGCATATGATGTTCCTCCAAATAAATTGGAAGGTCTTCTGCTCTATAATCGTTATCATCGGCTCTGCCTCTACCCACTTTGAAAAGTAATTAATGGTAACTATTAGAAACCGATAATTATTGGCAGCTCTCGGCAGTGGTCCTACTAAATCAATTCCCCATACTACAAATGGCCAAGGGGAAGTGATTTATGTCATAGGTTGATGAGGTTGATGAGGAATAGTGGAGAATCTCTAACATTTATCACACCTCTTCACGTAAGCTGCAACATCTTTGGCCAAGGTTGGCCACCAGTACCCCTGTGTAATAATTCTCTTGGCCAAGGGTCTTCCTCCTATGTGAATGGAGTAAGAACCCTCATGTACCTCCTGTAAGATGTGAGGAACTTCTGTGGGATGGACACATCTGAGGAGAGGCAATAGGAACCCCTTCTTATATAGGATGTCTCTTACTATGGAGAATTTCGTAGCCCTGTATCTTAGTTTCCTCCTTTCCAGCTTTGATTCCAGCAGCTCTCCCTCTTTGATATATCTGACGAGGGGGTCCATCCGTGAATCTCCTAGATTCAAATTGAGACAAGGGTTGCTAACCGCTTCTTCCTCAATGGTCACTTTTGGTAAGACCTCGACAGGAACTGTCCTTCTGATGTCTGTCCTCGTCGCTGAAGCCAACCTTGCTAATGCATCTGCGTGGCTGTTGTTTTGTCGAGGTACTCTCTTCAATTTTGTCTCTTCAAAATATTCTAACATCATTCTCACCCTCTTCAGATACCTAGCCATCCGTTCATCTTTGGCCTCATAGACCCCCAATACTTGATTGACAACTAACCTTGAGTCTCTATAAAGTAGGAGTCATCTTACTCCGAGAGTCTTTGCCAATGAGAGACCTGCTATCATGGCCTCATATTCTAACTCATTGTTAGATGCCTTAAAGTTGAACCTCAAAGTGTATTCAATGTTAGCACCATCTGGAGCTGAAAGTATCAACCCTGCACCGCTTCCATTGTCACAAGAAGAACCGTCAACGAAGAGATTCCAGATGTCTGTATCTGATGAGAAGGCCCCTTTCGACATGATTCCTTGCTTGAAGAGGTACCGATCCTCCTCGTTCTCTGCTATTCCGCTCCTAATCTTCTTGGATACAACCTATTATTGATCTCGGAAGACATTTGGTGCAACCTCTTCTGGTTATCATAAGATACTGTTGTTTGACCCTTCAGCATCCGCTAGGTCATTCTCTACCTCGACCTCTTCCCATGTGAACTCGGTAACGAAGTCTAAGAGGGCCTTCCCTTTGATGGCTACCCTAGGTTGATAAGTAAGGTCATACTCTCCTAACTCAATGGACCAGGTTATCAATCTTCCAGACTTCTCAAGTTTATGGAGGACCTATCTTAGTGGGGAATCGGTGAGGATGACCATCAAATGGGCTTGGAAGTAGGGCTTCATTTTCCTTGAAGTATGTATCAGGGCGTAGGCTAACGTTTTCATACGCGGATAATTTTGCTCAGAGCCTTGAAGGGCTTTACTGTTGAAATATACGGGCCTTTGGACCCCAACGTCTTCCCGTACTATGGCTGCACTTATGGCTGATTGAGAGACTGCTAGATAAACATATAATTTCTCTCCTACTATGGGCCGAGATAATAACAAGGGAGATCCTAGGTAAGACTTAAGTTGGTTAAAAGCCTCTTCACACTCTTCACCCCACTGGAAGGCCTTTCTAAGCACCTTAAAGAATGGAAGGCACTTGTCCGTTGCTCTGGAAATAAACCTGTTGAGTGTGGCCACTCTCCCTATGAGCCTTTGGACATCCTTGATACTCCTTGGCGTCTTCATGTCAAGCAAAGCCTTAATTTTCTCAGGGTTTGCTTCTATTCCTCTTTGATTGACGATGAACCCAAGGAACTTACCAGCTCCTACCCCGAAGACACACTTCGTTGGATTGAGCTTTATTCTGTAAAGGTCCATGGTATCGAAAGTCTTTTCCAAGTCTTCCACGTGGGTGTAGGCCTTTAAGCTCTTCATCAACATGTCGTCTACATACACCTCCATAGTCTTGCCTATCTGGTCTTCGAACATCTTATTCACAAGATGTTGATATGTTTCTCCTGCATTTTTTAAACCGAAGGGCATCACTTTGCAGCAATATGTCCCTTTATCGGTGATGAAGGCTGTCTTCTTTGAGTCTTCTATATCCATGAAGATCTGATTTTAGCCTGAATACGCGTCCATGAAGCTCATGAGCTCATGCCCTGCAGTAGCATCTACCATCTGATCTATTCGAGGTAAGGGATAGCTGTATTTTGGGCAAGACTTGTTCAGGTCAGTAAAATCAACGCACATTCTCCATTTTCCATTGGTCTTGGGCACAATGACTGCATTCGATAGCCGCTCTGGATATATGACTTCTCTGATAAATTTAGCCTCTTCTAATTTTTTAACCTCTTCCCAAGTGATGTCGTACTTCTCCCTGGAGTAAACTCTTCGCCTTTGTTTGATAGGCCTGGCATCTTTGGTCACGTTGAGCTTGTGAAACATAACCCTAGGGTCGATGCCGGATATGTTCGCGTGACTCCAAGCGAAGACACTCTGCCTCTTCCTTAGGAATTTTATCAGCTCTTCCTTGATTTCTGCTTTTAAGGCTTTGTCGATCTGGACGGTTTTTTCTAGCTCGTCCTCATTAAGGAAGATGGATTCTACCTGTTTCGCGGCCTCTCCCTTCTTTAACTTTGTTTCATCCCTCGATTCGAGTGTATCAATGTTATAAGTGGTGGTTTCCCTCTTGTGGGCCTCTCTCTCTTCGATCGAGTTGAAGTAGCATTCCCGTGCTATGGTCTGGTCACCCTGCACTTCCCCTACCCCATAGGGGGTCGATAATTTTAGCATCTGGTGAACCGTTGACGGCACAACCTCAAACTCCTTGAGGGATACTCTTCCTATGATGAGGTTATAGGCCGAGAAGACGTTTTCGTCCATAACAAAAAAATTAATCTTTCGAGTCAAACTTTTAGGCCACTCATCTCCCATCCGTACGTCCATCTCGTACGTGCCCAATGGGTGGACTTTTTCACCGCTGAAGCCCAATAAAGGATAATGATAGGGTACCAACCTAGCTCTGCTAAGACCTAAGCTCTTGAAGCAGGGCCAAAACATCACGTCTGCTGAACTCCCCCCATCCACGAGGATTATCTGCACCTCGCATCCATGCACTCTTATTGTTATTACCAAAGGGTCATCATGTGGGGCTAAGATACCTTTGAAGTCAAGTCGGGAGAACCCAACTATAAGGGTGTCCATGTCCACCTTCTTTCTCTTCTGCACTGTATCGGAAGACGTTAGATTTACAACTTCAAGTTTGGCCACTGACTTGGCCTCTGCCACATGAGCTTTCCTGTCAGCCACTTCAGAGCCACCTCCAGCGAGTCCTCCGCATATGGTGTCAACACCAAAGGAGATCATGCCCACCCTCTTTACCAGGGTGTTGTCATCTTTTGGCGGGAGGTCCGGATCGTCTTCATCATCACCTTTCGAATCATTGTCTCTTCCAGCTGGGGCATTGTCATGGCATCTGTCATTTCTCCTCTTTTTAGGGTCATCTCTTTCAACTTTAGGAGCCTTTCCATCAACATACTTCCTCAACTTTCCAGATTTTAACATCTTTTTAATCTCATCCTTCAAGGCGAAGCACCTGTCTGTAACATGGCCATGGTCTTGGTGGAACTCGTACCACAGGTTCTTGTTCCTCTTATGCAAATGGGCCTTCAGTTTCTCCGACCACCTTAGAGACCTATCATTCTTGATCTCGTTGAGGATATGTTCATAGCTCACAGTTAGAGGAGTATAGTGAGCGAACTTATCGTCGGCTGACCTCTTCTTTCCATCTTTCTTTCTTTGGGACTTCTCGCTACTGTCGTAGTTCTCATCCTCATACTTGGCGGCCATTACCTCTTCGGCATTCATGACTTTTCTCACAGTTGCCAATAGCTCTGCCATAGACCTGGGAGGGTCTTTTGTGAGTTCCCACAATAACTTCCCTTTCTGAAGACCTCCTATGAGGGCGATCATGGCTATATTCTCTTCTTAATCTTCAACCTCAAGGTTTTTTTTGGACCTGGCGATGTAGTCTCTTAGGCTCTCATCTTTTCCTTGCTTGACATACAGCAGATGAGTGGTCTTCTTTTGAGATCTTACCCCAAAACAGAAGTTGTGAATGAATAGTTCAGCTAAGCCCTTGAAGTTCTCAATTGAATTATTCAGAAGAGAAGTAAACCAACTGTGTGCCGCTCCTGTCAAAGTCCCGGAGAAGGCCCGACACTTCATCTCATCAGGTATCGAGTAGATGTCCACCGCTGACTGATTCATCTCAATGTGATGTACAGGTTTGGTGCTACCGTCATACTTGGGAGACACCGCGGGTGGTTTAAACTTAGCAGGGGTTAGAAAGCTCACTATCTTGGACACAAAGGGAGAGCCTTCCGAGAAACCTCTTTGCAATGGGTCTCGGCTCTTAATGAGATCTCCTATCTTTTCCTCAAGACGTTGAATAGAGTCATTCCATGGTCTCCCACCATTGGCTTGGCCGAGGTTATCCCCAACCACCTCTAAGGGGTGGATTGAGGGTTCCCCAACTGCAGCACAACGTCGGCTGTTTACCTCTTCCTGGTCGCTACCTCTTCCTGCATGAGGTCGGCCTTGGTGAGGCCGACGTTGTCCATCTCCTCTTTGCGAGCCGGTGGAACTCCTTGACCTTAATAACCTCTGTCTTAGGTCATTTACTAGGCCTAACCTTTCAAAGGCTGACCCTCTGCTCAGTCGATCAAAGGCGGATCCTCGTTGTTGGGCTTCTCTGCCTCTTCTGCCTCCACAACCTTGGCTTTGTTGGATAGGGCGAACTGTATTGTTCGAAACCTCATACGGCTCCCAATAATCTTCTGGGACCTCTTCCACCTCTAGATCATCATGCTTGTCCTCTGGGCAAGGGTTTCCTTGCCTCCCCACGCGTAAAGGTCTAGGGTCAGCAACGTCCCTCCTCCGCTGAGGTGTAGGTTGGTCTTTCCCCAGTGCCTGGGGTGGTCCCCTGGCGTCAGGATGAGGCTGGATAGCTTCCGGAGTGATTATTTCCGGTGAAACTCCAGGTGGCTTCATCATAGTTTGGCTGAGCTGTGCAAACTTCTCCTGCATAGCTTTTTGCGTTGCAACCAAAGACCTTAAGGCTGTAGCTACCTCCGCCATTTTGGACTGAGGCAGTTCCTGGCTGGAACTAGGTCCTCCCGCACCAGGCAGCGGAAGAGGCGGTGGTAGTTTTGGTGCCATATGTTAACACTAAAGAGCTTGAGTAGCAGATGAGCTTAATACCTCAATGGACCTCTTTAAATGGTGAAGCATCTCCACGCAAGGGGTGGTGCCTGGTTCACAACCAGAGTCTCTGGTGAGGTTAAGCAGCAAAAGAGGAAGAGATAACAACTTTCCCATAAACGACGCCCAAATGATGATGCTGGAAATAGCACCAGCCTTCAAGGTGTTTGTAAGCTCAATTCAATGTTAACAATGGCAGTATAAAGGCATATAGTATAAGGAGGTGAGGAGAAGAGGAAGATCACCAAAATATAAGTGGTTCAGCCAATCAGGCCTACGTTCACTGTGCAAGTGTGTGATTAATATCACTGTATGAGGGCTCTAATGGCCATATATACAAAACTCTCAAGCTTTCTCTCTCTACTGTGTAAAATGACAGAGTTTCATCCAGGGTTACTAATTTTGGATCCCTTTTAAGGAGGAGAAGACAAGTATATATAGTAGTTGGGAGGTGTAGTGTACCCCCCATGCATGCAATGAGCATATGTGTGTTGATCTACCCAATGTGATGAAGACAGCTGTCCCTGTCACATGTAGAGAATGATGATGGAATATTCCCACCACGTGGGGGGAATGATTTGTTATAACTGATTTGTGTCCACGTGTCCTTATCCACACATATGCCAATAAGAGCTCGACCATCTCAGCTTGGTCACAACCTCGGCCTGGAAGAGTCCGAGGTTGGTAAGGTTTAGCTGTTTATTCAATTCGAGATGCGACATAATGGTCTCGTCTTATGTGAAGCCGAGGTGAGATAAGTGAAGGCAAAAGGTCGGCCTGGGCCGAGGCTAAGCTGGAACATGTGAGAAACATCGGCTGATTCCCTGCTGAAGTTGGCCTTGATGGAGGTCAAGCTTCTGTAACCCCGGTCTACTCCTAGCCGAGGTTGTCAGTCCCTGAATGATCTGATGAATAACTATTCCATGTGTCGTGAGGACTTCTCTTGATGAGGTTGGTAGTTACCTTGGCCATGGCCGACCTTGCCATGACCGAGGCTGTTGGTCATTGATCCATAGCCCTTCCAACGTCGGCCACGTCCTTGGTCGAGGTTGATGTCTCAGAGCCGAGGTGGTGTATTTGGGTCATATCAACTATGATTACATGGAGTAGTTGGATTTTGTGTTGCTTAAATGGATTCTATTTTTATATACCTCAATTCACACATGCACGAGCTCACTTGAAATCATAACTTCACATGTTATATTTGAGCTTTGTGAGGTGTTCTCCTACCAATCTTGTCATTTACATGTTATGTGACCTAGGAGGACTAGTGCATGTTAAAATCCGTTGCACGTGAGATTTGTGTGAGATATAAAAGATTATATATAAAAATTTTCACGGGGAAGGGCTCCGAAAGGAAAAATCATCCTTTGCGAGTAAGCCACCATTTACTTGGACCTAAAAGAAATACGTGATCCAAAGGACTAAAAGAATAATGGCACTAATAGAAAATATTTTCCAAGGCCCGTTTTGTTTAGTTAATTTAGTCATTCAAAAGATTAAAATAATATTCTTAAATTGAGGGAGTTTGGATGGTATATCAACGGTTTGCACAATGTCCGTTTATCCTAGTTGTACTTTAAATGTCATGACTCTATTAGTTTGTAGAATTATAAAAAATCTAGGCTTGTATGCATTGTGTATGTTTGTTCATTGAGTTCAATTTATATTGTCACATGAGGTTATATTCAAATGTGATAAAGTTTGAAATCAAATGAGAACTCCGTGAACATGTTTTAAGTGATTGGGTCTAAATTTAATTGTTACTAGTTCACTCCCCAACACTTTGGTTTCCATGACACATTTATGCTATAAGAGTGTGGAAAACCTTATGTTATTTCGTTTTGTGTCATTTTGGTGTTTATATCTATATGTGTGAACTTATGCTTAGTTTGAATCTATTGTGCATATATATATATGATATTTTGTTTGTTTTTGAGTCATTGTCATGATTAGCTAGTTCATTTATGCTTTTAATTTATTTTTGGTATAATCTTGTTGCGAATTTTGTTTCGATACACATGCTTAGATTTCTACAATCATTTGATATCTTTGTTATCGCATCATAGTATTGATATCTTAATGTGGATTAGTTAAATTTTAGTTGCCCATGTGCTTTAATGTTCTCATCACTTTATGCACAATTGCATGTTTAGCTTTTTATCCCATTCTATTTATCCCTTGTTTAGTTTAGGGGGTATATATGGTTTAAATGGGGGAGATAAGTTAATTTTTGATTCTTTAGCCTTTATTTATTCATGAATAAAAAGGGGGAGAATGATAGGGGGAGAAATGGTATCTTATCCTATTGTAGTCGAATCTTAGTTTGGGATCATTTGATAAAGGGGAAGAATTAATTGAGGGGGAGGGATCATTTGATAAAGGGGGAGAATTAATTGAGGGGGAGTCTTTATTTAAATTTCATTTAATATTTTAATATTCCTTATGCGTTTAATGTGTTGCGTGTGCATGTATTGTAAAGCGGCATCTATTTAAAGTGGCAAAGCGTTCAACTCTAAAGTGGAATTCTAATCAAGCATTGTACTCTTTTGGGTGGGGTGTTTTTGAGTCTAGTGAGCTTGACGGCCCTTTAGGATTTTTATTTTGGTTTTTGTCCTGAAATAGCCAAAGGGGGAGATTTGTAAGGACATAAGTCTACAATTGACTCTTAATGTAGTGTTGACTCAATTCCGAACAAAAACATTTGAGTCATAGGATAGTGTTCATGTGTATCCATCCAAGCCTATGACGTGTTAGTTGAAGACGTAGCGGCCAAGATTATAAAAGCTTTATCGTTTGTCGAGTTTATTTTGCCTCGATTCTACGTCACCAACATTGTTCCAATTACTCTTAAGGTATGAATGCATTACATATATATATATAGGATCTTGGAATTTTTTTTTATTGGGTGTTCTTTTTGTTTAAACTGATGTTTATTTTCAGAAGGTTTCTTTAAATCTTTAAAATAAAGTTTCTGGGCTAAAACTCGAATTTTAAGCTTTCTGAGATTTCGTTCGAAGTTGTCGTTTGAACGATTTTGTTGACTTGCCACTGGAACTTCGTTAGATAGTTCATTCGAACGAAATGTCGTTCGAATGAAAATGTCATTCGAACGAGATTTCCGGCGGTAAAATTATTTGGCAGTTTTTCACCTCTATCCCACTACTTTTTTCCCACTAACTTTTGACAGACTCAATATGTGCGGGAACCAACCTTTTCAAACCAAAATTTTCACATACTACAATCTCCAAGAGAGAGTTTGAGATCTTAATTCCAAAAAGAATGAGTTCAAGTTTTAAGTGCTTTATTTTTTCAAGAAAAATCCTTAAACATTTTGTTTCACCCAATTGTTTAGTTTATCGAAGTTCCTTAATTTATATACTTTGCTTGGAGTTTTGGCACCAGTTTATCTCTACCATTGGAAGAGTGTTTGGGTTTACTTCTACATCCCATAAAGAAGGAGTTTGTTGTTTTGCTGCGGCATTCTCACATGGTGAAAGGCATTATGTGTGGTTCACGGTTGTTCCTATAGTCCGATCGGTGGATTCCGAGACCGCGGTGGACCTCCGTGGTTATTAACTAGGCAGAGGTGTGTACAAGAAGAAGCGTCGGAGCTTGGACGGAGTCAAGTCGAGTGTTTATAAGTCTTTTTGTCTTGTACTTGTAAAATTGTACTTAGTGGATTTGAGGCTAGGGCCGTCTGAGATTTTTTTTCCGTTGTGGGGTTTTCCTCGTACATCGCGGCATTGTGATTATTTGTTTATTTTATCTTTTGAAAAATTCACATTAGATTCATGCTTAGGTAAAAAGATAAAATTGGTTTAAATCACTACTCATGCTTAAGTTGGTGAAAAATTAATTTGGGTAAATATTAATTTAATTCAAGTCATCATTTAATTTGTTAAAATTGTTTGACCTAATTTGATAATATTGAAAATATGGTTTAGGCAAATTCTAGGACTTGGGTTAAATTGATTTAAGTAATATTTTGTGTTTTCTAATTTAATTTCACTTTGAACTTTGTTTAATTTTAATTTGGCAAAAATGAAAATTAGTTGTTTGTGTGTGTTGGGTTGAGCCATCCTTATTCCGCATCTTCAAAAGGAAATTACTTTTTGAAAAATTTAAAATTGGGGGTCCCATCGTCTACACTTTACGATTAAGCCTCCGTTTAAATTTGACCTAAAAAATTGAGGAATTTTATTATCCGGGGTCCAAAGAGGTTTAAAAGAGCCCAAAAAAATTTAAAGGAAATAAAAAGAAATTCATGCCAATTATGGTCCATTTTTAGATTACCTCTAAAAGAAAACATATATGAGGGAGTTTGGTTAGTGATTTTATAATGGGATTGCACGTCCTTGAAAGTCTTGAAAAAACACTAAATAGTTTTGGACGTTATTGGTGGAAATCACTTTGAGTCTGATTTGTTGATTTGCATAAGACGATGCCATCTAAATTCAACAATTTTTACACCTAAGGATTATTTTGATGTTCATTCGTTAGGGGTACACGTATGGATCGTGCACATATGATTGATTGAGTTTATTTACCTATCTAATGTGTTCACACCTATACATTCCATTTTCATGACTTGGTTGTTTTAGTTTAAATCCATGGTGTGACTTTTAGTATCTTGTTTTTGTATGAAAAATTTGAAAAATCAAAAATAATTTGTGAAAGTTTTTGAAACATACATTTGCATGCGTGTAGTTTGATCCATGTTTGCTATGCATTTTTATCGTGACACTCCATGTTTTGATTGTTTCTTCTTATCTGTCTATTTGGGGACATCATAAAAAGGGGAGAAAGAATTATCATGTTATGAGGGTGTTTTTGCATTATGAGGGATATTTGATTTATTAATGCTTTATTCTTATATCATTTCAAACTCGATGCGTCACGAAAGTTTTTACTTTATCTCATGTGTGTAGGTACGAAGATTGAAGATCATGATGTTGCACACCCTGATGAGAAAATATTTGAAATTTGATGAAGATTTTTGAAGAACAGTTTGAGATCTTGCAAATTTATTCATGGGAGGGTAGATTTGTATAGGCATTTTTTTATTTGATAATTCAGATATTTTTATGTATGTACCAGCATGGACATAGGGGAGATTTATAAGGACATATTTTTATAAGTCCGTTATCAATTTATTATGTCATATGCCGCTACACCGTCAAAGAGCATTCAAGAGACATCTACATCTAGACGGATCTGAATTACTCAAGTTCTTCATCAAAAAGACTCCGCGAAGTTTGCTTTTGTAAAATTATGTTTTAAATACCTTAATTTACACTTAGAGCTTTTGGGATATTTTTATAAAATATTTTCTAAGTGTTGGAGCGGACTTTTTCGTCAAAATTTGAGAATGAGTATTTTTCCTAAGTATGCAACGACATCTGTACGTCGTTCGAACGACATGGAAGAGTCGCACGATGTCGTTCAAATGACATCTGTCCTTCGTTCGTGTGAGACCCTTATCTCATTTGAAGAGCTCGTATTTCGAGGTGGTGCATTTTTATTATAAACACTCATTAAATGGTTTCGTTTTCTTTAAGAAGTCTCAGCATTTTACAGAACAGAAAAACTGCAAAAGCAGAATTCTTTTGGCTTCTTCCTTTTAGGGTTTAATCCCTCTTTTTGTTTAAAATTCACAAAATTCCCATATGCTTTAGTGAATTATTTTGGTGTTCAAGAACATAACTTTTGCTATTGTTTATCTTTGTGGGGAGAACTCTACAACCAGAGAGCTGAGTTCTATTGTGGAGGGAGTCTCTACGGAGTTTTTGGGTTGTGGTCCTTGTGGTATAGCTGTGCGTGAACCACTACAGATTTCTAGCCGTTGCTTTGGAAGGTTGACGAAGACACCGTACGTTACGCTTGTGGGTGATTATTAGGTTGTATGTAAGTCAATGGTCTTGTAAATTCTTCAAAGTTCTAGAAATAAAAAGGTTTTGCCCTGCGGGGATTTTTCTTAAAGTTTGTGTCGCATGCTTTATTTATTTATATGTTGACACACGCACACACGTAGTTGCATGTTTAGGGGGTGAATTGATTTGGTTTAAAAATAGACTCTAATTAAATAAGATTTACTTGGAAACTTGTGAATTAATTTAAATCGGTATCACACACCATGGTCCTATGATTTTATAAAATGTATATGTATAGGAACATGTGAAAATTGAGCTGGGTCAATTTAATCCAATCACAAACTCAATGACTCTATTCTCAAACCGAGTATCTTGTGAAAGTAACTAAATATTCGACTGAGCATAACATATTATTGAAATTTAACTTACATAAATCATATTAAACATTCGTGAAAGTAACTAAACATTCATACATCAAAGTAAAGCGCTAATACAATGCCAATATCAAAATAGGATACAAATAAGATTGACAAGGTTAACATAATATTTTGATACTCAATCTTCCTCAAAATCAACTAAAAGATCCTTCATCAAGAGCTGACCGGAACTCTTTTGGACCCTTTAACGCATCCACTTCAGTAGTCATACCCTTTGGTGCATATACAAAAATAGACCAATTTCCATTGTTTCTGCACTTGGAGTAGAATACCTTCTTTACTTTCTGAAAGGCACAAATAAAGGGCTAGTCGACTATGGATCTTTACTCTTCATCTTTGATAAATCTACCATAATAAGTTTAGAGTCGAGATCAACATTGCAAGCATTCGTAGTATCCTCCACCTTTACCCAATCATAGTAGAATACGTTTTCTGTGAAATCTAAGTAATCAAGTTATAGGATTTGTTGGACTATCCCATAATAGGTTAGCACTGTATTCTTTATATTTTTATTGCTTTTGCTAGCGATACAGGTGGTCAAGGAAGAAATTGATATTCCACTATTTTGCGTCAAAAGTTTTTCCTCATATGGATATGAAATCAAAATCAAACCCATTTGTGTGTAATTTCTTAAACTCTTTCGGACAAAAATTAGGGCCTTTTGCTAGGCGTGCAAGCCTAGAAGAGACATCACCTCTTTTTGGAAGCTGAATTAATTAATGAATTTGTATTAAGGCATGTTTTTATCACACATGAATAAATAACCGCACACATAAGATGTGAAGTTTACCTCTTTTGATACCGATGCCCTAAAATTTGTTGTCGTGAAATTTCTCCTTTGATTTTGAACAATTTCATTCTCGTAGTTCCTATGGGTAAATTGTAGAGTTTAGATCATAAAATATAAAATACATATAATCAAAGAAAAATAATTCAATAGATACTCACTCTCTCCATTCTTCGACTTCATCTTGCGATTCGAAGACATAATGAGCTGCTTGCTCGTATTGTATATTTGTGAGTTTCACCTCTTTAGGGTTCCCAAATGGCACTTCGTGCTCAAACTCGTCAGGTTCCTCAATCACTCCTCCTCTACGAGGATTTAACCTCCTCACCTCTTATTCTGGCATATATTCCCTAGCGTCTAACGATGATTCCACGATTACGTATTCTTCAACAATTGACCCTCCAATATACTGTGTATTCTTTACGTAATCTTTGAAAGTTTTCATCAAGCGATCAAAAGGATATATCCAATAATACCTAATGGGGCCACATAATGAATGATGATGCAGGAAACAACACTACCAGATAAGGTGTTGACAAGCTCAAGCAAGTGATAATAATGGCTACACAGGAGAGTATATGTGCATTTATGTAGAAAGAGGTGAGGAGAAGAGGATGAACACTTGAATATAATTGGTTCAGCTAATCTGGCCTACGTCCAGTGTGAGTGTGTGTGAGTAATATCACTGAATGAAGGTATTAACGTCCATGGATACAATCTCTCAATCTTTCTCTCTCTACTGTGTAAATTGACAGAGTTTTAGCTAGGGTTGTAATTCTGGATCCCTTTACAAGGTAGAGGATGACCTCTATATATAGTGCTTAGGGGGTGTAAGGTACCCCCAAGCATGTAATGAGCATGTGCATGAAGATCCAACCAGTGCTCGGGTGACACGTGGCTGATCTTAACTAAATAATGACGACCTTAATATTCCCTCACGTGGAGGGAATGATTAAGTTATAACAGATTTGTCCACGTGTTCCAAGCCAGACATGTACATGTAAATGCTCAGCTATCTTTGGTTGGTGACAACCTCGGCCTGTATGAGTACGAGGTTGGTGAAGTTTGAATGTTCCTTTTTCCGAGGTCAGTATTCATGTGGACCTTGACCAGGTTGGTTGGTCGAGGTAGATGTAACGTCGGTTTGGGCCGACCCATGTCATGGTGATGGAGCTTATGAGGCTTTACTGACTGGCTAATAAAATATAACATTGGCCGGGGCCGATGTTGTTAATGGATGATTGAACCCAGGTACAAGCCTTGCCAATCCTCGACTGTTCCCCAACCGAGGTTGATGTATGAGTTTGATCTAACATCGGCCTGGGCCGACCCTATGCGAGAGGATATTACTGAATTATTATGAGCTTCTGCCACCTCGGCTGTGAGTTAGGCCGAGGTTAGTGTCTCTGAGTAGGAAGGTGTACTTTGGGCATATCAATCATCCCTAGCCCTTAGTTACCTATGTGAGTAGGTAATTGAGGGGTATTGCAAGGCCGAGGCTAAGTTTTCTTATGCGCGAACACTTAACACATGTCAATTCCTGAGATGGGTAGCGTGTCTGATAGGCGTGATGATTTTGATTTGCCCTTTTGTGTTCCCAAGGCAATAATGGGCCTTGGGACGTGCGCCAAAATGGTTGTGGGTTTAAAACCCTTTCTTCTCCTTTTTCTTCCTATTTTCTCGCATGTGATCTTTCTGCGATTCTCTCTCTTTGCAAGAGCTTTGTTGCTGCATTTTGGGGCTTTCTTCACTTCTAACCTTCTTCTTCTTCATTTTGTACTCCTTCAGGTATCGTCTCCACCTTTATTTTCCATTTTCAACCTTAATTTTCATTTCTGCATCTTTAGGTAAGGGTTTTAGTTTTTCAGTTAGGATTTTAGGGTTTTTCGATGACTCTTTGAATTTTTTGGTGAGATTGTTCTTGGGTGTTCTTAGCTTGAAACCTTGCACCTTCTTTATTTGATCTTTAGTATAGGTTAAGTTAGGTGGTTTACATATTTGAGGAGTCCAAGTGTAGTGTCATCCTCTATATGCTCAAATCCCTGTATCAACTCATAGAAGAGTTACCTTCACTTAGAGAGAGAAGACCTTTGAAAAAATTAAGCAGATTGAGCTAGCCCAAGCGGAAGCTCGTAGGACTGAGGCCTTTCCCGTCAGACCCATCTTTCCTCCACCTCTGAAGGTTATATACCCTGATCCAGCAGAGCCTGCTGAACCAGCAGAGGTTCCAGAGGAACCAACACCCATGTCTGAGTCTGATTTGTCTACCTCAAACCCCATGTCTGTAGACTCTTTCTAAGAGGCTATAGATTTCTCCATTAGGTAAGATCAGGTCCCTGATCAGGCTGAGGTTTTGAGTCGTGTCTCATCACATCAGGGGGCTAACACCTCTAAGTCTTCTTCTGATGTCAAAATTATAGGTCCAAGTGTGAACATTCCCCTATTTTTTGATGCTATTCCCCTGTCGACCGCCACCGGGGCTGAGTTTGCTAAGAGGTTTCCCGATGGTCCCTCAAGGTCTATGTCACAAGGGATAAAGATGATGGGCATGAGACCGACATTGACACCTATGAAGCAACTGAGATTGAGAGCTCCATTAGTGAGTATGATCTTCTGGCTTTTAGGCACCTCTACGCAATAGGTCCTTCCATTAGTATTAGGAGACCTCTGAGGGGTGAGAGAGAATTTGGTGGTCGATATGGGGAGATCTGCGTCTATGAGCAGATGTTTAAGTTGGGTTTTCGTCTCCCCATCCCCTTCAATCAGATGCCAACTTATCCCATATAAATTTGGCCCCTTCACAACTATCCCCCAACGCTTGGAGGGTGATGATAGGGGCTATCGTCCTTTGGAAGGTAGTCCACCACTCAGACCTTCCTATTAGGGTATTCATAGGTTGTTATGTCCCCTCCTCTGTCAAAAATCACCCTAGCTATTACCACTTCCTAGCTAGGAAGTCAGATAAGAAGATGCTGTTAGTTACCCAGACCTCCAATCATAATTGGAAACCTCGATATTTCTTTGCATCCGGGGCGTGGGAGTTTAGTCTCCATAAGGCATCTGGAACATCGGTTCCAAGGACCCCACTGAGATGGGGGAAAGTCTCTCTTACTTCCAGAGCCGACCCTGGACTTAGCCAGGAGAATATTCAAAAGGTTAAGGACCTTCAAGATCAGGGGGAGCAGGGTCGTATGGTTAAATACGAACATCTAATGACCCACTACTACCTCTCTCGGATAGGGATAGGTGGTAGTTATTTGATAGAGCTCCTTAATTACCATTTTTTACAAGTTGTAGCTCTTAATTTTCATGCCTCTGATTTACAAACTCAGACGTCTCTTTTTGCAGAGCGCCCTGAAGGTATTTCTGATGACCTTTGGGAAATTTCAGCCCCAAGCCTAGTAAAGTTGATGAAAATGGCTGGCTATAATGCAGACCCTCCTCCTCCAAACATAACATCGACACATACAAGTCCGATGTTACAAAGAAGAGGAAGATAACAATGGACTCTGAGCATAAGATATTGAGTAAAAATAAAAAAGGGGATCGTGCTATTCCTATCTCCTCAAATGATGCACTTGTAGCTCGTCTTTCTCAGCTGAAAATGAGTGATAGTTTGATTGGCCATGGTCGGAAGGCTATTGATTCCATAATCTCCATAATGATCGAGGAAGATAAGCGCTTCCTATGCTCTCTGGATATCCCTTTGCTGGCTGAGTTTACCCTCCACAGATCAATCCAGGTAATGATTTCTGTTATTTTACTCTTCCTAGTGTAGCCTCGGCTATCTTACATTAATGTGCTTATACATCTGACCTTTTTCTGCATGGTATGTTGTCCATGCATTATTTTGTGGACTGGACTCTGAAGAAAATGCCCTTGATCGAGAAAGGTCAAGAAGCTCTGAAATTCCAAGCCTTTTTGTGTGCAGAGTTTGATCGTTTGAAGGAAGAGTTGAAAGAGGTCATCAAGATAAAGGAGGAGGTCCAACAGAGGGACAAGGATATGGCCAAGCTGAGGGACCATGAAGCGTCTTTGAAAGCCAAAGATGATGCTCTGTAGGCTATAGTGGCTGCTGCTATTAAGGCTTCTTTGGAGGACGCCTCAGAGAAGATTATTGCAGATTACAAGGTCTCTGATGAGTTCATCAGCTTGGGATTTGAATACCTTGAGAGAGGTATTAAAGCAACTGGTAAATGGGCAGCCTCTAAGGAACAAGTGTTTGGGAGTTTGAGTGCATCAGACTTTGTTGGTCTAGGCTTTGGTGACCCCCGTTTCGCTCAGGCCTTGTAAGAGGTTGAGGAGGACGGTGCTGCTCCTTCAGAGACTGCTCCCTTGGGTGACACTGAGACTGAAGATGTTAATCCTCAGGACGATGGAGCCGAGGTGACTAACGTCGGCCAAGAGAACACCACTCTGGCTGGAGATACCTAAGCCTTGTCATGTGAATATTTAAGTTCTAATATTTGCTTCTTTTCATCTGTAACTTTTATGAACTCTGACAGTATATTTTGGCATATTTGATTTGTAACTCTGACTGTTCTGTGATGAATATTAATACCGTATTACGCAGACTATATAGCTTTTTTGTGTCCTCTTGCATGTTGTTCTGGTCTTAAAATCTAAAGTCACCATAAAATGGTGTTTACCTTAAATGTCTGAGGTCTGAGGTCACCAGAATGTGATGTTTTCACCTCATAAATTCTGATGTTTTAAGGTCTGAGGTCACCATAATATGATGTTTCACCTCATGAATTATCACCAAATTAATGATGTTTAAGATCCGAGGTCATTAAATTATGATGTTTACTCTCATAAATTCACCAAACTATGATGTTTAAGGTCTGAGGTCACCATATAATGATGTTTCACCTCATAAATTTTACCAAATTAATGGTGTAAGGTCTGAGGTCATCAAATTATAATGTTTACCCTCATAAATTTCACAAAATTAATGATGTTTAAGGTCCGAGGTCACCATATAATGATGTTTCACCTCATAAATTTCACCAAATTAATGATGTGTAAGGTCTGAGGTCACTAAATTATGATGTTTACCCTCATAATTTTTCACCAAATTAATGATGTTTGAGGTCTGAGATCACCATATAATGATGTTCACCCTCATAATTTTCACCAAATTACGATGTTTAAGGTCCGAGGTCACCATATAATGATATTTCACCTCGCAATTTACCACCAAGTTAATGATTTTTGAGGTCCGAGGTCATCAAATTATGATGTTTACCCTCATAAATTTCAGCAAATTAATGATGTTTATGGTCTGAGGTCACCATATAATGATGTTTCACCTCATAAATTTCACCAAATTAATGATGTTTAAGGTCTGAGGTCACCATATAATGATGTTTCACCTCGTAATTTACCACCAAGTTAATGATGTTTAAGGTCTGAGGTCATCAAATTATGATGTTTACCCTCATAAATTTCACCAAATTAATGATGTGTAAGGTGTGAGGTCACCAAATTATGATGTTTACCCTCATAAATTCACCAAACTAATGATGTTTAAGGTTTGAGGTCATCAAATTATGATGTTTACCCTCACATTATCACCAAATTATGATGTTTAAGGTCCGAGGTCACCAAATTATGATGTTTACCCTCATAAATTTCACCAAATTAATGATGTTTAAGGTCTAAGGTCACCATATAATGATGTTTCACCTCATAAATTTCACCAAATTAATGATGTGTAAGGTCTGAGATCACTAAATTAAGATGTTTCACCTCATAATTTCATCAAATTAATGATGTTTAAGGTCACCAAATTATGATATTTACCCTTATAATTTTTCACCAAATTAATGATGTTTAAGGCCTGAGGTCACCATATAATGATGTTCACCCTCATAATTTTCACCAAATTATGATGTTTAAGGTCTGAGGTCACGCAATTATGATGTTTCACCTCATAATTTCACCAAATTAATGATATTTAAGGTATGAGGTCACCATTTAATGATGTTTCACCTCATAATTTACCACCAAGTTAATGATGTTTAAGGTCTGAGGTCATCAAGTTATGATGTTTACCCTCATAAATTTCATCAAACTAATGATGTTTAAGGTCTAAGGTCACCATATAATGATGTTTCACCTCGTAATTTACCACCAAGTTAATGACTTTTAAGCATAATGAAACAGTATTGACACAGGAACTGCTCTTTTCATTAATATCCTCTTTATAAAATGATACATGTATTATAAAGAAATAACTGCAACATCATATGTAATATTTCTTCAAGTGGTCATCATTTCAAGGGTTGGAAAAAAGTTCCCCTTTGAGATTTTCTAGCCAGTAAGTACCAGGCACAACCTCATCGACCACTTTGTAAGGACCATGACAGTTTGTGTGGAGCTTATTTGCCTTCTACAACATTTTCTTCAGGACTAGGTCTCCCACAGCTATAGGTTTTGATTTCACCCTTTGGTTGTAGAACTTTGCTGTTCTCTGCTGGTAGGCTGCCTGCTTGATCTCTGCATATTCCCTTCTCTCTTCAATCAGATCCAAGTCCAGTATTCTCTCTTCCCCATTCCTCTGAGGATCATAGATCTGAGCTCTGTGGATGGGGAGTCCTACTTCTGTAGGGATGACAGATTCTGAACCATGTGCTAGCATGAAAGGAGTCTCTCGCGTTGGCATTCTTGCAGTCGTCCTGTAAGCCCATAACACATCGTATACCTCTTCTGTCCATCTTCCTTTTGCCTCCTCCAATCTCTTTTTTATCCTGTCAAGGATTGTTCAGTTCATGACCTCAGTCTTCCCATTTGCTTGGGGTCGGCCAGGAGACGAGAAGAACTGGTTGATCCCTACTCTTTCATAATATTTTTCTAAGGAAGAATTCTTGAATTGGGTTTCGTTATCTGAAATAAGGGTATTTGGAAGGCCATATCTGCATATGATGTTTTTTCAGATGAACTGGGCATATAAAAAATCTTCATCGCATAAATGCACAAGCAAGTGGATGCTGATATCGAAGAACGACGCAGGAAAATATTTCTCTAATACACAAACTGCCTCGGCTAAAGTTGATTTTTCATCTCTAATGTGCCTTTTGTTTACCACTTTTGCACAAACTAAGGTAAAACACAAACTGATTTGCATAATTTCCCGACGGAGATCTTTGTGTTCAAAGAAGCAATACCAAAATATCAGAGGGATTAATTCGATGATTACATGCCAATCATGAGACTTGCACTGTTTTAAGTCATTTTCTTAGTAGTTAACGACACTACATAAATTACCAGAAGAACTAGTTGGAGTCTTCAAGTTAATAACGTGTCTAAAAGGATGTTCTTCTCACTAGTAGTCAAAGTGAAAGCAGCCGGAGGGGTAAAAATTCTTCCTATTGTAGGATCATTTTTTATCGAGAGTTTCTTCTTTAGCTTCATATCCTGTAGATCTCGGCAGTCCCGCTCTCCATCTTTGGAATGCGATCCACTCGGACATGTTCCTATCATATGTTATGCAACATTCTTCTCTGTGTACATTACACTAATTACATGCCTTACATGATGGTCTTTCCAATACGAAAAATCAAAAAATATTGATAGCCTAGACCATGGTTTTGCTTTAGTAGGGTCGTTAGGATCTCCCATTGCTTTACGCTTTAGGTTTATAAACTTAGGTTGTTCCTACGTTCCTGTTCCCCACAGTCACAACCGCCTCCTTCTCCTCGATTTGCTGACTAGAAAGTCGAGCAAGTTGCATCCGACGCTCGTGACTGATAGGATAAAAGTTAGACTTGTCATTTCTGAAAGGGAGACTGGTCGACAGAAATCTACGATGACCTGTGTAACTCATCTTATTACTATGTTGTAGATAAATGGCTTCAGTTTCCTCCCCACATATGGGACATCCATAATAACTATGAACATTACAACCGAACAAGGTCCCATAAGCAGGAAGGTCGTGAATTATCCACATCACCATTGCTTAAAGTGTGAACTCTTCACCCTTGTGAGAGTCGAACGCCGTCACGCCTTTATCCCATAACTCTTTAAGCTCTTCGATTAATGGGGATAGGAATATATCAATATCATCACCCTGAGCCTTCGGCCCGAGTATCAATAAAGATAATAATGTGAACTCCTTTCTTATGCATAGTGTCAGAGGGATACTTAAAGGCGCCATTAGAACTGGCCAATAACTTTACTAGTACTTAAATTATCTAAAGGGTTAAACTCATCAGTTGAGATTGCAAGACTAATGTTGCGTGGTTATTTTGCAAATTTATGGTGTCGTGCATTTGAAATTTACCAGACGAGTGAATCAACCGGATGACGCATCATATTCCCACCCACCTCGCCTCGAGCGCGCCATGTCATGGCCTCCGCTATCCACGGTACACTAAAAAATCATTTTAACCGTGGCCCAAGTGCAAAATACTTCAAAAGATTTTGTGGGACTTGCGAGATCTTTTGATATTTTGCAGGTTTGTCATTTACCTTCTCACAAACGACATATCTAGGCTCACCGCATACTGGACATTTATCCTTCTCTTCGTGTTCGTTGCGATACAATATGAAATCATACTTGCATGCATGAATAGATTTGTATTTCAATCCCAAACCCTTAGAGCTCTTCTTCATGGTAGGATAATTGTCTGGTAACGTGTTCTCTTTTGGGATAATTTCTTTAACCCACTTAAGAATTTCGGTTACGCTGCTCCCAAATAGGCCAAATTGACTCTTCAAGTTATGCAAACCAATCATTGCATATAATACCGAATGATCTTCATCGTAATATTTATTCAACGGTCTAGCCGCATTATCTTTCAACCATATATATTGTCGATCTCCTGGTAGTTTAGTATCAAATTGTTCATTATGCGCATTATCTGTCTCCATAGGTTGGTGGTTTTGGTCATGGTGGACTCCGTAAGCATCGTCAATTAGGTCGGTTAATGGACGATATGTTGGCGAATCATTTACAACTTCCACTCATTGGTGTTCTGTTACATGTTGGTTATTAGTAATTCTTCGGGAACATAAGGTACATGTTTTTCACCATGGTATGTCCACTCATTATAATCTTAACAAATTCCCCGCATTATTAAATGTAACTCAACATCTTCTAAATATTTATATTTTTCATTTACACAATGGGTGCACGAACACGAAATCTTCTCACTTTTAAGGTTCTTAAAAGCGTATCTAATAAATTCTTGAATGCCTTTAGCATTACTATTATCTATTCAGTCAGTCCCCCCATCCACTCTTTGTATTGTGGAAAATTCATTTAATAATCTTTAAATTGCAGTCCCGTGTTAACATGATAAAATAAATATCAAGTTGCATAGTAAAGCACTAATATAGTATCAAAGAAAATAGCTAATATAGTCAATAACACACCAATCAATCAAACTATGCAATAACATAAATACAAGAACACGCCAATCAATGATACTACAAAACCACTTAAACTTAAATTAAATAAATTTGTCTACTGATATTATTACAATATAAGAAAAATATTACTACATCTTCATCAAGCGATAAACTAGCCAAGTGGTAATAGATTCTATATAATTTTTCAAAAAATTACATTCTCCACTGTTGATGTGCTCTGGAACAGTTTCACAACCCTCATATACTCTATCAACCACGATCGGACACTCACCCTCCTGCAAAGGTCGATTATGTGCTAAAGTTCCTACGACAGTGGACATTAGCATTCAGATCCCAATGACAAATTTATCGCTCATGTCCTGTATATAGTATTTCTCGCCATAGTCACCACGGGTTGTTGACGATGATCCAAGACCTGTGCCATGCTAAGGCACTGAAAAAGGGAATGTTGAAGGAGGAATCGAAATGTGTGGGGGGAATGGAGAATGAGGAAAATTTTGAGGAATCCCTGGCATCTGTGGAGGGAAATCGGGATCGATTGGGGGCTGCAGTGGCATACGACCGGTTAAAAGGGACACAATCTGTGCAAGTTTTTCATTCACACCTCCTAATTCATTTTGAAGCCTTATTATATCCTCTAAAGCCCTCGATTGACGATCATCGCTCAACGCAAAATGCTTATTAACAGAAAAAATCTCGTCCACGAGAGGTGCGGTGTGTTTGAATCTTATTTTTGACATATGCGACCCCAAACCTTCGTCCTCCCTCTGTGGTCCTTACCAAAGGTTTGTGCGATGGCATCATTGTCAATATCCTCGATTGGGCTTGAATCTGACTGACTACTGATAGACTCTATTGATTCTAGAGTCTCGACCAAGTGAGGAGGGAGCTTATTATCTTTGTCTCGTCTAGCATGCACATACAAGCTGGCCCTATTCGGTGTCTTTCCTTAATCTGGTCTACCTTTTGTAATGGTCATCCACTCGTTCTTCAAATCTTCATAAGATTTTGAGCCAAGCCAATGGACATCAGTTTTTTGGCCATATTCTGCTTATTTTTTGCCCTTTGCCGCATTTTGGAGTCCTTCGCCTCATTCTTTAAAAAATCATTCCATTGAGATACTGGCATCTCAACGTTCGAACGGACTTTGTCTTTGAGCCCCAAAGTAACCCGAGAAAGCACCTTAATTTTTGAGTTGGAGGAAAATGAAAACCGCTTGCTGAGTTTCTCATAGATGTCATCTTTAATTGATTTTATAGAATCGCTACAGCAGAATAATGCGAATTCTAAAAAAAATCAAATTTTAGTTAAACCCTAAAACATGCATCTAAATTATTGAATTAAATATGAAAATCAAACAATTACAATATCAAATATTAGGAACACCAAATTCAGGAAAAATCCCCGAAGGGAAAAACGTTTTATCTCTAGAACTTTGAAAAGTTTACAAGACCATTGACTTACATACAACTTGATTGCCTACAAGAGTAACGCACGATGCCTTCGTAAAACCTTCAAAGTAATGGCAAGAAATCAGCAGTGGCTCACACGCAGCTATACCACAAGGACACGCAGTCCTAGACACACAGTCTTCACGGTGTAGGTTATCCTCCCCATAAGAGTAACTTCATAGAGACTCTCTCCACAATAGCACACATCTCTCCAGTTGTATAGTTCTCCCCACAAAGGTAAAGTTTCAACAAACTTGAATCTAGGTTTCCAAAACAATTCACTAAAAGATTGGGATGTTTTGTGAATTGAAAACAAAAGGTTTAAAACCTAAAAGAAGAGGACAAATATTATTTCTGCAGTAACAATTTCGTCTATTGAAAATATGCAGGTCTTCTTATGAAAAACTGAGTTGAAAAATCCTATTTATAAAAAACTTAAGGTGGCGCGTCGCTCGAAAGAAAGGCATTGTTGTTTGAACGACATCGTGCGACAACTTCTCGCAAGATAGCTATGTCATTTGAACGACATAGGCAGGTCATTCTAACGACCTATAAAACTAGATCTCAGGCCATGATTGTAGATAATTTCGATACGAACGCGTGGTCGCCAATTTCGTATTTTTCTGATTTTTTATGAATTAGTTATGATTTTTCTATGGAAAGGTGTCCGAGAACAAAATCTTTAGAAAATATTTGATAAAAATATCAAAAACACTTTAAGTTAAATGCTAAGGAATTAAAACTCAATCTTACCAAAATTAACCTCGCGGAGTCTTGAATGTTGGAGAACTTGATATTCGAAATCGTCTTTGATGCTTGAATGCTCTTTGACAGTGTAGCGGTATACGATATACTAAATTGAGAACGGACAATAAAAATAATGTCCTTACAGCTTTATTTGCGAGGTTCCGATTGTCAGGTCCTCCCACTACCACATTCATTTTTTCCAAGGACAAACACTTGGCTTTAAACCGTTGAATGTGATTCTTATCCCCCGTGGGGTTATTTCCCAAAAAAGAGAACCCAATGGGATTCTTCTCAACTGACCCGACAGTTTCAGGAGCGTTGGGCATGTCTGTTGGATTAGTGGGAGGAGTACCTTTTCTATTGAAACTTGGAGTAGGGGAGTGAATAGTTTATGGATTAGGGGAGTGAAAAGTTGGTGGAGTTGAGTATTTCTCACCAATTGGTGATGAGAATTCTCCTTGTGGTTGTTGGTTGTTATTGGTTGGAGTGTTGGTTCCATTACCGCCCGACATTATCGAACAAAATAATAATATTCAAATGTGTATCTATAATAATAGATGCATAATTTCAAAATTCAATATGAAAATATAAATAACAAAATAATTTTTTTGACCATATATTATATTCTACCTGTTCATGGTAAGACTTTAACAAAAGTTCAATGTGTCTGATCTCCAGCCATTCTGGATTTGTGTTTAAAAACCTACGGATTTTTTCACGTAGCCAATTAGGAGGAAGCGTATCTATAATGGATGCATAGATGTCGACGACATGAACTCGAAATCTCATCCTCTTCAGCCTATTGGCAAGATTGAGTTTGAAGTGCATATATCGTGAGACATCACAGTCTTCGTCAATGCTCTTTATATGTAATTCTATCCATAATGGGTGAATTTTTTTGGCCTTCTCTAACAGTGTAAGCAAGGTCAATGCTCTATCGGGATTATGTATGCGATATATATATTGTATAACTTCATCATAACATCGTGACAGGGAAAACAAAATACGATCAAACAAGTACTCTTGCTGGAAATGAACTCCACGGTTTACAAGGTAGTTAAATTGTTCGATCTTCCTATTCCCATACCAATAAACCAGATTACCGACTTTATGAGGATCATTAATGAAAGAGGTATGAGTGCGGACCAATTGCAACCTTTCATACTCTTGTTGCCATCGAATATCACCGTGACTCATTTTTCCCGAGAATAATGAACGAGGGTGTGAATATGATTCCTATAAATAATGGCTCTAATGAATCATTAACTAGTTATTGTGTACGAGGGCATGGATATGATTCCTATAAATAATGGCTCTAATGAGTCATCAGCCGTTAATTTATTATGTTTTTAATACCTACTTTTGTCATTTAAGCCAACAATCCCTAAAATTGACCCTTATGTTTGGTATTTTTTTAATGGTCCGGTATTTTTTTAATGGAGAGGTATTTTTTTATATTTCAGCCACTTAAACCAACAATATCCATTTAATTAAAATTTGCTCTAGTTTTAAAATTAAATCAACAATATCCATTAAATTAAAATTTGCCCTAGTTTGAAACTTAAAACAACATTAATCATATATATGTATTTTTTTCTAGAATACAAGCACACTACAGACAATGATAATTTATACACACCTATGTACACAATACACACACTTATACACACACACACATAAAAATACACACACGTATACACACACACATACATATACACACACACACATAAATACACATACCAAAATACACACACAACGAAATAAATAATAGGGGTTTGGAAATGCACAAACACAATGAAATAATTAATAAGGGTTTGAGATTATACACACACGTATGCACACACACATAAATACACACAGAAATACATGCACACAGTGAAATAAATAACAAGTGTTTGGGAATACATACAATGAAATAACAAAAGTTTGGATTACCTTTGAGATTGAGAGAATGAGAGAGCTTGAGATTGAGGGAAATGAAATCACCAGAGAGAGGGAGGGAAATAAGTGTTTAGAAGTTTTCGAGGGAAATGAAACCTGTTATGTATTTTTTAAGTATAAAGACCATGGTCACAGCTTAGGGTTGTGACCCTATGACACGACCACTTTATTTTTAACACGTCAGCGTGGAAACAAAACCATGTTCACGGTCGAAAGTCATGACTCACTCCTAAGAATGGTCACGGTCCTAAGCTATGACTATACTGGTGTGTATTTGTGTTCCAGGTCACAGAAATGAGCCGTGACCCCATCCATGACCACATTTGGAGGGAAACTTAGGGCCATAATGGTCACGACTGGGTCACGGTTCTCAACTGTGACCCTGAGAGTCACGGTTAAAGGTCGTGACCACCTACAAGTTGATCCATGACCACACCGTGTCTTGGAATTGGTCAGACTCAATTTGCACGTAGTCACGATTTTGGGACGTGACCCCTATTCTATGACCATTTTTGATTTTTGGTGTAGTGCTGATTATAGTTTATGTGTACTTTATAATGTTTTGCGTGTACTTTGGGATTCTTTCTTTGTTATATTCAAATTTAATAAAGTACACTCATATATATTAAAGTACAAGCATAATATATTTATACTTTACGTTTGTGTATCCTATCACTACAAATATATTTATTCTTTTGTATATCTTACGTGCTTAATGGTTCGCATCGTCGACACAATTTTTGAGTTCATATACAATGTGCATGTACTGATATATTTCATTACATTTTTTGGCCCTTTTCCTCTTGCATATGCTGTTGTTGATTCAGAGACGGAGGATAATTGGATGTGGTTTCTCATTAATTTGCATGATGCACTAGCTCAACAAGATTGTAACATCACATTCATATCCGATCGAAACAATGGTCTTATTGAAGGTGTTTCTAGGGTCTTTCCAATGTTTGCACATTCCTACTGTATACATCACTTACAGAAAAATATAAAGAAGAAAATACGGGGGAATGGGAACTTTCGAAAGAAGCTTGTGCAAGATTTCATACGTTGTGCATTTACTGTAACAGTTGATGAATTTCAGAAGAGCATTGATGCCCTGAAGAAGGAAAGTGGATTTGGTGTTACAGATTGTCTTAGTAATTTTCCTCCAGAGAATTGGTCTTATGCATATTTCACTGGCAAACGTCATGGTGACATGGCATCAAGTGTCGCGAAATCATTCAACTCTTGGATCCTAGAGGAAAGGCATTTACCAGTAATAAATATGTTAGATAAAATGAGGATCAAGATTATGAATTTCAACGCAAACAAACTTGTTGAGTCTGAAACATGGCCAAAGGAGTTATGTCCTCATTTTGATAAATTACTGACTAAAAATTGGAATAAAAGTAAACATTGGAATATTAGCCGCTCAAGTAAACATGTATTTGAAGTTCATTCAGATGTGCAGGCCACAGTTGACTTAGAAGGAGAAATGCTCTTATAAGAGTTGGCAGCTACGATGCTTTTCTTGTTCAAATGCTGTTTCTATCGTACGGAAGATAGACGGAAGTATTTATGTTCATATTGAGGAATATTATAATTTTATTCAATTAATTTATTGTAACAATAATTTTTAATAAAATCAATGAACATTCACATTTGAATAAATTAATGTTATTTTATATTTTGAATGTTCATTTATGTTTTTTTTGTGAATGGGATCAATGTAAAGTACACGCACATTGCACTGACCAAAATTACTTTCTGTTTGCGTGTGATTTATTTGTTTTTTGTTTTATGTATACGTAGAATACATAAAGTAAACCAATTATTTTTATTTGTTTTTTTGTATGGCAATTCACCAAAGTAGCCACATTTTTTATTGAGCACACGTGATCATTTTTCCTAAAGTTCCCAGTACTTTACTAAATTTGCATGTATTTTACATTTTTATATTTTGTAAAATTGTTAAATTCATTCACTGTAACCATTTGATTGAAAAAAATTATTTAAAAACCCATTTAATTGAATAAATGAATGTAATTTTATTATTTAATTCTATTTTTTAAGGATCAAATACCAAAAAATCCTTCAAATATTTTTTAATGCAAAAAGTGTGTTTTGCATTTTAAAATCAGAGCAACAAATGTACCAGTTAGATTTATATTGTATTTTCCCATATAATCAACAAATAAAAATTGTTTCACCAGTCCATGTATAATGTCTACAAATTTATACATACGAGAACACCCATTTAGTCCAAGTCTTTTACTTTGTTCCAAAAAGTCCCTCAAATACCCATTTAACTGATATTTTCTTATTTTTAAAAGTCTGCACAATATTAAAGTATACGTGCATGTATGTGTGCATTTCACATGTATTTTATAATATTATGGATGTACTTTGATACTCTGGGTGATTATTTGAAACTAATGCAAGGTACATAGCATCCATATTGCAAAGTACACGTGAATAATAAAAGTACAAGTATTGCAAAGTACAAGTAACATAACTAAGTTTAAGTTTAGGCTCTAACCATTTTTTTTGGCATCATTGAAGTATGTTGTGTTTTGTTCCTTATCATCCGGTCGAAGAGAATCCATATGGATGACTTTGTTTTGGTCTATATATAACGTAAGTATTGTGAAATGTCCTATGTTATGTCTCAGTACAATGAAAAAAAATCACAACTGCCCAAGTATTGAAATAAATCTTTGTATAACTCGCCCTTCTTATTGACTTCATTTTTACTACAAGGTTCTTTCTGAAAAAAAATTATAGACATTGTGTTAGTAATAAAAATTATAGTATTTATGTGATTTTAATGCATAAAAGGTTTTGGTTTAATTTTCCTTATCCAACAATAATCAGAAAAAGTGTGTGTGGCGGAGAACCCTTCCTTTGACAATTTTGTCCTCAATATTTCACTAAAGGCGATTATGATGTATTTCATACATTTAAAATGGTGAGGTATAATAATTTTGAAATTTAATGAATGTATAATATTTGGTTTACATACTTGGCTTGATATTTCTTGATTCTTGAGGACTTCAAGAAAATCTTCCCATGTGACATATGAAACCAGACCTTGGTAAATAAATTCCATGCATTTTAATATAGGCAATAACAATTGTGAAGTACAATATCATAAATCAATACACTTTACCCTGGTTAAGCCGTTTGAATAAACTCTTCAATTTTATTCTTCCTAGCTTCATTGAGGTATTGGATGCACTGACTGCTTCAGGATTGAAGTGATTTTCTTTATATTGTCGGGCTATTGTTAGCTTGCTGGTTCTTGGCTTTCTGAGTTTCTATTTTTTATTTGGGCAAATATTCTCGATTTCATCGGAATATTTTTTATTCTTCAGTCCTTTAGTAACAGTTTCTTTTACTTCGGGTATTTCTCTAAATACAAACCCTTTGTGGGTGGTCTGTAGCATTTTTATTTCATCTTTATTTGTATCTTACTTTTCTATCTTGAAATTTGAGGCCTGTACAGTCTTCAACTTCGAAATTTCGTCCATGAGTTTTTTTTATTAATGTTTTCCTGATATATAAAAGAAAGGAATGTTAGATTGCAAGCATTTTTTGATAAACATAATGTCAAAGAACATCATTATTCAACAATATAAAACGCGTGTACTTTCATTTAAGTATTGCGTGTATTTTGATAAATGCATGTACTTTTATCAAATATTGTGAGTATTTTGATAAATGTATCTACTTTTATCAAATAGTGCGTGTATTTTGATAAAAGTACATGTGTGTACTTTATAAAAAAACTGCTAATTAAAAAGATCATGTCCTTTAAAAATGCGTGCACTTTATAAAAACTACGTGTACTTTTATCAAAATACTGCGTGTATTTTGATAAAATGCGTGTACCTTATAAAACAAATGCTTGTACTTTATAGAATAATGATGTTTCCATTTAAAAATTAATCAAAAGTAACTGTTCAGTTTTTTTCACTTGTGATTCTTCAAGAATTTTCCTCAACGTCGAAATTTCGTCCATGAGTTTTTTTATTAGTATTCTCTCGATATATAAAAAAAAGGAATGTTAGATTGTAAGAATTAATTGATAAACATAATGTCAAAGAACAATGAATACAAATACAAATAAATGAAACAAATGATAAAGAACAACATTAGTAACTGTGTGTACTTTATAAAAACCATGTGTATTTTCTTAAAACATCATATTCTACAATATAAAACACGTGTACTAAGTACTGTGTGCATTTTTGATAAAACGCGTATACTTTTATCAAAATACTGCGTGTATTTTGATAAAATGCATGTACTTTGTAAAATAACTGCTTGTACTTTATAGAATAATGATTTTTTCTCTTTGAAAATTAATTAAGAGTACCTATTTAGTTTTTTTCACTTCTAATTCTTCCAGATTTAACCTCAACGTCATCATTTCAAGCTCACCATCTTTCAATTTTTGGAGTATATCTTCATACATTTTCTGAGATTTTTATTACTCTCAGATTGATAGGCATCCGTTTGATCCAAGATTCTTGATGATTCAGCCTGCTTTTTCAATGATTGTTCCAAAAGTTTAATTATTTATGAGTCACTCATTATTGCTTGAACAAGTTTTTCGTTTAAAGAATTATTTTACTCAATAAGTTGGGCATTTTTCACCTCCAACTTATTGAGTAATTATTTTTCTTTCAAAAGTTGGGAATTTTTAACCTCCAACTTATTGAGTAACCCTTTGTCTTTCAAAATTTGGGAATTTTTCACCTTAGACTTCTTCATTTTCTCTTGTGCTTCCACAAGTTGACGATTATCCATCTCCAACTGTACATTCGAAACACTAAGTTTGACACTCTCCACCAACAAAGTCTTCACCTTCTCTGGTGCACAATAAAGTTCTTGAGATGCTTTAGATAGTTGGGTATCTTTTTTCCAACAACTCCATTTTCAATGCAGCGTTTTATTCATCCAAATTCACCTTCTCAGCATTATCAGAATCTCTTGATTCAAAATTTTTTGTATCTGTTGGTTCATAGTTCCCAACATTCTCAAACTTTTCATAATCCATTGATTCAAAATTCCCAATATCTTTTGGCTCATTATTTCCCTTATTTTTTGATGGAATCATGAAGTTTTTAAGGGGAGTATTACAACCTGATGAAAATGCACTGTGATCACATTCTTTAACAGCTTTTTCGGGTGATGAATCAGCATGTGTAGGACTTGCTTCAGAAATGGTTAAAAGAAACCAGACCCTTCACATTGAATTTTACTCTTTTTGATGCTCTTTATGATATCAACTTCACTTTCCATTGCACTGTCCTTACTTGATGCATTATTTGTAGTCTCCATTTTCAAATTTTCTGAAAGTGATATTATTCTCAAATAACCAATTTTTCAAAGATGACTAGTTCTATCTAAGAAATTTTAGTGCCTTCTCTTCCATCCCTTTAACAGGTGGAATGATATCAAACTTCTCACATACCCAATACTGTGATCATGCAAAGACAAACATGATATTAATAATTATATTATCTAATTTTCATAATTGGAATAACGCGTGCACTTTATAAATATCACATTTATTTTCAAAGTACACATGATATTTAGTATTCCAATGATCATGATCACTGAAATAACGCGTGTACTTTATAAATATCATGTGTATTTTGAAAGTACACGTGATATTCTAAAGACCATGGTCACTAAAATTATGCGTGTACTTTATAAATACTATGTGTACTTTTAAAATACACGTGATATTTATAAAGTACACGTGAACTCAGGTTTTCAAATACTTTTTCCAATTTGTTTGTTGGACTGCATTAGTAAGTATTTGCTCACCAATAGTGAAATGACACATCCATTTACTGTGATAGGCTTTGAGCTTGCTCTTTTGTTGAGTGAATTGATGAGAAACCCATGCACAGTAGATGCCCAATCATATTTTATCATGTCATCAATACTGTTGATGTATGGTCTAAAAAATTCTCCTAATGTGCATGAAATGGAGACAAGCAAGTTTTACAAAATTGGTAATGACCTCATCTGTGTCCAACTCTACCAATTTATTCAAACCCTTATTTATGTATGACTTTCTAATTTTTTTAGCTTTGCAGTATTGGGTAAGGAATTCAGGTTTTGGAACAGACGCATCCAATCTCTTTTTCAGATTTATTAATTGTTGCCCCTCTACCATTGGGATCCCAAATATTTCACTTATATCTTTCGATATTATTTTGGCACTACTCTTCATCTCAAAATTCTTCGTTTCCATTTCGTAAAGCTTGATAATAGATAGAATATTTTTATCGCTTTTTTGTGTTGCATTTTTACTACTTCCTCGCTGTAGTAGGCATTGAAAATATCCCAGAATGGAGTCTTCTTAAGCAGTTCAATATGCCTATCATTTATTTTTTTAATAGCAGAAAAATCATGATAAAAACTAATTACATTCGACCTATACTGGTCGTGTTTATTCACACCACGTGTAAATTCCACATCACTGGTTGCAAAACTTTCTTCAGAACCGCTCTTCTTGTTGTTCTTTCCTTTTCTTTCCCTCATTTTAATCCCCATTCTAATAATCTAAACACATAAAATTTAAATTACAAACCTATAATGATAAATTACATGTACAAAAATTAAAATACACGCAAATTGGAATCAAATACAGGCTCAAATAGTAAAGTACATGTGTATTTAACAAAAGTACATGCAATATTCTCACTTTATATAAATCTCAATAAAATACATGTTAAACGCGATAATAACTATCGTCCGTTACATGTTAATACCTAAGGCCTATTGTTTGACAAGTTATAAACCAAGATTCTCTGTTCTTAAGATATTCAGAAAAGAAGTGATGTAATAGCTCCATGCTAAGCGCACCAGCCTTTAAAAAAACCTCTTAAGCAATACTGCTCAATTCGTTTTGCCAAATCCTTCGCTTTTGATTTAGTTACTTAAAGGTTTTGTACATCAAAAGTGCACTAAATATCTTCAAAGTTGTAGTAAAAACAAAGTGACCTTTTTGCTCTATCATTGATGCGAAAAAGAAAATGAATTTCATCATCATAAGTAGCATTGACTGTCAATATGAAAGGTTTTGTAATATTAAGATCTTCAAAGGTGCATGATTCGTCCAGAATCATGCACATATATACCCTCTGTAATTATGCATTTTAGCCCCCTCGAGTACTTTAATTCCTAAAATTATGATCGATAACCACACAACCTCCGTTTTATATGATAAAGTGTTATTTGAGGTATTATTGAGCTTTTGTAGGTGTTACGGTGCTTAGTGTGAAGTTTGGGTGCATTTCGGTAAAGTTATGTTGACATTCGCTTCACACTTCGGAATTTTTGCCCAAGTATTCATGAAAGTTGAGGCCCTCAGAACAAGCTTCGTGTGGCTATGAACGGTGAACGAATCCAAGTCCAATGAAGATGTTGTGGTTCTTAAAGCGGAGGTGGTTCTAAAAGAAAATTCGCAAAACAAATAATTTAATAAAAGACAATTGTGTCCTGGATCTCTTTTGCACAAGAAGGAAAATATCGTAACAACAGGTCTTTGGCCATTGAACACATAGTAAAGGGTTTTGGTTAAAGACAATTAAGGCATTGAATTTTTTTAACAACCCCCATTTTCTCACGTAAAGGCTGGCCAGGCACCATACGCCGAAGATGGGTCTTGTCGATCAATTACTACCATTCTCAGCACAACGAAATTAAATATTGTTATTTTAAAAAGGTCAATACTTTAAACTTTATAAATAACTCACTGACAATAAATAAACTCAACCAAACCAACTAAAATTATAAATTTAACAAGTAAATATCACAACTCCAGCATAATGTAAATAAATAAATAAGTCTTGGGCTTATGCCCTTACAATGTTTCCCAAATAAAATAACTAAACTCTAGCAGAAAAAACCTATGCTAGAGTCAATGATCTCGAAAGCTTCTAGGCACCGAGAGATCGCAAGGCGGGTATAGCAACAGTACTATTACCCCTATCTAGAAATAATCTAGGAGGGGGGGGGGGGGGAGGTAAGGAAACATTTATAATTTGGGTTACAGCCCGAGGTGTGAAATAATTAACTTATTTAATTTATAACATAATAATACAGTCAATGCATAATAACTATTCCCCCTTCGTCACTCACATGCATATAACACCTCACCCCTCATCTATGTGTGACATGTCTCGCATCCCAAAAGTCCCCAAAAATAACTAGGACTACGTGTCAATTTTAAAAAATGGTTAAATGATTTAAGTGTACTGACTACATTAAATTATCAATTTTCATAATTTTCCAGTCTCATAGTTTTCACATAAGAAGCATAAACATCTATTATGTAATAAAGGATCACAATTTTAATTTATGTCCACATTCTTAGACATTTCAACTTATCTCATATAAAGCTCGGGTATATATATATATGTCCTTATATATATATGACACACAAGGGAATCTGCCATTGTTGTCTAATTCGTGCTCTATCAAAAAGTTCGGAGGAATCCCTTATCCTAAGTGGACATCACAAAACACACACAACTTGGGGGCGGTCCCTACGCAGGACACCTGTACACAGCCCATACCCAGTGGTGATATAAGAACGGTCTGTGCCAACACCTACCTCTCGTGGGTGGAGCCTCCACGTAGTATCTATATGGACTACACATCGTTAAGCCCACCTGTGCCGACGTGTGGTATGCAACCCGAATGCACGAACCCCCGAGCCGATAGGACGGTCCACTGGTATGTGCACACAAACACATAATAGTACATATTATTATCCCCTATAATATGTATATGTAATTACTCTATAATTACAATAGGAAATCCAACCATAATCCACTATAATATTATTTAATTAATAATTTATAATGTAATAAATTATTAGTTCCGTTCCATAAATAATTACTTAATCGACTAATTAGTGGTAATTATTCCCAATTAAATATGGCCCTAACATTATTTGATCCTTTCATTAAAATTTTCGTTTCTTTAATTCTTTTTATGTTTCAACCGTACGAAACCAAGTATGGATATACCATAGTTTATAATCCTACCCATGTAGCTTCGAGAAAAAATGGAACAAAAAGGCAAAATCCACCCTAGGTCTCTTAAACGACCACTGGGGTCATTCGCGCGGTAAGTCAGTTCCCATGAACGATGGTCATCACTTGAGCGACATGTTACTTCTTCCCCACTTCGTTCCCCCATTCTCAGTACTCTCGAGGTTTACAAAACTCCTACCCAGAATCATCTATGCAAAACCCAACACAATTAATCTCCAACCCATAATTCAACGTAAAATTTATGTATTCCAAACCCCAAAATTTATGTCTATGATCATTAGGACATACTCCCGGTTTTTGGTCATATTAAATTTACATCAAGGGGACATATGTCAGGAGGTTTATAAATATGCAATTCATAGGTTTACAATAACATTCCTTATCTTAAATAGTCGTATATATCAATTTCAACAATCGAGACCTTATGAAATCTATCTCAAATTCCATATTTTCGATACCTTATTTCTGGGACAATCTCAACATATAAATCAGTCCTCTACACGTGTTATTCATCATCAAATCAAACACCTTAAGTCCTAAATCCCAGAAATCTAAGGGAACACTTAGGATGCATTGATAAATAAATTGAAAACAATAATTTGGCAAGAGAATTCTTTCCTTAAAGCTGTAGAAGAGAAACCCCTTGATTTTTTCGTTGTTCTTGCCCCTTTTCCCCTTTTTGGCATTTCTCCCTTCTTCTCCTGTAACTATTGATTTAGGTTTTCTATAATGATAGTGGGGGAGTGGTTGAACCCCACTTATACTCTAGTTAAGTGTCTAATCCCGACTTGGGTCTAAAACCCAACTTTTGGACCCTCAAATGGACTCGAATCCATAACCCAACTAGCCCTAAAGCTCCCCAACTTATATACCTATGACCCAGGACCAATTCTAAATATTTAAAACATCAAACCGAGTCTCTAACGCTTTCTAAAATGCGTCCCAATTATTTTTATTTCACTTAAGCATTTATTATGTTAAAACGACACATGTCCATAAATTTATTTATGTGTTATTTATTTTTCACTCATAATTCCATTATGTCCAGTTGAGTTCTATCTTTATGTCATCATGAATAATTTTTTATTTTAAAAAATAAATAAATTTTTACTCATCTAAATATAAATCGATCCGATTTAATTTATTCCTAAATTAATAATAAATTAACGAATTTAAATTTGTCGAAATATTTAATTCTAAACTTACGGGGTATTACATTCTCCTCTCCTTATAACAAAATTTCGTTCTCAGAATTCATTAGAGCCCAACCTTATGTTTTAGTCCGTGTTATTAACCCAAGTTTAAACTCAATTAGTCCATACCCATATCCCATGAGGTAAAAGAAAAGGCTCACCCATGCCTATCATAACATCACTGGGGTGCTCATATATTCCACATTATATGTACACACATATAATATTAATAAAGATGGATGATGCATATACATCTAATTTGTACCATTCATACCAAGCATATCCATACACCAAATATATCACCATAGACGTACATGAGAAAGAAAAATAATGATCTCAGTATCCAACTTCCCTCAACTCTTGACTTTTGCCAATTTCGTGCGTGGAACGTCTTGCAAGCAAAATCCAAACAAGGAACCCTCCTGTTACACTAATGTATGGCTTAGTCAGTTATTGAGATCCATCAACCCAAGATTAAAAGAAAAATAAATAAACATGAATATGTGCGGTAATCATGCAAATTTTAACTTTTGCCCATTTCTAATTAAAGTCCCATATCGCAAAAGGAATACACTAAATACATTTAATTATACTAATAATCATAACCCCAAAATGTCCTAGGGTCTAACATCTCTCAGCTCCCGACCTGTGCTACTTTCATGCGTGGGATGTCTCATAAGTGACATCCAAATAAGGAACCCTCTTGATACATTACTATATAGCATTGTCGATCGCTGAGATCTGTCAGTCCAGGACCCATGTCTATAATGTGCTCAATTAATTTTATATGGCTCTCCAGGCCCTATAGTCTCCTATTTAACCATATTTAAAACTCAAAGTATCACAATTTCCTTTAGTATTTTCCACCGTAAAAATAAAAATTAATGCCAACTAGTCACACCACATTCGACTATTAAATTTAATTATTTCCGTAAATATCAATGCAAACCCTATGGTTTAATCTCTCCCAAGATAAATTCCTATACGTTTACATACAAGGCATTATAGGCGCCTGCCCCTCAACTCATGGGTGAAATAATACCAAGCGTTTAAATAAAATAGAGTCTACCCTCCCCAATGTGCAAACGAGATATCCTCTACTAAGGAGTACTGTGCACCAGTACTAAACTAAGCATGTCCTATAAAATAAAAGAATTCGGGATCATACCGTCACTACCTATGCTGGCATTGGTCCCTCTCCTGATGCGAGGTGATACACGTTCCCGTACTGCAGTTGTGACTGTCGTCTCTGAGGTGAAGCGAGAACGCTGGCACTACCGCCACTGGTTGTACTTGCAGTGTTCGCCATCCCCCTAGGGTGCCTGGTGTACCCGCTGTCCCCCTAACTCATGTGATTCTCAATTTCCTTGAGGTCACTTCATGGTGAAGTGTCCCTTATCACCACAAATAAAGAAATTGCCCTGTAACTGGTGCCTGTCTGGCTGTAGCCCTTGTTGGCCCTAATTTTGATGCCCTTAGCCCTGATGGCCTCCCTTCTGTTGGCCCTGCTGGCCCTGGCCCAGTCTGTTCCCATTATCATAACCCCTAGATCTCTTGTGTGGCTCTAAAGGTTGAGGGCCCTAAAATTGCTGGGCCTCCTGACTATTACTCCCATTTGCCCTATTCTACTGGTTAGACGTCTCGGAGCGGTGTCTCTTCTCCCTCTTGTCTTTCTGAAATGGCTTTTAATCCCGACAATGCAGTAAAACAGAATTCACTTGTAATATCCCGTATTTTTAATGATTTAAATAATTATGTGATTAATTATTGTTGTTTGATTAATTAAATTAAAAATGCGAGAAATTAATTTTTATTAATCTGGATTGAAATAATTATTAAATAGCGTGACAAGGGTTAATACTTATTGTGGAGAATTATTGAATATTACTGTGTGATATGTAATATGGAATTATGAAATTTGATAAATTATCGAAAGTGAGAAATACGACAGTTTGGTAATTTAAGTCTGCCACGCGTGTGAGTCGTGTCGGGACTAATTGAATAGAATAAAAATATAATTTATTTTATTAACTCGTATGGTCATTTTGAGTTCTCCGTTGAGTCCGTAAGGGTCGATATAGTCAAAATAGTATACCCGGGTGTTTAGTTTAGGTCCCGAGGCGATTTTATGTCTAACCGGCACCCCGAGAGGGCATTATGGTAAATTGTATTTTTGGGCTAAATTAATGGACGAAAATTAAGAGTAATTATATCAGCCAAGGAAAGTCCATTAGGGTTAAGAAGTTACAGGAAGTTAAGAACGGCTATAGGACGTGTGAGGGAAAGCTAATTCCAAGAGAAAAGGGCCAAGATAACACCACCTTGCACAATCACCACCATTACCATGTAGATTGGGACAAGGGGAACACACCCATACCAATATAACCAACGGATCAGACCATCATATTCAAGGAAAGTGTTTATTACTTGCTTTCTTTTAACAATAATCACGCTCATGTTAGTGTAGGTGAAATTAATCATGATTTACATATGAATTGGGTGAAAATTGGAGATTTAAATTATGATTAAGGATTTGTTTAATTAGTGGTTGAAATTCATTCATGTATGTAGAGGATTAATCACGGAATTTGATTATATATTGATGAACGAATCTGGGTTGATTAGGTTCTTTAAATGAAAATTTGGAAACTAGGGTTCATATGAATTTATTTGGGGATTTTAAATAATTATGATGTTTAATGACAAATTAATGATCCTAGGATGTTGGGAATGATTTATAATCCATTAGGTGTTGATGGGTATTGATGATGAGGAGTTGGGTGTTGAATCTTAGAGGTTTTTAGGTCCAAAAATGGTAGAAAACGCTGAAATTTGGTGAAGAAGATGAAATAGTGGGTCTCGCGCGAAGTGGTTCAAACGAGATGGGGATCTCGCGCGAAGTGGTTCGAACGACATGCGGAAGTGGTTCGAACGACATGTCATCTGGTTCGAGTGATAGAAGGAATTTTTGGGAATTTTCTTAGAGTCCAGTTTTGAGTTTATCAGTTTATTGGAGTGAGAGAAACTGCCAAATAGTAAATTTAAATAAGACGTAATTTCGGGAAAGTATGTGAGAATAAATACATTAATTATTTCGGTATAGAGAGAATATACTTTGGAGATTACGAGAGAGATAGTAATCTAAATATTTATACTATAAGTAGAGATGAGATTAAAATACGTATGAGGAGTATATATGTAAGTTGGAGAGATACCTATAAATTATAATAGGATGTGTGTATTCCTATTATGGGAAATTATTGTTAAGAGAACTAATGGGTGATAACCCCGGGGTGCAAGGATCTTATAGTTACGCGCACTAATGAGTGATAACTCGGGGGTGCAGAAATTCTATTGTTAAGTGTACTAATGGGTGATAACCCGGGGGTACAAGGATGATTATTGTTAGGCGCACTAATGGGAGATAACCCAGGGGTGCTGGATTATTATTGATAGGTGGATTAATGGGTGCTAACCCGGGGATGCAGGATTTTCTTAATAGGTGCAGTAATGGGTCTTAGCCTGGGGGTGCATGATTAGTATATATATGTATAGGGATGATGTGACTATATATATATATATATATATATGTGAACTTGTGAATATTTTTACTGTGTGAAATTAGTAGACTTGGTAATAATAATATTCATTACTTTGCACCGAGTGGTCTTAACCTAAGGGTGCAGGATTAGTGTATATATATAGGTATGATGAGACTATATATATGTATAAGTGTACTTGGGTAACTTCATACTTTGTGAAACTAGTAGATAAAATGGAAATGAGAAATAAAATAATCTTAGTGGATAAAAGATTAACCATTCAAACATTGAATAATGAAACTTCGTATGTGAGATAAACTATCTGAATAACATATTGTATGGGCGATACGGGAATACTACTAGTGAGCATAGTTAGTATTAGTATGGTTTCTGACTAGTTAGACTGGGAGGTATAATTAGGGGGATATTAGATGTACATTAGGCGTGCACAATAGACGAGAGGTGAGAAACTCATGTGAGAGTTCGATAACTAACATGCGTATAAGACTTGTTTTAAGAACCAATTTTAAATACTTGCAAAATCATTTTTACACCTCGGGCTCTGACCCATTTCTTTTATTTCTCATCTCTTTTGCTATATATATATATATATATGTATTAGTACAGGTGCCTGGCCACAGGGACACCGGTTCTAGATACTTGGATGGTTTGCCGATCTGCAGCTGTTATGGAAGTTGCGGGTCATTGAGATTAGACGCTTCTCTCATTTTATTCAGTTCTTAGTTCAGATACTTCAGTTAGGGCATGTGTCGCCCATCCTCATTAGCGGGATTATACTCAGTTCCTCTATAGTTCTTTTCTATTGGATTGAGTATTTATTTTTGTTTTGTTTGTGACTTTGAATTGGAAGGTTTTATCCAGTCTTAATTATTCAGTACTTAATTCAATCATCATTCATTTCTTATGTGTGGTTTATAATTCAATGTTCAGAAATTAATTGAATTAATTGGTTTCAAATTAAATTGGGAAATGTTTTATCACTAGCTTAATTAAATGTTAGGTAATTAATTGGATTTAAGTTTTCGACAGTGATGCTAAGAATGAACCAACCGAACATTCTATTATAAATTTTATAAAGGACTGATCACCCGATATTTAATTGGGCGGGGTTTCACATCACTACCTGGTTATATGTAGTGAAAGTCGGGTTTCCCAACAGTGACTGTCTCATGTGCCAGACTGTCCCTAACACAAACTTCTCTATCTTTCTCTGCTCTGTACTCACGTCCTCCTTCGCAAAATAAGAAAGAGCAGTAAAATCTTCCTCATATTTTGCCACAATAAGATTCCCCTACTTAAGGTCCATAAAATTCTTCTACATCTCTATTTGCATTTCCCGAGGACAATACTTCCCCTCAAATCTCTTCCAAAAAAATATCCACGGTAAGACTGTCCCTATCAAAAATCATCGTAATCGCTTCCAACCATTGGCGTGCTGCCCCCACCAATCGAAATGACGCTAACATCTTCTTCTGCATGGGAGTGCACTCTACCATAGTTAAGTGTCACTGAATATCTCTCAACCACTTACTCGATACTAGAATATCTGAACTGCTCACAAACTCCGATGATTGGCCTTTAGTAAATGCCTCCCTCTTTTTGTCCCACATGTAACATGGTGCCTGCGCTGGTGGATCCTGAGGTGCCTGTGGAGGTGGAAAGTGCTAAAGCTGGCTTCCATAGCCGTTGAGATCGCTTCAGACACGATGGTGGCTATCTCAGCATGGGTAATAAGATGTGGGGCTTGTGGGGCCTCCGGGTGAGCCTCCTCCTCCTCAACCGGTGGAACCACTCACCTCGGTCTGCCCCTACGTCCATTTTCCATTTGAAAGGAAATAAGATTCGTTTTATTAACTGATCGTAAAGAATACAATGATTCCTAAACATAGGGCTCTACATCAAAGAACGCAATGCATAACGTAACGAGCTCAAACATAGATCCTAAGGACACTAGAACCGTGCTCTGATACCAACTGTAACAAACCCCATTTTCTCACGCAAAGGCTGGCTGGGCACAATACGCCTAAGATGTGTTTTGTCGATCAATTAATACCATTCTCAGCACAACGAAATAAAATATTATTATTTTAAAAAGTTCTACACTTTAAACTTTATGAATAACTCACTAACAATAATTAAACTCAATCAAACCGACTAAAATAATAACTTTAACAACAAGTAATTATCACAACTCCAGCATAATGTAAGTAAATAAATGAATCTTGGGCTTATGCCCTTACAATGTTTACCAAATAAATGAACTAAACTCTGCATAAAAGCACCTAGGCTAGAGTTAATGATCTGGAAAGCTACTAGGTACCGATAGATTGCAAGGCTGGTACAACAATAATCCTGCTATTCCTGTCTAGAAATAACCTGGGGGGGGGGGGGTAAGGAAACATTTATAATTTGGGTCAGAGCCCGAGGTGTGAAAGAGTTAACTTATTTAATTTATGATGCAATAATACAGTCAATGCACAATAACTATTCCCCCTTTGTCACTCACATGCATATAAGACCTCACTTCTCATCTATATGTGACATGTCTCGCATCCCAAAAGTGCCCAAATAATAACTACAACTATGTGTCAAGTTAATAAAATGGTTAAATGATTTAAGTGTACCGACTACCATAAATTATCAATTTCCATAATTTTCGAGTCTCATAATTTTCACATACCAAGCATAAACATCTATTATGCAATAGAGGATCACAATTTTAATTTATGTCCACATTCTTAGACATTTCAGTTTATCTCATATAAAGCTCAGGTAATTATATATATATATAGATCACGAATCAGACACCAACGGTAGATGACCTTGTGTGTCATATATATACATGACACACAAGGGAATCTACTGTTGGTGTCTGATTTGTGATCTATGAATAATTTCGGAGGAATCCCTTATCCTAAGTGGACATCATAAAACACACAGAAGTAGGGGGCGGTCCGTATGCATGACACCTGTACACATCCCATACCCAGTGGTGATACCGGAACGGTCAACGCCAATACCTACCTCTCGTGGGTAGATCCTCCACATAGTCCTACATGGTCTACACATTGTCAAGCCCACCTGTGCCGACATATGGTACTGTAACACCCCGTATTTTTGGTACATTTAAAATTTAATTAATTCGGAAATTCTAAATTACTATTGTGTTGTAATTTAATGAATTAATTATGATAGAATAATATATAAATATTAATCTGGGATTGAATGGTTAATATTTAGGGAAAATTATTTACTGAGTGTATAGTAATAATGTAATTTCGTCGTTTCGAGTATTAATGACGAGATATGTACTTATCACATCCGGAAGTCGGTATAGACTATATTGGGTGGGGGATAAGTATTTTTATAAATCAATTCGGATGAAAATTCTGAGTATACAGTTGAGTCCTGATGGGCCGAGATAGTCGGAAAAGTGTACCCAGGGGTAGTAAACGAGTCACGGGACGTTTTTAGACATAGTCGGGCCCACTCGGGGGCATTTTGGTCACTTGGGCTTGGCCCATTAGTCAAAAAACGGGAATGGATTAATTAACTTAATAAAAAGAAATAAGGGCTGGCTAAGCTTAAGCAGAGAAAGAAATTAAAGGGTTAGGAAACCCTAGCAGCAGCCAAAGCCAATTTGGGGATCTCAAAGAACCAACTAGGTCATCTTCAACCTTGGAATCCATTGAAGATTCAGACACTACGAAACCTAAGGCAAGTGAATAACATGCAATAGCATAAAATCTGTCTTTCAAATTCATATTTGTGTGCTGTTATGAATTAAAAATTCGTTTTGGTGTTCATGGTATAAACATGGGATTTTGATAATTCAAAAGAAAACATGAATCTGATTTGCCCGAAATTATGAGGAGTTATGTAAAATCTGATATTGGAATATTGATGTGTATCTGTTAGGATGATATTCAGATAAATTAAAACGAATTTAATGAAGAAATTTGGAGTAAAAATGGGTTTAAGGAAAAAGATAGGTTTTCCCCAAAATTTATAAATCAGTAGTTTATGAACGAATTGATGATTGTTGTAAGTTTTCTGGGTAATCCTAATAAGGTTTCTAGTATGCTCTGGTGATAAGAAGGCTTAAAACTCATGTTAGAAGAGATTAGGGTTTAAGAAAATCCGTCCATGGCTGCCCTGTCTTCGCGAAGAAGACGAAGACCTGTTCGATCGATCGATCGACGGTCTGGGTCGATCGATCGACGGTCGCCAGAATCTGGCAGTTTCGCCAGTTGGTTATATAAGAGGGAAAATTTATATAAAAATCTTATGTAATTAATTATTGAGAAATTAAATACATGAGTTTAAATCTAATTAATTGTAGATAAATTAATTAGGGTTTGAGGCTAATAAATTAGAGTCGGGAATTGTGACTCGGGTAAATTTATTTTGGGCTACGGGAGTAAGTCCAAATTTATGGTGGGGGCGACACCAACAATAACTAAATTAATTAAAGTGCAATTTAATTAATACTTAGAGTTGTACCAGAAACTCTTAATAATTTTAATAGGCTTATGTTACGGATTTTAGCGAACGGTATAGCCGGGACTTTTATATTTATATATACGGAGGCGTTAGTATATATATATATATATATGGTGTGCTCAATTAATATCAGTGATTAGATATTTGTTACTATAGTGCTATAGGGGGAGGTTGCGCGTTGTGGATGAATCCCCTAGCTTGAGGAGTAGGGCGAGTATATTCCCGAGGTCATAGCGTCCGTTATATGGGTGAGGGACAACTCACTTTCAGGGAAGGAATATGACCGCCTCCAATTATTTTATTTTTATCAAGTTGGTGTGAAAATTCTGACTTGGGATAACTAGGCTATGTGATTATACCTAGTGGGATAGCACTTTATAGAATTTACATTCCGGGAGTATTTTTACTCGGGAGGTTGCAAGTTATTATATATATTACAGTATGATTGTGAATGCTGGAATATGATTATAAGTATATAATTTTATAATTAATTATATACGGAATATTAAGGAAAAGTGAGTGATTTCACAGGTATAACAATTGTAGAAGTTATATGAATATAAAAAGGGAAATGATTTAGTTAAGTTGATGTTACAAATAACTTATGTATCAAAATCACTACATACTCAGTTAGAGTAGGGTGGGTATAAAGGAACTTTGTTAATTATCTAGTCATGAGATGAGTAACTAGGTAATTTAATTAAAGAATTCGTAGGGTATAATAGAGGAAGGGTAAGGAAGTCCTCAAGAGAGTGCGATATTAACTAAAAATATGAAGAGCATGCATATTTATTTATTACTGCAAGTTAATCATTTGTTAAATGTTTTTCAAATGTTTTGGGTACTAACCCTTGCTATAAAAACTTTTAAAAAAACCTTTTAGGTGTCCAACCACAGGGACGCCAGCCTTGACTATATTCCAGGGATCCGTTGCTACAGCATGTGTGGATGTTGCGGGGTTTTGATAGACGCCTCATTCTTCATTCTTAAATGTAGAAGTTCATGATTAGTATTCGAGCATGTTGCTCACTTTCCATTTATTTGTATTAGACTTGTTGAGAGTTTATTCTTATCTTTATGGGATTTATTATTTGGACCGTTGGTTTATTCGGTCAATTATTTTTACTTGTGAATGATTAATTTAGTTATCTGTGATTGTTATATAGTTTTATTTTCCGCATGGGTGTTTGTTAAATAATGAAAGATAAAAATTGGCACCAGTCTACTTTTCTCACTTAGGTGGTTAGTAATTAAATAAGACGACAGTGATGCTAAGAATGGACCAAATGAGAAACCTGTTCTAACTTGATTTAGGACTGATCACCCGGGATTAATTAGGCGGGGTGTCACAGATGGTATCAGAGCATCAGGTTCTAGAGTCCTTAGGATCTGTGCGGCTTTCTACGTTTTAGCGTAGCGTTCGGTTGTTATAGAGCCCTATTATTAGGACTGTTGATTATATTTTCCGCTTGTGAGATATCGTATTCCTGTTATTAGTTTTTTTATAAATTGTGTACTTATACAATTCAATCTATTTCAGATGCCGCCAAAGAGACAGAGAGCAGAGAGGGCTAAGGCTAGAGATGAGGTGAGGGAGGCTCTCCAGGAGCCATAGGTACCGCCACCACCACCCCCACCCGAGTTGATTTCTACCACTCAGGTGGCAGTGATAGTGGCCCAAGCGGTCGAGACAGCGATGCGAGCTATGGCAGTTCATTTTCCACAGCCCCAGGCACCGCCTCCATTGGCTCCAGCAGTTCAGGCTCCAGTGGGGCCACCATCTTGGCAGCAAGTGAGGGAGACCTTTCAGAACAGCCACCCACCTGAGTTTCGAGGTAGCACCAATGTGGTCGAGGCTTGTGACTGGAAGAAGAACATTCAGCGCCATCTGCGCATGTTAGAGGGTACAGAGGTGCAGAAACAGATGCTGGCTACCTTTCGTCTGTCGGGGGCAGCCTTACAGTGGTGGGAGTCCGTAACCACCGCTGAGGAGCGGGATTTGATGCCGATTTCTGAATTCTGGGTGCGGTTTGACCGCAAGTACTTCCCTCCAGCAGTAGAGTCTGAGATGAGAAAGAAATTCAGCGAGTTGGTATAGGGTGACAGGTCAGTAGCAGAATATGAGGAGGAGTTCACCCGGTTGGCAAATTTTGTGCCAAATGAGGTGAGCGATGAGGAGCGGAAGAAGTCGAAGTTCATGGATGGTCTAGCCTGGCGAATCAGGCAGCACTTGATTAGAAATCCGACATTAGTGACTTATACAGATGTCTTTAATGCCGCACTTGTACATTGACAAGATCATCGTTTCCATGCTAAGGGAAACAAGAAGGCAGGTGAGCCGAGCCAGCAGGGCAAGGCGGTCACTAGTGGTGAGACGAGTGGCACACATCAGCAGGTTATCATTCAGCAAGGGAATCAGGCTAAGAAGTTTAAGCCTGGTGGGTTCCGACCGGGAGGACAGGGGTTCAGGCAGGGGCAACCAGGTCCTAATCAGCAACAGCAAATTCCTCAGGGCCGACAGGGTCAAGGGAACAACGGGGGAGGCCACCCGGGGCAGCAACGTCAGGGCCAGCAGGGCCAACGACAGGGTGACGACCAGAAATGCTGTTTCTCCTGTGGACAGCCAGGACACTTCAAGAGGGAGTGCCCGCAGAGGGGAAGAGGCCAGCAGCAGGGTGCCCAGCAGGGGCAACAGGGTCGGATGCCGCCAGCAGCGCTAGCCCCACCCGCCCCATAGCAGCAGGGGCAGATGCACTACGGACGTGTGTATAACGTTCGGGATGTTCCTAATCCCCCAGCACAGCAGGCGCCGCCCGCGATCGAGGGTACGTTTTCTATACATGGCACTATGGGTCGGGTATTGTTTGATACGGGGGCTACACATTGCTTTATAGCTACACATTTTGCGAAGGCTTTAGGGTTGTTAGCCACCGTGGAGAGCACTATTACGTGTGTCGACTCACCATTGGGGAATGGGTCGCTTATATTCTTTATATGTCGGGGAGTGGGGGTGGAGATTGGTGGTTTGGTATTACCTGCGGACATGTTGGTATTAGATATGCATGTTCACGATGTGATTATCGGTATGGATTGGCTCGCTGACTATAGAGCCATGATTGATTGCTTCGGTGGGAGCATTATTTTTGCCATTCCGGGACAAGAGATGTTTGTTGTGGCGATGCCTCGCCCAGAGGGAGGCTCGACCGCTCATTTATATTACATTGAGGAGGAAACCTCACAGGAAGTGGTAGTTCCTTTAGACTCTATTCCTGCAGTGAGGGACTTTGAGGATGTATTCCAGGATATACCAGGATTATCACCCAGCAGAGAAATCGAATTTGTTATCGATTTGGCTCCGGGGACGAGGCCGATTGCTCGGGCACCTTACCGAATGGCCCCTTCAGAGATGCAGGAATTGAGGGAACAGATTCAGCAACTACTGGGTCAGGGTTTTATTCGGCGGAGTACATCGCCGTGGGGTGCGCCGGTATTGTTTGTGAAGAAGCGAGATGGTTCACTCCGCTTGTGCGTGGATTATAGGGAGCTGAACAAGGTGACGATACGGAATAAATATCCGTTGCCTCGGATCGACGATTTATTTGACCAATTGAGAGGGGCGTCTTACTTCTCCAAGGTCGACTTGAGGTCAGGGTATCATCAACTGCGTATCCGAGAGGGGGATGTTCCTAAGACCGCTTTCTTGTCGCGGTATGGATCATATGAGTTCAGGGTGATGCCCTTCGGGCTCACCAATGCACCAGCAGTGTTCATGGACCTCATGAACAGGGTTTTCAGAGAGTACTTAGATCAGTTTGTCATCGTGTTCATTGATGACATCCTAATCTACTCGCGCATCGAGGAGGAGCACGCAGAGCATTTGTGCATGGTTTTGCAGACACTGAGGGATCATCAGCTCTATGCCAAATTAGGGAAGTGTGGATTCTGGCTTCGGGAGGTGCAGTTCCTTGGTCACGTCGTGTCAGATCAGGGTATTGCAGTGGATCCGAATAAGGTGTCGGCGGTGAGAGAGTGGGGACAGCCCACGACACCGACCGAGGTGCGCAGTTTTCTGGGTTTGGCCGGTTACTACAGGCGATTCATTAAAGGATTCTCTAAGATCGCAGGACCTTTGACGAATCTGACTCGGAAAGGAGTACCTTTCAAGTGGGATGATAGTTGTCAATTGGCGTTCGACGAGCTAAAAGACAAGTTGATATCTGCGCCCGTGCTTGCATTGCCAAAGGGAGGGCTAGAGTACCGGGTTTACACAGACGCATCCTTATGGGGTCTTGGGGGTGTACTCCAGCAGGAGGAGAGGGCTATAGCTTATGCTTCCAGGAAGCTAAAGCCCCACGAGAGGAATTACCCCACTCACGACCTAGAGTTGGCAGCAGTCGTTTTTGCTTTGAGGATATGGAGGCATTATCTTCTAGGAGAGCAGTTTACTCTATTCACGGATCACAAGTCACTTCAGTATCTCTTCACACAGAAGGATCTGAATATGAGGCAGAGGCGGTGGCTAGAATTCGTGAAGGACTACCAGTTTGATATTCAGTATCATCCTGGTAAGGCCAATGTGGTAGCAGACGCATTGAGCCAAAGACCGGCTGGGGAGATATCAGAGGTATGGAAAGCGAAGTGGAGAGAGCTCCAATATGAGGATGACGTAGCCAAGGCTTGCATGTCAGCTTTATCCATCACACCCGAGATCATTATGCGAGTTGTGAAGGCTCAGGCTGAGGATCAGGTTTGCCGGGATAGGGTTGGCCAGTTGTTAGCTGAGGGAGCAGAGGGTTACTCGATTAGCTCAGAAGGAGGCCTACGCTTTAATGGGAGGTTAATGGTGCCAGAGGATGAGGATTTGAAGCACGCTGTTATGACAGAATCCCATGGTTCGAAATTTGCGGTACATCCCGGTGGGGATAAAATGTACCAAGATATGAGGAGGCAGTATTGGTGGGCAGGAATGAAACGGGACATAGCGGAGTTCGTTTCGAAATGTGCCACGTGTCAGCTTGTGAAAGTTGACCACCAGAGACCATCAGGGATGCTACAGCCATTAGAAATTCCCGTGTGGAAGTGGGAGAGCATCTCCATGGACTTCATCACAGGGTTACCTGTATCGCAGAGGGGTCACGACTCCATATGGGTTATTATGGATCGGTTGACTAAGGTGGCCCACTTTTGCCGGTACGCACAGACTTTGAGACGATGCGTTATGCACAGCTATTCATAGCAGATATTGTTAAGCTGCATGGAATGCCTATAAATATTGTATCCGACCGAGACAAATTTTTTGTCGCCCACTTTTGGCAGAGCTTTCAGGAGGCAACGGGAACGGAGTTGCGCTTGAGTACAGCATATCACCCACAGACTGACGGACAGACTGAGAGAGTTAATCAGATGCTGGAGGACATGCTCAGAATGTGCATTTTGGACTTCGGGGGAGGATGGGAGAAATATCTTCCTTTGGTAGAGTTTGCGTATAACAACTCTTACCAATTCACGATTGGCATGGCACCTTTTGAGGCACTGTACGGGAGACCTTGTCGTTCACCCGTTTGTTGGTTAGAGGTGGGGGACAACAAACTCTTGGGGTCGGAGACTGTTCAAGAGACATCTTCCAAGATAGAGCTGATTCGAGGAAGAATTCGGATAGCTCCCGATAGGCAAAAGAGTTATGCTGACGCTTCTCGACGACATGTGGAGCTAGAAATTGGGGACCAGGTTTTAGTCCGGGTATCCCCAATGAAAGGGGTGATGAGGTTCGGCAAGAAGGGTAAGTTAGCACCGCGATACGTAGGACCTTTCCCTATTATTGAGAGGGTGGGACCGGTGGCGTATAAGCTTGGGTTACCAGAACATCTTCAGCGGATACACGATGTATTCCATGTGGCATCGCTGAAGAAATATCGAAGGAGCGAGAGAGCCTTTTGGCACATTCCACTCCAGGAGATCGACTTACAGCCAGTCATCTCGTATGAGGAGAGGCCGGTAGCTATTCTGGATCATAGTGAGCGGAAATTACGATCCAAGGTTGTTCCATTGGTTAGAGTACAGTGGGGTCATCATAATGTTGATGAATCTACCTGGGAGCGAGAGGAGGATATGCGGGAACAATATCCAGAGCTTTTCAACGCAGGTACAATCTAATTTCGGGGACGAAATTCCTTTATAAGGGGGGGAGTATGTAACACCCCGTATTTTTGGTACATTTAAAATTTAATTAATTCGGAAATTCTAAATTACTAGTGTGTTGTAATTTAATGAATTAATTATGATAGAATAATATATAAATATTAATCTGGGATTGAATGGTTAATATTTAGGGAAAATTATTTACTGAGTGTATAGTAATAATGTAATTTCGTCGTTTCGAGTATTAATGACGAGATATGTACTTATCACATCCGGAAGTCGGTATAGACTATATTGGGTGGGGGATAAGTATTTTTATAAATTAATTCGGATGCAAATTCTGAGTGTACAGTTGAGTCCGGATGGGCCGAGATAGTCGGAAAAGTGTACCTAGGGGTAGTAAACGGGTCACGGGACGTTTTTAGACATAGTCGGGCCCACTCGGGGGCATTTTGGTCACTTGGGCTTGGCCCATTAGTCTAAAAACGGGAATGGATTAATTAACTTAATAAAAATAAATAAGGGCTGGCTAAGCTTAAGAAGAGAAAGAAATTAAAGGGTTAGGAAACCCTAGCAGCAGCCAAAGCCAATTTGGGGATCTCAAAGAACCAACTAGGTCATCTTCAACCTTGGAATCCATTGAAGATTCAGACACTACGAAACCTAAGGCAAGTGAATAACTTGCAATAGCATAAAATCTGTCTTTCAAATTCATATTTGTGTGCTGTTATGAATTAAAAATTCATTTTGGTGTTCATGGTATAAACATGGGGTTTTGATAATTCAAAAGAAAACATGAATCTGATTTGCCCGAAATTATGAGGAGTTATGTAAAATCTGATATTGGAATATTGATGTGTATCTGTTAGGATGATATTCAGATAAATTAAAACGAATTTAATGAAGAAATTTGGAGTAAAAATGGGTCTAAGGAAAAATATAGGTTTTCCCCAAAATTTATAAATCAGTAGTTTATGGACGAATTGATGATTGTTGTAATTTTTTGGGTAATCCTAATAAGGTTTCTAGTATGCTCTGGTGATAAGAAGGCTTAAAACTCATGTTAGAAGAGATTAGGGTTTAAGAAAATCCGTCCATGGCTGCCCTGTCTTCGCGAAGAAGACGAAGACCTGTTCGATCGATCGATCGACGGTCTGGGTCGATCGATCGACGGTCGCCAGAATCCGGCAGTTTCGCCAGTTGGTTATATAAGAGGGAAAATTTATATAAAAATCTTATGTAATTAATTATTGAGAAATTAAATACATGAGTTTAAATCTAATTAATTGTAGATAAATTAATTAGGGTTTGAGGCTAATAAATTAGAGTCGGGAATTGTGACTCGGGTAAATTTATTTTGGGCTACGGGAGTAAGTCCAAATTTATGGTGGGGGCGACACCAACAATAACTAAATTAATTAAAGTGCAATTTAATTAATACTTAGAGTTGTACCATAAACTCTTAATAATTTTAATAGGCTTATGTTACGGATTTTAGCGAACGGTATAGCCGGGACTTTTATATTTATATATACGGAGGCGTTAGTATATATATATATATATATGGTGTGCTCAATTAATATCAGTGATTAGATATTTGTTACTATAGTGCTATAGGGGGAGGTTGCGCGTTGTGGATGAATCCCCTAGCTTGAGGAGTAGGGCGAGTATATTCCCGAGGTCATAGCGTCCGTTATATGGGTGAGGGACAACTCACTTTCAGGGAAGGAATATGACCGCCTCCAATTATTTTATTTTTATCAAGTTGGTGTGAAAATTCTGACTTGGGATAACTAGGCTATGTGATTATACCTAGTGGGATAGCACTTTATAGAATTTACATTCCGGGAGTATTTTTACTCGGGAGGTTGCAAGTTATTATATATATTACAGTATGATTGTGAATGCTGGAATATGATTATAAGTATATAATTTTATAATTAATTATATACGGAATATTAAGGAAAAGTGAGTGATTTCACAGGTATAACAATTGTAGAAGTTATATGAATATAAAAAGGGAAATGATTTAGTTAAGTTGATGTTACAAATAACTTATGTATCAAAATCACTACATACTCAGTTAGAGTAGGGTGGGTATAAAGGAACTTTGTTAATTATCTAGTCATGAGATGAGTAACTAGGTAATTTAATTAAAGAATTCGTAGGGTATAATAGAGGAAGGGTAAGGAAGTCCTCAAGAGAGTGCGATATTAACTAAAAATATGAAGAGCATGCATATTTATTTATTACTGCAAGTTAATCATTTGTTAAATGTTTTTCAAATGTTTTGGGTACTAACCCTTGCTATAAAAACTTTTAAAAAAACCTTTTAGGTGTCCAACCACAGGGACGCCAGCCTTGACTATATTCCAGGGATCCGTTGCTACAGCATGTGTGGATGTTGCGGGGTTTTGATAGACGCCTCATTATTCATTCTTAAATGTAGAAGTTCATGATTAGTATTCGAGCATGTTGCTCACTTTCCATTTATTTGTATTAGACTTGTTGAGAGTTTATTCTTATCTTTATGGGATTTATTATTTGGACCGTTGGTTTATTCGGTCAATTATTTTTACTTGTGAATGATTAATTTAGTTATCTGTGATTGTTATATAGTTTTATTTTCCGCATGGGTGTTTGTTAAATAATGAAAGATAAAAATTGGCACCAGTCTACTTTTCTCACTTAGGTGGTTAGTAATTAAATAAGACGACAGTGATGCTAAGAATGGACCAAATGAGAAACCTGTTCTAACTTGATTTAGGAATGATCACCCGGGATTAATTAGGCGGGGTGTCACAGGTACGCGGCCTGAACATGCGAACTCCCAAGACGATAGGACGGTCCAATGGTATGTCCACACAAACACATAATAGTACATATTATTATCCCCTGTAATATGTATAGGTAATTACTCTATAATTACGATAAGAAACCCAACCATACTCCATCATAATTTTATTTAATTAATAATTAATAATATAATAAATTATTAGTCTCGTTCTATAAGTAATTACTTAATTACCTAATTAGTGGTAATTATTCCCAATTAATTATGGCCCTAACATTATTTTATCCTTTCATTAAAATTTTGATTTATTTAATTCTTTTTTTTGTTTCAAAAGTACCAAACCAAGTATGGGCATAACATAGTTTATAATCCTCCCCACAAAGCTTCGATAAAACATGGAACAAAAGGCCAAAATCCACTCTAGGTTGCTCAAACAACCACTGGGATCATTCGCGTGACAAGGCAGGTCGCTCGAACGATGGCCCATGTCGCTTGAGCGACATGTTCCTTCTTATCCACTTCATTCATCCATTCTCAGTACTCTCCAGGTTAACAAAACTTCTACTCAAAATCATCTATGCGAAACCCAACACAGTTAATCTCCAACACAGAATTCAACGTAAGATTTTCCAAACCCTAAAATTTATGTCTATGATCATTAGGGCATACTCCAGATTTTTGGTCGTATTAAATTTACATCAAAGGGACATCTATCAGGAGGTTTATAAATATGCAGTTCATAGGTTTACAACAATATTCCTTATCTTAAATAGTCGTATATCTCGAGTTTAAGAATCGAGACCTTATGAAATCTATCTCAAATTCCATATTTTCGATACCTAATTTATGGGACAATCTCTATATATAAATCAGTACTCTATATGTGTTATTAATCATCAAATAAAACATCTTAAGCCCTAAATCCCAGAAATCTAAGGGAACAATTACGATGCATTGAGAAATAAATTGGAAACACAAATTAAGAAAGAGAATTCTTGGCTTAAAGTTGTAGAAGAGAAACCCCTTGATTTCTTCTTTGTTCTCGACCCTTTTCCCCTCTTTTGGTATTTCTCCCTTCTTCTACCGTAACCGTTAATTTAGGTTGTCTATAATTATAGTGGGGGAGTGGTTTAGCCCCACTTAAACTCTAATTAAGAGACTAATCCCGAGTTGAGCCTAAAACCCAACTTTTGAATCCCCAAATGGACTCAAATCCATAACCCAACTTGCCCAAAAGCTCCCCAAATTATATACCTTTGACCCGAGATCAATTCTAAATATTTAAAACATCAAACCGAGTCTCTAACACTTCTCAAAACGAATTCCAATTATTTTTATTTCACTTAAACATTTATTATGTTAAAACGACATGCGCCAATAAATTTATATATGTATTATTTATTTTTCACTCAAGTGTTCCTTATGTCCAGTTGAGTTCTATCTTTATATTATCATGAATAATTGTTTATTTAAAAAAAATTAAAATTTTTACTCATCTAAATATAAATCCATTCGATTTAATTTATTCCCCAATTAATATTAAATTAACGAATTTAAATTAGTCGATATATTTTATTCTAAAATTTTTGGGGTATTACACTTTTGCTTCAAAATTCCAGAAGTAGATTGGGCGTTTTGAAATGCAGCCGCAGTCGATCGGCCCTGACCCCCAGTCGACCATTTTTTCTGGTTTTGGCCTTGCGCAGATACAGTGGGTTTGGAGTGCTGCCACCGATCGACCGGCAACCACCCCAATCGACCGACCACCACCCCAATCGACCGGCCAATCCTTATTTGTTAATGATCGAATGGAGTAGCTCTCCCTTCACCAGCGGTCGACCGTCTTGATTCCCGATCGATCGGTCCCCTATTATTTTGGCCGAGATTTACTGTTACCCTTTTTCCATCTTTCTTTTATATTTTCTTTTTTCCTTTTTTTTTATTTGTAACTTGAGCTTTCCCCTCTCCTTCATTTCTTTTGGTGTATACCCATTAATGTAAGAACTTTACTATTTATTGTCTTCTACCTCTTATTTATGCTTTATTCCTTTTATTTCATGCTTTATTATTTATTTCCAAGCCTAGATAAATTGTTGTAGTTTATTTATTTATTGTTTGCTCTTATTAATTAGTTGTTTTAATTTATGTATTTCATCATGCTTAGTGGCTAACTTAAATTTGGTTGTGTTGGATTGAACTCACCTAAGGTTGATTTAGTTGCTTTGATTTCGTGATAATTTTTATTCATTTAATTCAATTGGGTTGTCCTTGTTATTATGCCTAGGAGATTTAACGGGGTATATCATGTATGCTCTGTATTTACGACCATGCGTGTGTAATTTTTAGGGTATTTATTGACGCCAAAATCATATTAGGCTTTTATGACGATTTAGGGGGTGATAACTCTAGATTTGATTAATTGTTGAAATGTGACTAAATCTTACTAAATTTGGAGACCCATGTAACCATTTATACAGAATAACTCGAGGTGAAGGATATCTGTCGCAACCTATAGTTTTTATTCCTTTTGTTAATCTACTTTAAATACACATGCCTAAATTATCTTTTTCTTTTTTGTTAATAATTACCTTTTACACTTTTATTTTTGAAGTATTAAACCAATATAATTCTAGCAACTTGCCTATGTGGATTTTCAATACCCATACTGACTGCTGTATGACGCGACCGCAAATGTATATCTAGTGTGCATGCTGATATAGGCTCAAGTACAAGCCTGTCGCGTTAGTAATAAACTCGATAAGTCAGGATCGTCTCCACAGGGAATTAGGGCGAAAGCTCATAACGACGTAGGAATAGAGGATTAACCCTAAATTGATTCTAAAAAAAAATTAAAGAGATAATTAATTGTGAACTGAATTCTACTGTCTAAATGCAAGTGAAAGTTAAATTACGGACTAAGCTATGTGAACGGAAATCAAACTACTGCATATTAAGTAACTATGAATGAGAGAAAGACAGGCTAGGATACAATCCCCCAAACCCAAGTATGTTTACCAGATATAAAATGTCGTAAATTAAATAATTGATTAAACCCAGTCTTTATTAATCCCAAGCATTAATATAGCCCGCATCATACGTAATCATAAGCAAGAATAAAGCGGTGCCGAAATAGCTAACATGCGCGTCGCACTCTTAAACACCCCGGTTACCTAGGGGAAAGAGGTAAAAAGACCTATGATGGTTGTAACTACTACACAACATGATTCAATCATTTATTTAATTCAGGGAACTAATTTTATAGTCATGCAAATAACATCGGGTTGGGTTCATGCATCCCAACCCTTAGAAATCTAGCCAGACATTATGAAACTATGAATAAACAAGGAATATATGTTGCATGAAATCATAATTGTGTGAAAACTGAGATTAAACATGAGAAATAATAATGAAAGTGCTTAAAATAAAGCTTACCTGAAGAACAATAATATTCAAGAAGAAATCAAAGCTTGAAGAAAAATTAAAAAAACTCTTGAATTAAAGGGGCAAAATATACAAATTCTTCTCCTAGATGTTCCTACTTGATTAAGAGCTTTTACATCAATGAAATCTGATTACAAAGAGTCCTAATATGACTATATATAAGTATCGAGTCATTTAGAAGAGTCCCCAAATCATAAAACTCTTTTGGCTAAAAGATAAGGACACAATAAAGATCCCGTATTTGGCAATTTGTCACACTTAGAAAGCGTGACTAATTTTGCAACGCTTATGGAGTGTGACAAATGACCGGACCGATTCGGTTTCCCTTGAATTCAAATCGGTTCAGTCCTCCATTTTATGCAGAGAATAATGAGGAATCAAACCGGTTCATTTTTGGTCCATCGGTTCGGTTCGACCTTAATAGTTTTTCCTTGGATTTCTTTCTCAACTTCAAATGGGCATAACTTCTTCACCGTAGGTCGGATTGGGGTGCCATTTTTTCTAGTGTTCTTGTAATTTTGAGGTCTTCAACTTTTTGGCTTTCCCAACCTCCAGAATATGGTTAAAAAATTATGAAAATACCCTTGAACTTCCCATTTCTTGGTTTCTTTCACTATTTTGAGTTCTTTTTTCCAACTTTCTTGCATGAAATACCTGTGAAGCACATAAGAGATACACAAAACATGAAATACTTGCCAAAAAGGGTTAGTGGTATAAATATGATATAAATCCATATAAATAACAATGCACGGGAACATATAAATACCCAAATTAAGGAGATAAATGTGAAGAATTTATGCCGAATCACTGTACTTCCTTAAAAGAGTGTAGTCATAGTTTAGGTTTTTGTATTGAGTTGGTCAACCGAATACAATAAACGATCGCTGTCGATGATGTGACCCTATGGAAAAAACTTCTCTATCAGTGAAACCAATAATTTTGTAGTTGAACATGCTTGATGGTATGATTCCTAAACAATAACACAACAATAATATTTCTTACAAACAATGGAAGTTCAAATGCCTCTAGCGCAGACCATAATAACATTGGATCTATTAAATAGGGAGATGACCTGTATATTATATAGAGTACACGCGTAGTACATAAAAGTACACGCACATTGGATTGAACCAAATCAATTTCAATGATTTCGTCCTCCAAATTTTTTGGTGAAACGCAAGTGTCGCCCTCTTGTAAGCTTTCCCAATAAGCATCAATCTCATTGCAAGTTGGGCTAATTTTCAAGCCTAGAGCGGTAACATCATCTTATTACTTTTTGCTAATAAGCAAGAGTTCCTTCAGAGTAGGCTTCTTTCGCTCTAACACCTCAGATTCCTTATTTGCTTGAAAACATTCTTCAACTTCAAAAATATCGGAAGCAAAATCCTCATTGGGTTCAAATAATGCATCCAGCTCTTGCTCCCCAAAATGAATTTTTTCTTGATATTCATTTTCAAGTCTTTCATCTTCACGCCTTTCATTTTGAAGAATTTTGATGGCTTCACCTATAATCTTGGGGGTGTAATTTTGAGACTTATTTTTAGTTTTATTGATCCACTCTTCATAAATCTCGACTTCATTTTTTCCACTACTATCATAACAATTAAATCCATTGAACGAGTTAAAATAAAATATTTCAAAGTGGGCAATTCAAAAACTTGACACGCATTTTTTTTGTCTTCTTATTTTTCTGATTTTTTCTGAATTTTGATTTTTTTTTGGCTTTTTAAGATCTGGAATCAATTTCTGTCACGGTCGTGATAAAGGCTTGTCATAGTCAAGGTCGTGATAAAGGCTTGTCATAGTCAATGATCGTGACAAGATCGTGATAAATGTACTTGTCACGATCTTGTCACGGTCATTGATCGTGACAACCTTACAAACTTGTCACAGTCAATGACCGTGACAATTATGTTAGTAAAAATTCCCTCTTTTTTTTTCCCACCGATTTCTCTTCCTTCCATTTCTCTCTCTCTCTCTCTCTAAGCGACTGCACTCTCTCTCTCTAGGATTTTGGTACGTTTTCTCTCTCTATTTCTCTTTCATTTCTGTATATGTGCATGTGTGTATATATGTGTGTGTAAATGTGAGTGTGCGTGTGTGTGTATATATGCGTGTGTGTGTGTGTGGAGGGGGCAGGCCTGGGGGAGGGGGTGTATATGTGCGTGTGTGTATATATGCGTGTGTATGTATATGTGCGTGTGTGTGGTGGGTAGTGGCAGTGGGGGGGAGGGGGCAGGTAGGGGTGCAGGGGGTGTGGGGTTGTGTGTGTGTGTGTATATATGTGCGTGTGCGTGTGGGGGTGGGGGGAAGGGGGATGGGGCAGGGGGTAATGGGGCGGGGGGTGGGGCTTGTTAATTTTTTTTAATTAAATTTTTATTGGTTTATTAGATATTGTCCCTCATATGCAAGTAGTGCCCCTTGTAAAAGAATTGATTGATTAAATATTGATTGGTTGTTAATTTTTTTAGTAAATTAATAATTAGTGCCCCTTTCATATGCAAGTAGGATTGCCCCTTATTGTAAATTAATAAATTAATAATTGTATACTTTAATTGTTAGTTTAATTGCTGAAAAGAATTAATTGAGTAGATGAATTAGAAGGAGTACAAGATACACATTTGTTATTGCTATTGCGGTTGGATTATAGTGGATCGATGTTCGGTTGGTTAATTCTAGAAGTGGCATGACCACTGGATTATTGTCCATATGGGGGTGGGATTTTTCAAATTTTTTTTAAATTACTTTGTATCATGAACAATATATATATATAGTATGATAATTAAATGAAACATACTTGAAATTACATATAGTGCGCATAGATACTAGTCTTATAGTTCTTATGCGTACGCATTCAATAGTCCTTAGACCCGTTCGAGAGTCATTACCCCTGTAATGAGATCTCTCGAATTGTACCGTTTTGACAGTTTGGGACTGCATAATTTATGTATAATAGTATTCTTAATGGCTAAAAGTTGTTACTTTTGTAGGAAGTTCTGCAGTCGTATCCTAATGTTCTCTGGGTACATACTACATTCACAAGTGTGACTGTTATTTCAATTAATCAATTGAAATAACACTCACACTTGCCAATCTATGTCGTGTACTTGGAAAACTATGGGGATATGCTGCCGAATTTTTCTCAAATCGTAACAATGGTGCATGAGCAACAAGCCTATTACATAAATATGCGGTCTTGAATGGGATAGGACCAGTCACCCTTTAGAGGAGATGGAGGAAATAGGAATTTCTATTATAAAATGAATTTGAATTTGAAATTTAAAAATCGAATATAAATAAGACATAATTAAATTAAACATGCTATAAATCTAAGTTTTGTTTATACTAATCCATGAATAAACGCTTCTTACTTTTAATAGGTGATTAGTTGTGGTAGTTGTGATGGGATATCCTAAATACAAAGAGTGGATGGGTGAGATAAATAGAATGGGGGTGTGTTTCAGAGAGGTGCTAATGAATTTGTGAAATACGCAAAGAGATGTCATAATGATGAAGAGTTTTCGTGGTCGCGTGCTAGGTGTAAGAATGGTAAGGTGTTTGAGTGGAAAACAATTGAACTACATTTGTTAAGATGGGGTATGCAAGATATTTATCAATTTTGGAGTTTTCACGGTGAATTGAAGTTCCTTTTGTCCCCGGACAACCTCCACAACAACCTTCAACAAGTAGGATAGATGTAGAAGGGGATGACGTAGATCATAATATGTTAGAGGATTTAGTTGATGATGTGTACGAAGTTTATGAAGCGGAGGAGAATGAGTTTACTGATGATGTAAAAGGTTCAGGTGCTCGTGAAGATATCACGATAAACCTTGACGATGACTACCCAAGTTTAAAATTTAAGGCGACCCAACCGTTATACTCTGGTTGTGAGAAAGATCAAACAACTTTACATGCCATGGTTAGTTTGCACAGTTTGAAGATGCAGTACGGTTTATCTGGCAGTAGCGTAACATGAATTTTGAATTGGGTGAAGTGCTTACTACCCAAGGAGAATACGCTTCCAAATATCTATCTTGTTATGAAGAAAAGTTTAAAAGGTTTGGGAATGAAGTATAAATCGATTCATGCTTGTGTGTATGACTACATATTATATCGAAAGGAGTATGAAAATCTCGATCTTTATCCCGTATGCGATGAACCTAGATATGCTCAAAAGTTCCTCAAAAAGTATTGAAATGTTTTCCCATTGGGCCTAGATTAAAGCAATTTTTCATAGTACCATGGATAGCAGAGGCAATGACTTGGCATGCTAGGGCAGAAGTAGGGGGTAATCTCATGCGTCATCCTATTGATTCTATAACTTGGAGGAGGATGAATTATGAGTATTTCGATTTTGCTCGAGAACAAATCAACATTCATTTGTCTGTATCAACAGATGGTTTCAATCCATTTGGAAATCTAAGCACCAATTAGAGGGTATGGCCAGTGATCAGAGCACCACTCAACCTCCCTCCTTCATAGTGTATGAGACCTGAATTTTCGATGCTGTCTTTGTTGATACCTTAGCCAAAGGCACCAAGTGATGACATCGACGTCGACCTGGCTCCTTTGGTAGAAGAATTAAATGAGTTATAGGAAGAGGGTGTGCAATCATTTGACTCTTTTAGAAAATAAGAGTTTACGCTGAAAGCTATGTTGATGTGGCCAATTCATGATTTTCCATCTTATGGGACATTATCCGGTTGTGTAGTACATAGTTATTTGGGGTGTCCTATTTTTGGAAAGGAGACTGAATCTTTTCGTCTATCCGCTAGCTCAAAGAATGTATACCATTTCCATAGGAGGTTTTTACCCCCGGCTCATAGTTTCAGATTTGAGAAAGGTTCCAATTTTTTATCTGGCGGGGTTGAACATAGGCTACCGCCAAGATAACTTTCAGGTTCAGAAATTGAAAGCAAATCTTTTAAATGTAATCCTAAATTTAAGAATGTCAAGCATAAGAAGACCCCAACCGGGAAAGAAACTGAGACAAGAAAGGCGTGGTCTAGGAGGTCAATTTTATTTGACTTACCTCATTGGAAGAATAACCCAGTGCGCTATGTATTGGTTGTGATGCATGCATAAAAGAACCTCGCTGAACATATTGTGGGCACTTGCCTTAGGGGGAGTCATTCTAAGGATGGAGAAAATGCACGAAAAGCCTTAAATCATTGAAACTTAAGCCACAACTATGGCTGAAAGAAGATAGTAGGGGAAGGATAATAATTCCCCCTAGAGCGTTTACTTTGACGAGTGGGGAAAGGAAGGTGCTTTTAGACACAATATATAATTTGAGTGGTCCGTCTAATTTTTTGTCTAACTTGCAAAGGATTGTGAATTATGCTACTCATGATTTATATAAGTGTAAGTCCCACGATTAGCATGTGATCATGCAATTGGTTCCTCTATTGTTTAAGCACTGTTTCTCCAAGAACAAGGATTTGCGAAGGGCTATTATGCAAATTAGTATTAGCTTCTCATTTTTGTGTGAGAAGGTAGTCAATCGAGAACACATATATAGTGGCCCCAAAATTGCGGTGACCGAAGCAATTTGTGTGTTGGAGAAGTACTTTCCCCCAGAATTCTTTGGCATAAGTGTTCACTCGTTGGTACACCTATGCAACGAGGCACTTATTTGCGGTCTAGTTGGATATCGGTGGATGTATCCGTTTGAAACATTGATGAAAGTTTTTAAAAATTACGTCAAGTATACACAATACATTGTAGGATCAATTGCATAGGAATATATGACCGTGGAGTCATCAATCTATACTCGGGAATATATGTCTAACTTGACCAGCGTTGATGACACTGATGAGTTCGTCGATGATGGTGGTCATGTGATGGGAAAATGAGTAAAATTAACGAGTTTGCAACATGAACAAGTAGCTCGTTATCTATTTGACACACATGAGGATGTCGAAGAATGGAAAAAGTAATTTTAGATTATTTTAAGTTTTAGATTATTTTAGATTATTTTATACATGATTAATTTTGTAATATACAGAAAATATGAAGCCTGTGAGAACAATAAAAGACGAAAAACAATGGTACAATCAGACAATGAATTTTGGCTGTGGTTGTCACAAGAGCTAATTATAATGAAAATGGCCGTTATATAACGTTACATTACACTCAAACTTTACAACTTAGCTAATTAATTTATCTATATTCTCAGCTCTTAAAGACGGGTGATGCGATATCAAGGCTTGGTTGTCTAGCCACTAGATGCTTGTTCATGGCACAAGAGTATAGAACAACATTGCGGGGCCGATACTAATTTTAATTATCATTTTTCACCAAAACAATTCATCACCAATGGCTGATCATCCTGAATCCAGCAATAGAAACGCTGGGATCCCTCTAAATCCTCCACCTACTCCTCCAAATGTTCAAGATCTGGCTGGTATAATGGCTAATTTGGCCCAAGGGCAAATAACCATGCAAGAAACTATACGTCAACTAATATAAACCGTTCAAGACGGAATACCAGCCCAATCAGGGCAACGAAGCGTTCAGAGAAACACTCGTTTACTCTCTTCGCGAAGACAAACATTATTCCCAGAAGAATCCCAGTCCAGACACACCGATTCATATCGTACTGATAGATCCAATGATCCTTCTTATCAGCCTGGACGGATTTCCTCGGTGCGAGCTATAGATACTCAATAAAACATCATTCTATCCCCCAGAAAGGACAAGTGCTCTTGAAATATTAAGTAGAGTCTCACCTTTTGATCGTCTAGGTCCTAAGAGGAATAAAAGTCCCCCTAGGATTATTTCGAGGAATTCTTAATGACCATTTGATATGAAGGAAGGCTCTGCCCAATCACGACCAGCTGCTCGTTATGAAAGATCCCAAGAGGCTAATTTAACACGATCAGTTGCTCGAACCAATAGAATCGAAGAGGGAAATGATGCATGGAAAGGCTCAATTCAAAGGTTGGAGGATATATTAGGGGAGATGGCTAAAACCAAGAATCCTCTACAAAGGACCTTTATCCGAGGAACTCCATTCATACAAGAGATTATGGATTTTCCCGCACCATCGAAATTCAAAGCCCCAGTAGTAACACCAAAATATAATGGAAAAACTGATCCTGTTCTCCATATAGAACAATACCATGCAGCTGTTGATATCTATGCTGTTCCAGACGAGATGCGATGTCGGGCATTTTCAGGAACCCTTATTGGATCTGCTCAGATGTGGTACAATAACCTTCCTCGGGCAAAAATTGCTACTTTCTTTCAGCTAGCAGAGCTCTTCATTGGAATTTTTTTTTGAAGCTAAGCTAGTCAAACGACTAGCACACTTGCTAAGTGTTAGACAAAAGGCGGGTGAGAGCACCAGGGATTATATTACTCGTTTTAATAACGAGAAACTGGAAGTAATTGATTACGAGGAGAAAACTACAATTACTGCTTTGATGAGTGGATTGTTGCCCAATAAATTGTACTATACTTTAGCCAAAGATCCACCCAGGACCATGGCGAAACTGATGGCAAAAGCAGCAAAAATCATGAATGCCGAAGAGGCCATGGCTAAGAAGAAGAATGCAGACACTAAGGAGATCAAGGTGGAAGATGGTAAAACTGAAAATAAGGAACAAAAGAATAATGGTGGTAACAGGAAATCAAAGGGTAAGCAAGCATTGGAACAGATGAAGAAATACAGAAATTATACTCCCTTGAAGGTGGATATAAATCACATTCTGGAAGAGATCAAGAACAGCGAGGAACTTGCTTGGCTAGAAAAAATGAAGGCAGATCCTGATAAGAGAGATAAGTCCAAATATTACGAATTCCGTAAAGATCATGGTCACACGACCAAGCATTGTATAGCTCTTCAAAATGAAATTGAAGCACTCATTAGACGAGGAAAACTGTCCAAGTATGTTGATCGTCAAAACGGTGGTCAAACCAATGAATGAGGAAGGCAAATGTCTAAATCTCCTCTCCGAGCAAAAGATGATAAAAAAAGGGATCATGAAGATGATCCAGAAGATGACCCCGATCTCCCCAAAATACAGAGACAACCAGAACGTGAGGTATTTTGAATTCATTTTGGATCATTTGATTGCAATGTCATTACAGGTGGAGATGCAGGAGGTGGAGACCTTACTGCAGAGAGGAAAGCTTACCTCAGTGAGGCTCAAGCTTGTTCGTACATTCAATGAATAAATCTAGCTGAAGATGATCGCCCGAGGAAGGTGAACAAAGATAAACTGGTCATCGATTTTTCTAAGAATGACCTTGCAGGTGTGTTATATCCTCATGATGACCCATTGGTGATCAAAATGGGATGAAGGAAGTAGTGATTTCACGAGTATTGGTAGATAATGGAAGCTAGCCAGATATTATGTTATACCCATGTTTTGATAGTTTGAACCTAAAACTATCCCAGTTGGAGCCATATCATAGGCCCCTCCTCGATTTTACTGGCGAGAAAGTTTTTCCACTCGAAACGATCAAGTTGGATATGTTCATCGGTACATGGCCTGCTTGTCGAATAGAAAGAGTCCGATTTTTCGTGATGGATAAAAATGTCCAGTCAACTTACAATATCATCATGGGAAGAGTAGGTTTGAAGAAGTTCGAAGCAGTACCATCTACTGTACATTAATGTTTAAAATTCCCAACCAACTTTGGAGTAGGAGTGGTGAAGGGCGACCAAAAAGTAGCTTAGGAATGCTACTATTCATCTACCGAGCAGGAAGAGCGTGAAGAATCTAGGAAGAAGACTACCACTTATCAGGTAGATGAGATAGAAGATGCGGAGATTGAGACTTTATACCCAAGAGATGAGTCTCAGCTCGTTAAAGGTCAAGTCATGGAGGCTACTAAAAATATCATTATGGACGACGAACACCCGAAACGAACAACTCAAATCGGTGCATCATTGGATGCCCCATTAAAACAGGAATTGATAGCTTTCTTAAGAAGCAGAAAACAAACTTTTGCGTAGAGCCACGAAGACATGCCAGGGATAGACCCAGCCTTCCTATGTCACGAGCTTAATGTGAACAAGGAAATCAAGCCAGTGAAGCAAAGAAGAAGAGTGTTCAGCCCTGAAAAGAACCAAGCTATACAAGAAGAGGTCGAGAAGCTTCAGAAAGTCTGTTTTATTGAGGATGTCAAATATCCTGATTGGCTAGCTAATATGGTGATGGTAAAGAAGAAACATAACAAGTGGAGGATGTGTGTGGACTTTACTGATCTTAATAAAGCCTGTCCAGAAGATCATTTCCCTTTGCCTCGAATCGATCAATTGGTGGATGCTACCTCGGGACACGAATTGTTGAGTTTCATTAATGCTTATTCTGGTTATAACCAGATTAAAATGAAGCCTGAAGACAGGGAGAGTACCTCTTTTATCACCCCAAGGGGAACTTATTGCTATAATGTTATGCCTTTTGGACTTAAAAATGCAGGTGCAACGTATCAGCGGTTGATGAACAAGGTGTTTGCATAGCAAATCAGTCACAATATGGAGGTTTATGTTGACGATATGCTGACAAAGAGAAAGAAAGATGTTGATCATCTAATTAACCTAGGCCAGACCTTTGATCAACTAGATAAATATCAAATGAAGTTGAACCCTACCAAATGCACATTCGAAGTACGAGAAGGCATGTTTCTCGGGTATATTGTCAACCCACGAGGTGTTGAAGCAAACCCTGAAAAGATCAAGGCTCTATTGGGGCTACGATCTCCAACGACGAAGAAGGAAGTGCAAAGTCTCACAGGGCGAGTTGCAACACTTAATAGATTTATGTCATGAGAAACTGATAGATCTCTCCCATTATTCAAAACACTCTGAAAAATGTTTGAATGGAATGATCAATGCAAGAAGGCCTTTCAAGAGTTCAAGAAATACCTGGGAGCACCTCCATTATTGTCTAGACCAGTGATAGGAGAAAGACTATACTTGTATCTAGCAGTTTTGAAAAACGCAGTGAGCTCGGTGTTAATAAGAATGGAGGATGGAGTACAAAAACCAATCTATTAAACTAGCAAGGCCTTACGAGGAGCAGAGATTAGATATCCAAGACTGGAAAAGTTGGCACTTGCATTGATTGAAGCGAGTAGAAGAATGAGGCCATATTTCCAAGCTCATACCATAGTCGTGTATACTGATATGCCGTTAAGGCAAGCTCTTCATAAACCAGAAAAATCTGGGAGATTGATGTACTGGGTAGTAGAACTTGGTGAATATGACATAGTTTATGAGCCTAGATCGTCGCTTAAAGGGCAGGCAGTAGCAAATTTTATCATAGAGTTCACCTGTCCTGACACCTCTGAAGAGAAGAAGTTGAATACCGACCAGCCTATTGATATTACAGGATCATCAAATTTAAACCCCGACCAACTTAAGTTGGTTGACGAGCAAGAGAAGATGGTCAACGAGTAGCAAGAAGTGCTGGAGGAGGATATAAAGAAGCAACAAATATTCCACTAAGGAATTTTGTCCGATCAAAAATTTGATGATCAGTTACCCATATGGAATTTGTATGTAGATGGCTCTTCGTGTAATGCAGGTAGTGGAGCAGGGATTTTTTTGAAAAGTCCAGATGAGGTCTATATGGAGTATGCTCCGCGCTTTCAATTTAAAGCTACTAATAATGAGGCCGAATATGAAGCAATGATTGCAGGTTTAAGTCTAGCCAGAATGATGAAGGCTGAGCGGGTTGTTGTATTCAGCGATTCGCAGTTAATCGTAAATCAGATTCTTGGAGTATATGCGGAAAAAGGAGAGTTGATGATCAAGTACCATGCGAAAGCAATGGAATTGGTATCGAGTTTTATTGTTGTTCAGCTAGTCAAAGTACCAAGACTAGAGAATGAAAGAGCAGATGCACTAGCCCGATTAGCATCAGCCACACGCACCAAGCTACGAAGAACAATCCCAATAGAGATTCTAGCTAGTCAGAGCATAAACGAAGATCTGGTCATGAACTTCATTGCTCTTGATTTGGGAACATCATGGATGGATCCCATCAGGGCCTATATTGAAGAGGGAACTTTACCAATTGACAAACTCGCAGCTAAGAAATTGAATTTCAAAGCTGCTCGTTATGTACTAACCAATGGTATTTTATATAGATGAGGAGTTATAGCAGCGCTACAAAGATGTGTTCATCCCTCCGAAGTGAAAGACTTGATCGAAGAAGTTCATGAGGGGTCTTGTGGAGCCCATATAGCTGGTCGAACGCTCTTACGAAGGACAACCACGCAGGGGTATTATTGGTCGACGATGAGGGCTGACTGCGCAGCTTATGCTAAAAAATGCAATAACTGTCAACGTTTCTCGTCCATCCGAAGAACTCCTTAGGTATTGTTAGCACCCATAACACCCCCTTGGCCATTCTCTATATGGGGAATAGACTTGGTCGGACCATTGCCAATAACTAAAGGAAGATTCAAATACTTAGTGGTTGTAGTGGATTATTTTACTAAATGGGTGGAAGCTGAACCTCTCATTGATATGACATATAGCAAAGTCTATCAATTTATTTGGAAAAATATAATTTGCAGATATGGCCTCCCACATGCGTTCATTACTGACCATGGAACCCAGTTTGACAACGAAGAATTCGCTGCATATTGTCAACAATCGAATGTATTGAAGGTCCATTCTGCACCAGGTCATCCCCAAAGCAATGGAAAAATTGAGGTGACAAACAGAATGTTACTAAATGGTTTGAAAAAATGATTGGATGATTCAAAGGAAAATTGCATTAACGAGCTACAGTCTGTGCTTTGGTCATATCTCACCACACCACGAACAGCAACTGGAGAGTCCACATACATGCTGGCATTTGGGAGTGAAGCCGTCATACCTGTTGAATTAGGTCTACCTACATATAGGGTACTTAATTTTAATTCTCCTATTAGTGATTTGATGACAAGATTAGATTTAGATATGCTAGAAGAAGTCAGAGAAGAAGCAGCTATAAGAAATGCCGCGTATCAACAACGAACAACTTCGTTCTACAATAAAAGAGTCAAGAAATGTGATTTGAAGGAAGGGGATTATGTGTTGAAGAAAGTCATCCAAAAGCATAATAAACTAGAAGCCAACTGGCACGGACCCTAAAGAGTGACATAAGTTGTTCGTCCAGGGACATACAGGATTGAAACCTTGGAAGGAGAAGAATTCAAGAATGCATAGAATGCAGAGCATCTTCGAAAGTATTATCAGTAGTTAAAATTTCTATGTAATACAATTTCTTCAATATGAATAAAGTGAGGTTTTCCCATTTTCTTTTTTCGTTAAAAATTTTCGGAATATTAGTGCTACACACTATACAAGTCAATGACCACCAACTCCGGTTGGTCGGGAAGCAATTACCACCAACTCCGGTTGGTCGGCAAATCAATTACCACCAACTCTAAGTTGGTCGGGAATCAACTACCACCAACTCTGGTTGGTCAGAAAATCAATTACCACTAACTCCGGTTGGTCGAGAAGCAATTACCACCAACTCCGATTGGTCGGCAAATCAATTACCACTAACTCCGGTTGGTCGGGAAGCAATTACCACCAACTCTGGTTGGTCGGAAAATCAATATCCACCAACTCTAAGTTGGTCGGGAAGAAATTACCACCAACTCCGGTTGGTCGGCAAATCAATTACCACTAACTATAAGTTGGTCGGGAAGCAATGACCACCAACTCTGGTTGGTCGGCAAATCAATTACCACCAACTCTAGGTTGGTCGACAAATCAATTACCACTAACTCTAAGTTGGTCGGGAATCAATTACCACCAACTCCGATTGATCGGCAAATAAATTACCACCAACTTTAAGTTGGTCGGGAAGCAATGACCACCAACTCCGGTTGGTCGGCAAATCAATTACCACCAACTCTAAGTTGGTCGAGAAGCAATGACCACCAACTCCGGTTGGTCGGCAAATCAATTATCACCAACTCCGGTTGGTCGGTAAATAAATCAACTACCACCAACTCTAAGTTGGTCGGGAAGCAAATGACCACCAACTCCGGTTGGTCGATAATTTAAAATAACATAGGATATTTTTGTCTTTTTTATTGATATACATATGTATTCGTCATTAAATAAAAGAGATATTTCATAAAATATTTCCAAACCAATAACAATTAAAAATGCAAAGAAAACTAAAATTTTCTTCATTAAAATTAGAGCAAATTACATATGATATAAATTACAGATCGCATGTGATATCAATGGAACAAATTCTATTCTATGGGTTTCTTTCCCGCTGCCTTTGAAATAGGTTCTACTCCAGCAGGAGGATCATCTAAGGCATAAGGGGAATTTATGAAGTTCAGATATCGAAGCATCCTAACATTCATTACAGATAGCCGATCAAGCAAGTGCTCCAGGCGAGATATCTCAAAATTAGAATGAAGACTGTAGTCGCCGAGATACTTGGAGATTAAGCACTGAGGAATTGCCCGAGCAGGAATCCAACTCATATCAAATTTAAAAGGTGGCACGGGCAACTTGAGGAATCCAGGGTCATAATAATCCCATAGATAATGGCCTTGCTCCAACTTTAACACCCCCAGTGCATTCAGCCATCCTTGCTTGTAACCCTCGTTATTAGACTGCTGGATCCGATTATCGAGATGATAAAGGGCTTCATTATATCCAGCCATCCAAAACTCTCTGGGCTGTTTGTGGAATTGGTAGGTCAACCTCTCCAGTTGCTCGTGGAGATTCTTCACTAAAATTTCCTTATTCTCCAAGGCAAAACTTTGGGTAGAGAACTGTTCGCTGAAGTTCAAAATCTTTTTAGACATCTCTGACAAAGCCTGATTCTTCACCACCAACTGTAATGCTTGATTCTCCAAGGCTACTTGAGTTCTTGCCTCTTCAACAGTAACCCGAGCAGCCCTTGCACGTCCCCGAGAAGACCTTGCTCGTCCTCGAGCAGAGGTGGAAGGTCCAATTCTTTTTAAAGTTTCCAACTCATCTCTTAAGTTGGCATTTTCGACCTCCAAAAAAGAGAAACCTTCATCATTGACAGGGACCAAGGCTCCCGAGGAAGACGCAACAGACTTGAGTTATTTTACTTCCTCTTGCAGAGCGATGTTCTCTTGTTCTAACAATTTGGCGATATGCCTATGCTCCTCGACTTCAAGCTTTAAAACGCTCTCCTTCTTCTCATAAGCATAGATGAATTTATCATACCCTTTTTCAGCATTTAACTCTTGATATTTCTTCTCGTACCCCTGGTGCAAGAGCGTGGAGGACTCTTTGTACTGCAACTGGAGTTCCTCGATAGTTCCTTAAAGGTCCTCAATCATCTCATAATATGCCACATTATTGGCAACAACTCGATCAAGCAGGCATTTCAGATACTGATATGCTTTAACTGCTTGTTGAGAGGCATCTGAACCCAGGATATTAATGATTTGAGCATCGTTCAGATCTGCACGACTAGCCTTGAAATAGTCATTGCATTTTTTCACCAGTTCGGTATCATGAGCTAACAAGAGCTCCATCGTAGCCATAAGCTAGTAAAGAGAAGAGATAGAAAGAATCAATAAGAATGCAGATAGAGAAAGTAGAAGAAAAAGTTAAGATAAACGACCAAAAGTTAGAATTTTCATTTCATCATAAAGGAAAATACAAAAGTCGAGGTTACATCCAATAAAGTAACAAAATAAACACCCAAACTACTTTACACCTTCTCTTTATTTCCTATAACTTCCTCAGGAGGTTTTGAGGAAGAGGCTGGTTGATCGATGGACAAAAGTAGCTGCTCGACAGGAGTAGTGGTTGGTTGGGGTTGCTCGGAGCACGATTGAACAGCTGGAACAGAAAGGGCCTGATCTCCAATTATCATGGAAGATTCTTCTGAGGCAGCTTCGTCCTTTTTTTCTTCTTCAGAAGAGGGAGGAGGGCCATGAGTATGTTGCTGAAATAATACATAATCTTCAGCAACTTTCAACTCTTGCAGGGTCGCCACCCATCCATCCCTAAAGTATTTAAGGCTGGCGTATTCCATCTGTGAGGACATGGCAGCCAAACACTTATTCTAGCCTTTACCCCAACCTACGCTGAATGATTTTTTAATAGCCTTCTTACTTTTAACTTTCTTCGAGGAGGTCCTTTCCCTAAGGATCTCCTCGACAGCCTTCAATTTCCCTTCCACCTCCTATTTCTGGTGATCAACATCACGAAGTCTACCAACCTCCCCTTCAGCAGCTTTGAGTTTATTCTCAAGCTCTGCAGCATTCTTGAGCTTCTCCTCAAGCTCTTTATTCTTCTTCTCAAACTCTCTCAATTTTTTCTCCAAATCTTTGGAGGCTTCCACAGCTCGATCCGTCTCCTGATCAACTGACTTAACCTATTTCTCCCTAGCAATTTTATTTTCCTCATACTTTTGATGAGAATCTTTCAAAGACTGGGTTAATCCAGTAAAAACCTCCTCTACACTTCCCGAGGAGACTGAAGCCTTGATAGCTTCATTCTTCTTCAGAATAGTGTTGAAACATGTTACCAGCTGAAAAAAGAAATAATTTTGAATCAGTACAGGGACATAGCATTGAAAAATGAAAGCTTAGATTCGTAATACTTACTGAGGCAATATGTTGAGCAGCCAAGGTAGTGACCCTATCACGAGAAAGAGTGTCTTCAATACCTTGGACCTCTGGGATAATCCAAGACTTCACCGAGCTCATATGAGAGCTCGGAGGAACAAAAGTGGGAATACCACCTTCAACATTCAACGACTGAGAGACAAATTCTACTGGTCTCTCAGAAGAACTTTTCTTTAACCTCCTCGTAGGAGTAGGAACATTCTCAACCAAAGATGTTGTTTTGGTTGGTGATATAACGATAACCTCACTCGGAGGAGAAATAACAACAACCTTGTTCGGAGCCACTGGGGGCTTCTCAACAACCTTCTTGACAGCAGCAAGAGGGGGTGCATCAATATTCCTTGCCCCTTCTTTGGGGGCATTTTGTTTACTTTTATTTGCCTCTCCAGCAGTAGAGGCAGACTTATCAAAGAAAGCAGGAACTTTTCTTTTCTTCATTATGTCACCAATAGGAATATTTGACTCTGAGGAAGAACCTTCCACACTAGTCTCAGCAGCTGGAATTTGATCAAGATTAACCACAACTGGACGAGAAGTAAAGGATAAAGTATAGCTCTTGTACTGCAACAAATCAGAAGCATATCTAATGTGTTCCTCGACCACGGATTGGTGAAAACTCCAGATAAGTTTCAAATGCTTCAAATTAAGCTCTGTCTCCTTTGGAGATTTTCTTTTGCTATCAAATGCAAATCATAAAAAGTTAAATGTCAGTGATACATTTTATCAAACATCAAGAAAACAAGATTTCAAAAAATAAAAAACAACAACCTATTCCATTGCCATAAGGGGGACACCTGGGACCCTGATATACATCATCTCCATTTAATGGAGCATGTTGCCAATTTTTCATAACAACCCCATGCTCAAAGTAATCCCTATTGTCATCTGGAAGATTGACAACTAAAGCCCTATTCAAAAACCTAATTTTTAAATAAAAAGTACTATCGCTGACAACCTATCTGTAACAAAACATAATTTTTGGAATTCCTAAACGGGTTCCATGAATTTGATTTAACCTATGGACTCCATTAACTATTCTCCAGGTATTCGGTGCTATTTTTGCAGGAACAACGTCAAAATATTGACAGAACTCCAAATATAAAGGATTTGGAGGAAAATAAAAGCCACATTCGACCACAAAGAGACTTGGGAACCAGTGTCCCTCAGACAAAGAGAAATAGTCAGAAGGTTCATAAAGTTCCTCCAAAATGACCCATGAAGGAATTAAAAATTCAGAACGAAATTTGTCAATCGATTCAACAACATAAACCATGATGATCAAAGAAAAATAAAAGAGAAGGAAGAGAATCTTACAGGAGAAGAGTGAACCAGTTGACAACGAACAAGGAAAGAAACGAACGCATAAGATAGAGAAGATATGAAAAGTTCAAAGACAGATTTGAAAAGTGAAAGACGATAGGATTTTTGTCGCGTTTAAATATTTTACCTCGGGAATAGAAAAAGCAATGATTACCAAGACGGACGCTTGCGTATTCGGCGACTAAAAAGAAGAAAAGGGGCACAAAAAACGAAGCGGTTATGGAAATTTAAAATATTTATGAGGTCTGATACTGTGCATTTAAAAAGGAGTTATATACAACAAATGCTTTCCTACAAACCATACAAATCGAAAATCTAAGTAGCAAAATGTTCCATACTTTTCTTCAACATCAAACTACGAAACATTGGGGGCTTTTGTTGATACCAAATTTAGTCTGCTGACATGGACCATTCACCTATAGACACGTGTCCGACTACGTGGTAATTACATACGCTTCTACCAAGCAACTCACAGTCACCGAGCAACTCCACTTCACCGAGCAACTAAGAAGCCACGAGGAACTCATGGGCCCCGAGCAGCTCTTGCTCGTCCCCGAATAACTCAAGCTCCCCGAGCAGCTCAAGCGTGTCGAGCAGTTTAGGCGGTTCGAGCTACATAAGTGTACAACGTATCCAAATCAAGAGAATCCAGGATATAACTGCGCATTAAATTTACAGTTATTATCGTACAGATGTATACGCCTACTGGCAGCTATGCATTATTCTTTCATTTATACATCCTGAAGGTTATAAATACATTTTAACCTCCTCATTAGTAGAGGACTCAAAATTTCTTAGTAAATCCATTATCGAGAATTCTGTAAACAGTCAGCAATAACAAATACAGTGGACGTAGGCCATTCTTACAAGGCTGAACCACTTTAAAAATCTTTTGTCTTATTTATTTTTATCCGTGATTAAAATAATTAGGTCAAATCTAATTTTTTACATCAACAGTGACCATTGTCATATTATTAAGGAGGGGTCACGACTGAGGACCGTGACTAGTCTCATTTATTAAAGGATGGGTCACGGCTAAAGTCCGTGACCAAGTGTGTGTATGGGTCACGACTAAGGTCCACAACCATCTATCATGACCCCCAAGGTTCGTGACCCTTCCTTTGGTCAGAGATTTGGGTCGTGACCCATGAAAATGGTCACACCCGAAATGGTCACGACCATTGGCCGTGACCCATAGTATTGGTCAAGGACTTTGGCCTTGACCATTCGCCTAATATGGTGTAGTGATTTTACACATCTATAAATTGTAAATCCTAGATCGAGGCAAAAGGATATAACCTCGATCATTGAGAGACACTAATAAGAACATATTAACCTATCCATGGACATAGGCAAGTTTTCTAACCACGTATATCCTTGTTGTGTGTGATCTTTACTTTTTGCATTCATAATTATTTTCGTGAATCTTTATTGTGATATTTTTTGCACTCATAATTTGCATTGTCTGTGGGAAATGATTTCTATTCATGAGAAAACATTCATAAACATAAAGCCCATAATGTCTTACCACAACATCAACATTCCTCAGGTTGGTGTGCAATATGACCCAATCCCACCTAGGGTCAGGTTAGGGATTCGCCAGCAACCAAATTCTACATTTTGCCAAGAAAGGCAACCTTTCGAAGAAAATCAGGGACCACCTAGGCTTACATAGATCTCCAGGTTATTTTACGCTTACGAATATAGGATTCGAGAATAGGAGGGGGCCAAACACCTTCAGGTGGACAAAAATGATCGCTTATAAAAGGGACTGGAAAGAATGGAGAGAGATCTCCATATAAATACCAGTAAGCATCGTGATAGGATTCCTAGTCCTTAGGCGATCCATACTCGCAGCCGAGGGGGGATCTTCAGGCACTACAAGACAGATTTGACATGGAAGGTCAGAGTGTGATCGATTAGAACATAGACGATCATAGAGGTTCCACGAAGCAATAATCGTTAGGATGAGAAAATCAAAATTTTAGTTCGTAGAGAGATGAATCAACATCCAGCCCATCAAGGACTCAGGTCAACCAGGGAGATAGCTCGGAGAGATATCAACACCCAGAAGAAATCTTCTTTCTCAAGGGCTATTGAATAAGAAGAAACCATAAAGAAGTTTGTTGTTACCAGGTTCAAGATCTATGATGGGAAAACGGATCCCATAGACCACATGCAGTTTTATAGGTAGGTGATGACCCTATAGATACACAACGACCCCTTGATGTGTCAAATTTTCCTATCTAGATTACACAACATAACAAATAAGTGGTTTTAAAATCTACTCCACTGGTTGGTCAAGATCTTCAATGTCCCAGTAGAGGCTTTTACTGTTCGCTTCATAACCAACAACTCTAACCCCAAGCGGACGGATACACTGCTCACGATGAAGAAAAAGTCATAAGAAAACCTTTATGATTATGCAAAAAAGTAAAGGGAAGTCTTCAATGAAGTGGAGGACTGCTTGGAGCAGGTTGCCATTTCATTCTTTAAGATTGGTCTACCGACCACATCTTCGCTGCACCAGTCCCTAACAAAGAAAAAAGAAGCCAACACCATTTACGACCTCATGGACCATATTGAAAAATGTGATAAGGATGAGGATGTGGTTCACTTTAATGCAGTGGATAACGATCGAGAAAAGATGACAAATGAGGAGATAAGAGTGACACTCCAAAGAAAGGGAACAAGAATGGGGGAAATATCGACTCTAAGAATGGGAGTAAGGTTGATCCCTTAAAGGCATTCCAGGCTGTTAATACAGTCTTCAAAGAAACAATCTACAAGATCTTGAACAAGATTAAGGTGTGACACCCCGAGTAATTAAATACCGGTAGCTACTCCTTTATTTAAATTAATACAAAATGACAAGTTGGTTCAGTTCATAGCATCACTGTCGAAAACATTTTTATAATTACTAGCCACCTAATATTTAAAAAGTGAGTTGTCAATTTTAATTAAATTCTATTAAAATACAATCCATTTAAATTATGAAATACTGATACCACAACCACATCACAGTCGCAAATAAATAACGATGTAATAAACTAAATCTGGAGGAATACACCTCATAACAATCCGAATAATAAAATGAACAAATACAAAGCCTGAATCCTTAATTTAATTACAACCCAAAATATGAAATAAAAACTGAGTACGTAAGATGTCTCTGAAAGGAAAGGGGCGACATGCCCTACAGATGAATAGGTCTGAAGTAGAGTCAAGATAGAAAGTGGATGCGTCTACTATCGAGGTCCTGTAACTTCCACAACAGCTATAGCACGTCACCGGAATGGAACTCCTATGCTTGGTGTCCTTGTGGCTGGGCACCTAAAAAGGTTTTAACAAAAATAGATTTGAAATCAAACGGGTCAGAGCCCGATTGTGAAAAGCAGTTTAAAATACAACAAATGTTTAATATAATTAAACAGTGAATATAAAGTACACGATAGTGCGTACACTCACATGAGTTCCTCACCTCTCAACTAATTGTGCACTCCTATCGTACTCGTACCCATTCTAGATATTCCCATATCTAACTAGTCCAATACACCATCTAACATTACTATACGATTCACGATTTAAGACCCGACGTCTTAATTTAAACATAGAGTTTTACTTTTCTTCTTAGTTCCCATATTAGTCATGCTAATCACTAGAGATTTTCCATTTTTAACTCTACTAAAATGTTGCTATTATTCACACTTACATTTATACATGATAGTTCATTTAAATTAGCAGTATATTATTTTCATCATAAATATACAATACTGGCACCCCGAGACGAAGCTGCGGTGTACACATACTCTGCTATCCAATCCCGGCACATCACGTACATAAGGACCACGTATTCCGAATCTCTCAGGAATCGTTTTCAATAAACAACAATCACACATAATGAATGCGAACATAGTTCACATCACATGGTTCATGCACATATCTACGCTCCCATGATCAACAGATTTATTAACTTCTCAATAATTCCTTCTCTGACCTATGTCCTCAAGGTACCAAGCTAAATCCCCCCCGTAGGCACACAAAGATTAGATGGCCCTGATCGAAGGCCGACCTCCCGTGATAGCAAGTATGGTAGGTATGTTATAAACAGATAACCACATATTCTAAGCATTCACACATCTTAGATATTTTATCTTAGTAATAAAGGTATATTTCTCAATTCTATACCATCATTAAATGTTACACGTTTACAAGTCCCCGAATATAATACATAAAAGTTAACAACCCTTCTCACGTCGTAAATTTTAGGTACTTTTTTCCTAACCCATAATTGTCATCCGGTTTACTATAAAATTCTATGTTTTTCTCCTCAACATACTCAAATCTTCACAACTATACCCACTGGTCAACAAGGGAAGGTTAACACTCAATTAAACAAGTCTACTGGAGGTTCGAAATAAAATCAGGCCTAAAAGACCATTCTGTCAACTCGTTAGAAATCTCTTTCGAACGAGTGTTGTTCGAACGAATAACTTTGAATGAACTACCAACTCATTAGAAGGGGTACTGTCATCTCGTTAGAAGTCTCGTTTGAATAAGGTCGGTCTTCTAACGAGATGGCAGAATACGCCCAGAAAATTCCCAATTTGTTTTTCTTCCGTTTTCTCTTCTCTAAATTCATTCTAAGATCATCCCAATAGCATTTTAATGTTCTTAAACTACTCTAAGTCCTCTTAGGTCACTTCTTAACATATTTTTGGGGTCAAATCCTCTTAATCAATATGCAATTATCATTAATCCCCAAATTTTACCCAAACCCTATGAACATGAACCCAACAATTTATTACGCCTAATTACTTATCATAAATCCATTTTTAAATCATTATATTTAAGTTTTTGGATACTAAATTCATCCATAGTCATTCTACATGCAATCCCTAACCCAACTTTACAGTTTCTACAACAAATTCATTATGTTTTCCTCAAAACTTTCAAGACAAAACAGTTCCTACACTAAACATGGAAGAAATATTCAATGCACTTAAAAATATCAAATCACTTGCCTTAGATTCGTTCTTTAGATTGTTGTCGATGATTCAAGGTTGATTCTCTCCTCTTTCCGGTCACAAATCCTTTTCGATTTCCGGTGATGGGGAGATGGTTTGGTATAGACCCTCTAGCCTCTCTTCTAACTTCTCTCAAAACCTCCGTAGCCCACTCTCTCACTTTTTGCTGATAATGGCTTTAATGACTCTTTTAATAATCTTTAATTTACATAAAAAATTATTGGGTTTTAATATCCTTATTTTTAAAATTACCAAAATACCCTTCTAGGTTGCCGGTTTGACCTAAAAATGCCCCGGGACCCAAACTAAAATCCCGACTAGTATTTTCTGAATATTTCGACCCTTCCGGACACGTTAGCGCACTCAAAATGACCATTCGGTTGATAAAAATATAATTTAATTTTTAATCTAAATAAATTCATTCTTGACGCGATTGACACGCGCGTCCCAACTATATTACCAAAACTGCCGTATTTTCAACTCACGACATTTTTAATAAATTCAATAATCACATATTACCATAATCACTTAGTAATATTCAATGACATATAAATGACCAAATATTAACTCTCATATCGCTAGCATTTAAATCCAAATTAATCTTAATACATCCCAAATTAATTAAATAAATCCCAGAATTAAAAGCAATTTCATTTAACCTCATAATTAATAGACATAAAAATACGGGGTATTACATAATTCCTCCCTAATAAGGAATTTCATCCCGAAATTCGAAAAGTAAGGCACACCTGGAAAAATTAGGTATCGTCCAGTGTTCAAAAACAAGATATAAAGAAAGTCCCAATCTCTAAAACCCTCGCTTCACAACAAGCTTGTTTAACAAACTTGATACTTTATCAGAATACACTTCAATAAATGCACCTCACGTTGTGCTCTTATTAAACAACATTCAAATAAAAATAGCCTATACATCATTAGCCACATTATTTTAATATTATTGTGAGTCTGCACCTCACTACGCATTAACTCACGCGTTTATCAAAACCACCAAACTCCCATCCTAACACATCTGACTACTCTTGCCCATTATTTGAATCTCTGTTCCCGACGTTGTGACTCTTACACAAGGGAAAACCACTTCAGCCGGTTGGTGTTACACAAACATTTGTAAGCACCTTGTCCACTATAAATAGATACGGGTGTTTTCCCCCAACTCTACCATTAGGTAATATCTTCTCCCCATTACTACAATATACCTCACTTACTAGTTATACCTGATTTGTAATTTAAAAAATCGCAATGATTCCAAAATTTCTTTCATACAATCCATCATTCGTTAATCACCTTGCTCCTACACCTCGGGCTATAGGTTATACAACCCTCAGAACGAATCGTTATCTCCCACTACTTCTTGCTACCCCATATTGAATGTGGATTTCGGGGAGCTCATCCCAGTTCTAAATAATACTGCGTGGTAACACGTACCGTCATGATCACTATCTAATAGTGTAAATCACCCAAGTATATAACAATTTCTCTCCTTCTGGATAACATGTCCCACGTATTCAAGGAACTCGTTACTTATCTATAAGTTGGCGGCCCCTAAAGGAAATTTACCAACTTGACTTTTCCATCCCTGGAATCGTCGGCTCGATACAAAATTATATGGTTGAACATCTAACCCCAACCATTATACTACTTACTACACCCCTTTCAATGTCGACCTTCATATATAATTCTTCCCGTTAAGTGATACTTAATGATCTTCTTCTTCTCTCGATGTATACTAAAAGTTTCGACCCTTGCACTTTTCACCACGTTGTGCACATATGGACTCTTTTTACCTTATTGACATCCTCATTCTATTTACTCTTGAGTCACCCTCAACACTCGATTGGTTTGAACTCTACTCCAAATTGCCCATAATAATTAAATATTTGCCTTCTCAAGAGGTATCCCTTTATTAAATGGCTTTCCTTTGCCCTTTTCACCAAATTTGGACGAGCTACACTGATTACACACGAGTATACTTATTAACACCTTCTCTTACGACGCTTAATTCCATCAGTAATAATTTCACCCATCTATATCCCTTCTTCCGACGATTACTACATTAGTAAACCAAGATGCCTACACCATGTGACACCCCTTAGATCCCAATCATACTATTTTAAACATCATATACGCTTCATATGTATTCCACACTCTTTATTGACGCTAAATTTACAATGTGGCTATACCACTTGGGCGTTCTAAATCACCTCTGAATTTGAAATCCTAAATCCTTCTTAACCTCAATGGGTCCTTCAACCCGCCGTACAAAACCAACATTATCAGTACTTCTTTACTAACAACTGGCTCTACCGGCCTTACATCGCAATTTACCCCTTGTTAACTTCCAGTCATAACTACTTACTTCCATAACGATCGAGGTATCCAATTTATGGAAGAATGGTCAAACATCTCCCTACTACCTACTTTACGCTAAGTTTCATGCGTGGGATGTCTCGCAAAGCAAAATCCAAACAAGATACCCCCCCGATACACTACTACCTAACATTATCGATCATCGGGATCCGTTAACCCTCAGTCAATAACATGTACCCCTGTATTCCCGTCTCTTAACAAAAAAGTTACATCTCCTTCCGCAATTACACTTAAACAATGAACTCTTCCCGAAAGACACTTTCTCTTGACATTGATGGTAATCACATTCCATATACACCATGCAAATAAAATCAGGGATCTCAAAATTCCGTCCCCCGACATACTATAAACTCCCACATCTATAAAGGGTGATAAAATAATGCACTCTTCTTATTACGACATCCTGAGCATTAATATAATAACCAGCTAAGCCTTTTCGCTGACTAGTAAACCAATTACTTACAAATCATAACTATTTAAATCCCTACACATGCTGGGATTAAATATCCGAGACTATTATACCTTATTGCAGTCACAACAATATATATAAATATATACATATATACAAAATTAAAATTGCGAGGATCAACTGTTCATCAAGTGGCCCAAAAAGATGGGTGGTGACCCAACAAAAAGGAACAATGCTTTGAGATGGGAATTCTATAAGGAGGGCCGCGTTAAAATTGAAAATTACACGGCTCTGAAGTCATACTTGGAAGAGTTTCCCCAAGAAGGTCATATCAATGTGTATATAGAAAAGAAAGCTGACAAGGTTACATTCAATGGAGACCAAAACCAGACGATGTCCTTGATAACTACATGGGACTGGAGTTTGCGATAATCCATGGGGCATCAGACTTAAAACAGAACCAAGGGAACGCTGCTCGGATGGAGCTAAATAAGGTTACTTCTGTCATGGAAGCATTTCAAATTGACCCTATAAAAAACCAAGATGGAAAGCACCGACGACCAAAGGACGTCGATTATACTAAACAATCATCTTCACTAAAGAAGATTTGGTCGGAGTGAGGACCCCACATCACGATAAACTCGTGATAGCCCTCAGAATTTCAAATTAGGATGTCGACAAACTACTGGTGGATTAGGGAAGCTGGTGATGTACCTAGAGTTATTCCACAAGATGAATCTCAACCTCACCGACCTCAAGGAGGCTACAATTCAATTAGTCGGCTTCCCAGGAAGAATTACAATTCCACTTGGAAAGATAGTCCTACCAGTCAGAGAAGGTAAAATCTCAAATCTCATCAAATTCATGGTGGTAGATATAGTCCCCATATGATTCTATTTTAGGTAGAGGTTGGTTGCATGCCATGAGGGCCATACCGTCTACCTACCACTATAAGCTGAAGTGTATCACCGATCGGGGTATGGTTGAGATTCATGGAGACCAGGACACTATCAAGAAGTGCTTAATCATGACTATTCATCCTAGTAAAGAAAAGAAAAAGGAACTAAAAGACGTTTTAGAGGAACCCAGGATGGGGCTAGACCCTCTAATTAAAAATTATGGTACGACTAACCAGGATTGAAGGATATCAGGGTCCACCCTACTAACAAGGCCATAAAAAGACTATAAGAAGTTAGAGCTGGCGATAACTTACCAGAGAGAGTTTCTAATCGAAACTGCACTCATCGATCATGAAAAGAAAGAATTGATTGACTTCTTGAGAAGCGATCTGGATGTTTTTGCTTCGGAGCCATATGATATGCCTGGTATTGATCCCGACATAACTTACCATCATTTGAACGTAAACCCAACCTTTAAGTCGATCACATAGAAGGCTCGCTAAACAACCCCCAAGAAGGCTAAAGCGGTTGAGAATGAAGTAGGGAAGCTTCTGAATGCAGGATCCGTTAGGAAAGTTTAGTTCCTGAAGTGGTTATTTAAGAAAATTTTAGTATGAAAGAGAAATTATAGTTGGAGTGCCTTTATTGACTTCACAAATCTCAATAGGGCATACCCTAAAGATGGCTTCCCACTACCTAAGATTGATCAGCTAGTTAATGCTTTGACAAATGACGATAGGATGAGTTTTCTGGACGTCTATTCAGGGTACCATCAAATTCCTTTATTTGGCCTCGACCAGGACAAAACATCCTTCACAACCCCTATTAGGTTATACTGCTACTAGGTCATGCTGTTTGGCTTAAAAAATATAGGGGCAACTATCAGAGGTTGGTTACAAAGACGTTAAAGCGGCAGATATGAGACACAATAGAGGTCTACATCGACAATATGTTACTCAAGAGCAAGAGAAAAGATGAACACCTCACAGATTTAGGCAGGACCCTTGAGATCCTCTTGAAATACTAGAAGAAACTTAATGTAGTAAGTGTTCATCCGGTGTCCTGTCAGGTAAATTTTTAGGCTATTTAGTTTGCAAAAGAGGAATCGAGGACAATCCATATTAGATTGATGCGATCACAAAGATCCATCCTCTATAGACATTGTGATATGTTCAAAATCTCATTGGCATACTTGCAACACTCAACCGCTTCATCTCCAAGTCATCGGAGAGCGCTATCAAATATTTTTTAGCTTTTAAAGAAGGACAAAGGACTCATTTGGAATGATGATTTTCCAAGAGCTTTGGAGGAGATCAAATCCTACCTCAACAAACCGCCCCTATTGGTGATTTCTAATGATGGAGACCCACTATATCTCTATCTCGCAGTTATAGACCACACTATGAGATCAGCTCTGGTATATGAGAAGAACGGAGGATAGTATCTCGTGTATTATGCAAGCAAAATACTTATGGATGCAGAATAATGCTATTTACCTCTGAAAAAGCTCGTCTATGCACTCACGGTTGCCTTAAGGAAGTTAAAGCACTACTTCGAAGCTCACTCAATAAGAGTGATCACTTCCTATCCCCTTAAAGTTATTCTTCAAAAAGCTGACCTCTATGGATAACTCTTGAAGTGGTCGGTTGAGCTCAAGAGGTTTGATATCCACTTTCAATCAAGAACAACAATTACGGGATAAGTCTTGGCTGATTTTATAGTCGAATTTATGGGGGACCAACCAATCAACCAATAGGAAATAGAGAAATCAACAGACGAGGAAGCAAAGTCTAAGGGCTGGAACCTATTAGTTGATGAAGCTTACAAGTCTAAGGGGGCAGGAGAAGGAATCATCCTCGTCACACCAGAAGATACTATTATCGAATAAGGAATCAGGCTGGGATTTGAAGCCTCCAACAACGAAGATGAATATGAAGCACTGATCGCTGGCTTGCGTAAGGCCCAAATGCTTGGGGTAAGTAGCCTCAATGTATTGGATAATTCCAAAATGGTCTCGAAGAAAATGAGAAGATATTTTAATGCAAAAGATCATAGGATGGAAGCCTACCTCGCTATAGTAAGAAAGTTTATGGAAAAATTTATGAAGGTTAACTGTCCAAATAGAGTTCCTCGCCCAGCCAAGCATCGACCAAAAGTGGTCACGGAACAAGTCCTCCTCACAAAGTAGGCCCCTAGGGAATGTTGCTTAATGACAAGAGGTTGTATCATTAAGTTAGGGTGAAAGAAACCCATTTTTATCTCACCCTAGGAGGAAATCTCTACAAGAGATCATTCAACGTCTCTTACCTCTAATGAGTCCACCCACACGACACCGCAGAAGTTCTTAGTGAACTTCATGATGGTATTTGTAAAAGTCACGTAGGAGGGAGGTTATTGGCCTTTCGAGAAATTATGAAAGTTTATTGGTGTCCTCACATGCAAAAGGACGTAAGTACCTATGTTCACAAATATAAGAAATGCCAAAAATGATCTATTATGGTCCACCAGCCAACTAGCGACCTGAAATCTCTGATAAAACCATGGCCATTCATGCAATGGGGATTAGATATCATGGGACCATTAGCTACCACACCTAAAAATCATAAGTATCTACTGGTCAGCACAGATTACTTTACCAAGTGGGTAAAGGCAGAGCCACTAGTAAACATTCGTGACACCGATAGGACCAGGTTCATCTGAAAAGCATTATAACATTCTTTGTAATACCAAGGACTATCATCACTGACATTGAAATTTAAAAGTAGCTTCTTTTAAGGTTTCTGTGATGAACATGGCATTATGAACCACTTTTATTCTGTGCCGTATCCCCATAACAACGGTCTTGTAGAAGCTTCTAACAAAACCATTCATGAAGGTCTAAAGAAGAGGCTAGAAAGACAAAAAGGTTCCTGAGTGGACGAGCTCCCCATATTCTATGGGCTTATCGCACTATTTCCAGGAAACCAACTGGAGAAACACCCTTCGTACTCACCTATGGAATGGAAGCTATCATCCCGCTTGAAGCAGGTATCCCCATCATGAGAACCACCTTGGTCGAACAAGGCCTTAATGATGATCCACTACACACTAAACTTGACTTAGAAGACGAGCGAAGAGAATAGTCCATGATCAAGATGGCTTACTACTAGCAACAATTGGCTAAGTAGTAGAACAAAAAAATCAATCCGAGGAAATTCCAAGTAGGAGACTATGTCCTAAGGAAAGTACCCAACAATGACATATTTCCATCAGATGGTAAGCTGGGACCAAATTGGGAAGGACTTTTTAAGTTAACAAGGGATGACCTTCAAGGATCATATCACTTGGGAATGCTGGAGGGCAGGGAGATATAAAGTGCGTGGAACGTAGCCAATATAAAAAAGTTATACTTTTAGTATCTTAATATTTTACTAGCACATTTAGTTTATGCAAATTTTTATTTCAAACTTATATTACCTGCAAGTTATTATTCAATGAATAAAGGCCAATCGACTCTCGCATTATGATCTTATATATTGGCTCCTGCGAATTTCTTAATTTCATCTCACTATTGTGTATCCTTTCCAAATGATAAATCCCTCGACCACAACGAGAGA